>JAMFTM010000122.1:0-164774 GCA_023522825.1 Diaporthe ampelina | reverse complement strand
TTAAAATAATATTATAAATAATATAAAATTAAATTAAAATTAATATATATATTTTTAAAAAAATATTAAAAAAAATAATAATTAAACTTTTAAAAAAAAAATAAAATTCTTTTAATAATAAATAAAGTTATTATTATATATTAGTTTAAAAATTAAATTAAATATATATTATTTAATATTTAAATTAATTAAATATATATTTAATTTTAACTTAAAATATTTTAAAAAGCTAAATAAATTATAAGAATATTTATTAAAATTCTTAATATATTTAAAAAATTCTAATATTTAAAGAAAATACTTTATATTTATTAAATATTATAACTCTAATTAAAATAATAATATAAATAATAAAAAATTTATTTTTATTATATATTTTTTTATTTATAAAAAATAAAAAATATTTAATTTTATTAATTAGTTTTCTAATAATAAAAAATATTTATATTAAATATTTAAAAAATTAAATATATATATTTATAATTTATTAAAATATTTTAATAATAATTTAAATATAATTATAATATATTTATTTTTAAAATATATAAAAATAATAATATTATTTTAAAATTAATTAAAAATTAAATATTTATAAATATATAAATATTATATATTATTTTAATAAATATATAATAAAAAAGAATTTAATAAAAATAATTAAAATAAATATAAAAAATAATTTAATAAATTAATTAATAAAACTTATAAATAAATAAAATTTTAAATTAATTAAAAAAGAATATAATTTATATAAAAATATATAAATAAAATATTTTTAAATAAATATTAAAATAATAAATATTAAAAATATTATAAAATAATATAAATAATATAATATATTTATAATATATATTTTATAAAAAAATTTTTTTTAAAAATAATAAGTTTATTTATATAAATATTAAATTTTAATTTTATTTTTATAAATAAATTATTTTTTTTAAATATTATAAATATTTTATATAATTTAAAATTTTTAATTATTAAATAATATTATTAAAAAATAAAATTTTTTTAAATTTAATAATATATAATTTATATTTTAAAAAATATATTAAATAATATTAAAATATTTTAAAAAATATTAAATATAAAAACTTATTTATATAAGTTTTTTATATATATATAATATATTTTTATAATTAATATATTTATATATATATATATTTATTTTATTTTTATAAAAAAATTAAATTATATTAATAATATAATATTATAATATATATAATATAATAATTATAAAATATATTTATTATATAAAATAATATAATAATATATAAAATTTATATAAATTAATTATAAAATATAATATTAATATTTATATATTAAAAAATTTAAGTTTAAATTATATTATAATATAATTTTTATATTTTTATTTATTTTTTTTATTTTATTTATAAGTTAAATTTTTTATATAATTAATTTATTATATTAATTTATATTTAATAATTCTTATAATATTAAATTTTTCTTTTTTTAAAATTCTTTTAATAAAATACTTAATAATTAACTTATTTAATTTATTTATAAAGTAAAATATTTTATTTTTATATTAAAAAGTTATATTTTATATTTATTTAGTTTTTAAGAAATTATAAAAATATATTATTTTAAAATTATTTTAAAAAAACTTATATAGTCTCTTTTTATTTATATTTATAAGTTAAGTTAACTATTTCTTAGTTATTATAGAGTTATAGCTATAAGAAGGAGGCTAAATTCTAGTTAAGGAAAGGAAGATAAATATCTTCTATTCCTCCCTTCTTAATAGGTCTATAGTACTTTAAATATTATTCCTTATTTCTAATAGAGAGGAAAGGGGCTTGACGTGTGGCTCTAGAGATATTCCTGGATCGAGTAGTGCGCCAATTCAATGTACGCTCTGTCGGTGCTCTGGACGACGAGGCCGTGGCAATACTCCAATATAATTTCCAGCGAGGGCCGGTACTTATACAGCTTCGAACCTCGTCCCTTCCCGAAGGCTAGAGCATCGCTGAGCTCTGCTGTGCTCATAACACGTCTCGCGTGACACAGCCACATCAGGACGTCCATTCCAAGCTGGGCTAGAGGAAGAAGTCCAGCGACGCCGAAGCTGATAGATAGAGGATCCATGTCCGGAATATAATAGTGCTAGAGTTCTTTGAGGCTGTGAGGGCTCAATATTAATTACCCCGCGGCATATGAACAGCCAGGATTGAGGGCTGAGGAGGGAAACCCTAGGGTGTGGCCTTTTCCGGTTGAACTCGCAAAGGTGTGCTTACCCAAGTGATAATTCTATCCCCACATCGGGCAGTATTATGGTTGCACGGCAGACTGGTGCCTGGAGGCCAGTCTCTTATCTGCCGCTATTGGTGCGGGTCGCATTCTGATTCTCTGCAGCATCTGCACGTGTTGCTGCATAAGTTCACATCACAAATTATCAGCAAGTGGCACAGAATGGCGGCTTCTGACCACAATAAGGTTTGCAGAAGCAGATTGCAAGTCTCTGTGAAAAGGCCTGCATGGCAAAAATTTATTGTTTCTTCTTTTCTTGTGTCCTGTCCTTCTGGGACTAACTGTGGATTCCAGCCTGATAGAGGAACTCAAAAATTACAAATAGTCGATGTCCTCCCCAGATATTGGATGATATACTAGGATTAATCTGTACGTTTGAGATAAATTCTGCAGTCCCTATCTCCTTGACCCACTCAACAGGGAAAAGCGTGCTGGCAGGTTGACCTCTTATATGCAACGCCTCCTGACACCCATGATGTTGTACCACAAGCAAAGTATCCCTCGAAGCAATAAGCAGCATAACACATGCCAATCCAATTGTAGTCTCCCGTATTGGAGAGATGGGTGAAGTCTACCGTCCAGGGAAGCTGTGAAGTGAGGGCCTCTCCACTGTACGGGTCTGAGACACTGCCTATGACGTCGCAGTTGTTGTTGTAGATGTTGGCCGTGTCCCAGTGGAAATCGCTCCACGAGTTGCCTACGCAGAGAATTTTGTGTCAATGGTATATCAGTGTACCTCTTTGGGAGTTTCCGTCTGAGGATGGGCTGGTGAAATAGGAAAGGAGCAATCTTACGGGGTTCCAGTAGGTCACGTCCCGTGTTTTTCAGGTAGTCTACCTGCGTAGCGATCAGGCCCAGATTGCATGTCCCCGCGCCGGTCCCGGTGCACTGGGCCATGGCGCTTTGATGGAATAGAGCTACTGCAGCCAGATACTTCACAATCATTCCGAAGGCCATTTCAAAAGGACAAAGCAATTTTGTTTAGAACGAGGGTACGATTGTTACGCTGGCGGCTAGAGGGAAAATCTCGAACTGGACTGTAATAAAGGTAGATCGAAGTAAGATTTCAGAGCTCCAAGGCTAAGAGGCAGGTGGACGTCTATTTATTTCCAAACTCAGCTTCTTATCAATATCCACCTACTTGTTCAGCTGGCGAAGCCTTTAACTGCATAGGCGTTAGTATGGTGGAGCCCTGAAGGATCAACGGGAAGCTGGCGCGGTGGTTAGAGGTGAGATGAGGTAAAATTTGAATTCAGCTGATTCCTTCACCGCTGCTACGTTGCCTGTCTCTAAACAGCCTACGGTGATATGACTCTTTATTTTCATTTTTCTTTTCGGCTTATGGGCCATGTATGCCTTATCTACCTGCCTAGGTGGATGCATCTGCAAATCCTTCAACCGTGCTGCCACGCGTCCAGACCTCGGAACACAATAGGCCTAAAGAGGCAATACCCTGAGTCTTATGGCGCCTGACTACAGCTTGATAGAAAACCCCATTGGAATTCTAAACACCGATGCCTTCGAATCGCATTAGGCTCCTCTGGATCCTTGAGGCCCACCAGGCTGCACAGTCGTCAATTGAGAGTTCGTCGTGTATTAGAGTCAGCACGCAGTGTCAATTTGGTTCTGTCCTTCTGTGAGTGTGAAGACCACCGAAATCCACTTATGCTACTGGGTAAAGTAAGCTGTGTATCAAGATAAGCCACTCAGTGATATGACACGCACTGCCCAGGTGACAGTCCGTTCGGGAAGGTCCCAGTGGAGTGAGGAGAGTAGCCAAAATGTAAACATTAACTCTCAGTGCTTGGCTCAACCACAACCATTGCGCTATCCTAGTTTGCATGACCAGTTGAATTATGGGAATACAAGTAACTTCCCGCGCTCGGGGACGTGTAAGCACCAATCATCCCTGAGCGGCCAACGCCTCAGACGATTAGAAGCACCGTCCTTTGCAATGCCGGCGGGCTTTTCTACAACGCCCACTCATCCACGTTTTGGCCACTCATAAGACTTGTCTCTCAGTGATGATGCCACGAAGCCTCCATCAACGTAGCTGTGTCCTTGGAGAATGTCGGGATTGTGAGGCCGTGTGTCCGGAAGGCCTTCGGCCTTTCATATAAAGACTGCATGGAATACCTTTTTATGCATTTCTGTTCAGTGAATTCATCACCGTCAGCACCCATTTACAATCTTCGGTCACTCTTACTAAGTCGCCAATTAGCAACGTGCCTATTGCATTGTTCCACTTCCCGTTTAGTCGCGGCTCAGCCACTGCGCCAAGGTTACACGGCGCTGACAAGAGTGGTGATGGGCGATAGCTGCTTACCACTCCAGGCAGCGGGGCTGTATCAGGCTCTTATACTTCCCAGAATTTCGTCCAGCAGCGTCCCTTCTACTTTTCTACTGTATTTGCGGTGCCTCGTGAAGCTTTCATCCTTGCGTTCAGTCTATCACGCCGCCATTTTCCAGAATCTGCTGTAACTTACAGTCAATATGTCAAGCTATGTCCCCCCCACGCTCTTGTCGGACCCGGGGAGGTCCAAGAGAATCGGAGAGGGGACGACGCAAGAGAGACCTCCGAAACGCCAACGTCGGGGTCTCGAGCCAAGAACCGAGAGCAGCGTTCGAGCTAACCGCCCCTACGATCCCTCCGATATTCGACAGGTGTCCGTGACCGCGTCCCAGTTGTGCCAAAACTGCGAAAAGATCGACTTGGGGAGATGGCTGTCCGAGACAGCGATCACGAAGATAGGCCTCTTGGACTCCTTTAAAACCCCACGCTGTCAATTGTGTGACACAGTACAGCATTTCGTCAAGCTGCACTGGGGTTCCGAGTTGCAATCAGGGATCAGCGGACATACACCGAGTGTATATTTACAAGGACAACGCTGGTGTGCCTTTGATGACTCGGGAGGTCATCAACGTATGTATCGGATTCTACTAGCTATCGATCAGCGACCACCAGATTTTCAGCGGATGAGGCTAGCTTCAAAGTCAGACGAAGCATATAAATTTGTTTTTACTGAACTGGAGGTAGACCCTGAGAGGCTCAAAGATCCCGCCAGTGTGCCTTCCCTCAGACGGTCATTGGCGCCGTGCGTCGATACTGAGTTACTACGGATCTGGCTCCAGGAATGCCGGGGCCATGAGAGGTGCAATGATCATCGAACGCTCCAGCAGTCCACCATGATAAAACTCTTCTCAAATGGATTCCGACTCATTGATGTTCTTGAAGGAAAGCTGGTTGAAAAGACGGAACCCTGCGACTACATCGCTCTTTCCTATGTTTGGGGCCAGCTCGAACCGCCCCCTCTTCGCACAAAAAAGGATAACGTCTACGCTCTGAGTCAGCCATCATCTTTGTATCCGCTCAAAGAGGGCCAAAGCGTGACCAAGCAGGTCCCTCGCACAATTGCAGATGCAATTGCTCTATGTCGATCTCTCGGCCAGAGGTACCTATGGGTTGATAGTATTTGTATCGTCCAGGATGATCTGGCAGAGAAACAACGTTTGATTCATGGGATGGATTGTGTGTATGAGAGTGCAAGCCTCACCATCGTGGCCCTTTCCAGCGTCGACGCGAAAACGGGTCTGGCCGGAGTTACGCCCAGGATTCACAATGAATATGGTAGTGGCAACGACGGGCGGCAACGTCTCTTCTATAAAAGCCACGGGGCCCACTGCCTTGGGATCGGCCGGATTTCTATCGACGAACACATTAGATCATCTCACTGGAATACGCGAGGGTGGACTTACCAGGAGCAGCTCCTGTCATCACGAAAACTATACTTCACTTCGAATGAGGTGTTCTACGAATGTAAGTCTCACCAAAGGCGAGAGGGATACAAATTCGAACAAACACAATGGCGCACTTTGATTGTCAGAGAGGGTCCTCCCCGGTGTGACCAAGACATTGGTGATAATGCTATGGGTCGGCCTTTGCCCGGCATAAAACTGCCAACATTACCAGCAGAACTTGATGAAACACAGTTCCTGAACATTGTTTCCACATACACACGAAGAGATCTCTCAGAGCCAGGGGATGTTTTGAATGCATTTACTGGAATATATCACCGCCTGGATGGGAACGCTGGATTTCGATCTTTTGGGATCAACGCGCTTCAGGGGCATCCTACTCGATACTTCTTCAGCAGTCTGCTCTGGGTTACGCTCGGTGACCACCATGAAAGGAGAATTAGAGTAAATGGGACCAAGCCTTCATCCTGGTCCTGGATCGCCTTTGCCGCACCAGTTGACTTTGCCAGGGTTACAGGCTTTCCAAAATCGCTCAATATCCACTTCAGCACCGAGCTTAGTATGGTCGATGAGTTTCGCCTCTATTTTCAAAGCGGCGATAATTTCAGTATCCGAATACCGAAAACTCAACACATTAGCTCCTTGACAAGAACCTCATTCCATTCTCTGTTTTCACCCCACAGTCTATTGCAACTCTATTCGGCAAAGCACCATCAAGCTCTATCTCCTCCTTCATCTGTCTCGTCACTAGAGTTTCACTTGTATTCGGTAAAGCACCATCAACCTTTGCCTGCTCCTTCATCTGTCTCGCCAGGAGTGCTCGAGTTTCTGGGCCTATATGTTCCAAAGCCAACGGAGGCAGTTTCCAGGTGGTTCAAGACCAAGGACGGGGAGTGGCTACTAAGCTTCAAAGGAACCGCGATGCAAGGCTGGGGAAAACCGATCCACGGCGTGGAAGGCACTCACAACACCGTACTTATAGCCAAACTTGACCCAGGCGAGGACTTTACTGATGGCTTTGTGCTCCTGAGTCGGGTCTGGGGTTATCTGGGGCTTTGTGTCAGAAAACGAGGCGAATATTTTGAACGGGTCGGTATCGTCATATTCACGCCGCATCAAAATGATTGGAAAGAAATAGCGGCAAGAAGTCTCCTTGACTTGTCCTGGAGGCGTATACTGTTACGCTGATTACCATCCTGATTTATATTTGGCCTAATAGCTTTAAAAAAAACCTTTGAGGATTCTCTTGCCGTGCGCCACAACTACGCAATGGGTCAAATTTGCTCGGAGATCTGTCCACGCTGGGGACAGAAAGACCGCAGGAATTATGCGGGGCTAGTGCAATGTTTCGTGTGTGGTATGAAGGAAAACGCGGTCGAGTGTTGGGGACATGAATAGATATGTCCATGTTGATAGCCCAAGGCGTTGTTTCAATCAGGCCAAGGCCGGCAGCGTTAAAACTTGAAGGTCTCGTTTTCGCAGGGGATCTATCATAAATAATCTGAGGTGAATTTAGGAGAGAATAGGTATTGCGGGATCTCATGATCACAATGATGGAGCTGGTGAGCAAGACGCAAGTTGACGCTGATGAGGCAAGAGCGGATAGGGCTTAACAACTGGCGCGGCACATTCATTTCTTTGCCATATGATTGAATTCAACTTGATTGTTTCTTCCTCTATGTATTGACATGGGCTGCGACAGGTTCTATCCTTCCTTTGGATGCTTTCGGAGCACTCAGATTTACGGCATCTGTTGCCCAATGCTGCTGTGCAACTGCTCGAAGATGAAAATATATACTAGATGAAAAGAATCGAAAGAATGTTTCGTGGCCCAAGGAGGCGCCTCCGGGGCTCATGAACACTAAGGACCTTTTACACGCTTATGCGAAGGAAGGCTTCGCGTTCTTCAGCAGCATCTCGAAGTATGCCTGGTTCCATGTTCCAGCCTCCGGGCTTGGCTTGTAAGCGTCGGACATTCCACAGAAGGAATCGTATCGGACGGCCGAAGTGTCGCTGGTTCCGTCACTCTCGCCACCGGGCTTGACCCAAACGAAGGCATCGGCCAGCTCAGAGCCAGTCTCGGCGGATGGGCGGAGACCGAAGCCGGCGCCGTTGACGTTGCACCAGTGGCCCCACTCCTCACGAAGGCCTTGAACACCGTTACGTCCTGGGTGGTTTGTTAGTCGCTGATTGAACAGGCTGGGATGCCGCCGGATTCTCAGATGGGAAGCACTTACCAGTGTCGACAATAGCGTGGTTTGGCATGCCGGCAGTAGCCAGAGCGGCGCCAAACAGCTCAACGTACTTCTTCTCGTTCTGAGCCTTGTTGTACTGCCCATCGGCGTCGTTGGCGAACTCGCCAGGCTCGGCATCCCTGGTCTATGTTAGTTCTCATGTTCCTGTCCGCGGTGGGAGAATTTTTGGCATACCAGGAGTTCCATCCTGCGACGTTCGTGGCAATACCACGGAACTGCGACGGCGAACCGGCAGCCTTGTAAGCGCTGGCCAGCTCCTCAGCGCCGGGCTTGAGGTTGTCGTTCCAGCCCAGCCAGCCACCGTGGCCAGCGTCGAGGTACTGGACCACGTTGGGCAGGTTGAGGGTCTTCAGGGCGTAGGCAACACCATCACGGTAGCCAGCAGCACTGTCCTGGCAAGTCTGGAGGTCGATGTTGGTGACCAGGTTGGGGAGCGAGTCGGGCTCGATGACCAGTGCGAAGGCCGTGTTAGGGTTCGCCTTGATAATGGCGGCAATTGCTGAAGGTCACTGTTAGATACGCCATGTCATCTATTTTTAGAGGCAACTGGATGGACGGGACTCAACGCACGGTCAATGAACTCGGACTTGTACCGGGCGAGCTCGCCCACTGCGAGTTCTCCGTTCGAGGCCTTGGCGGCACAGTCTCGGCCTGGGAGATCGTAGACCACGACACCTAGGATATCGTCACAAGGAGTGTCGGCAATAGCGGGCTCAAGTCGCTCGATGTTGGCGATGGTGTCACTTTGTTGTGTTGCGTCAGCCTGCTGCCACGGCTCATAATTCCTCGTTCAACGGGGGATAAACTTACACCCAAACAAAGGATCCAACGTCTGCGACCTTCAGCGCCTGCTCCTTCAGGGGGCTGGTCATGTCCGCCGCCGCAGCCTCGATCTCGGAACGGTAGAAGTTGTTGGCGTGCAGAGTGTGGGTCGAGAACACATTGGTGCTGGCATCGAGTGTCACAGCTGAGGCGCATGCGCCAGCCTGCCTGGGCTTGGCATTCAAAGTCCTTGACGGTGCCGCGTTGACAGCGGCCGCCAGGCCCAAAGCCGAAGAAAAGGCGTACTTCATGATGGAGACTGTCTGCGTAAGAGAGTGACTGTGGTGCTGGAAGACTCGCTGAAACACTTGTTGACCTGAGTGCGATGCTTGGATGATCCAAGAGCCGGGCACATAGAGGAAGGCATCATGGGCCTTTTTATTACTTTGAGAATATTCCGTCGACCGCCCTGCAGACTGATGGCTGGGCTACATTACGCCTCCGACTTCTTTTTGGGAAATTTTGAGTTAGGAACCGGTCCTTTGAACCGCCTGGGCATTCCATAACACCCGTAGTAGCAGGGTCTCGCAGTTGACAAAGGGGAGCCGATCGACAAGGTTGAGCTGGCATGTGGGCAATGGCATGATGGACTTTCGGAAGCGTCTCTCCGTTTCTGCGCTCCACGAAATCTGTGTCTCTCCGCAAAACCATGAGCCCTGCTTAGGCTTGAGGTTATTCGGCCTGCGGGCCCGGTGACACGTCTTTGCTCGCTTACCTGACGTCGTTACGCAGCGCGGTGGGCTCGCGGAGAAAACAGACCGATCTCCCGACCCGGGGCTTGGAGATATCTCAGGGGCCGCGCAATATCGAGGTACAAGGATAGGCCGCCTCGGCCGGCTTGTCCAAGGCTTGGTTGGCGCTACGGCTGTCCGCATGCACGCACGGAGAGCGGAGCACAAGGCTTGGCGGGCGCGTGAGAGTGGGCAATGAGCAGATCCCTTTCCTATTTGACACCCAGACAAGCTCCGAGACCCCAAACGGCAATTGGCCCTGTTTCGTGTAAACGCTCGATCGAAGTACCTGAGGAATAACTTGCGCATGTGAGGTACGGTTCCTGAGCTGTGAAAGGGCATGTGTTATGTGCGAAGGGAGTAGTTGCAGCAGGCGAGTTTGTTTGACCAGGGCGGCAAGAGACGATGTATTTACGCGTCGCAGATAGCCCGTAACTAGTGATTTCCGCCTTCCTAAGGGTCCTGTCAGCACTGCTGTTGTCCCTGTGGGCGTTCTTTGTCCAACACAACAACACCCAGGGATGCTATCAAGCGGCCCAGTTTTCATTCCCCATCAAAGTTCAACGCATGTGGCGGGGCGGTCCGATGAACCTTTTCGGCTGTTACCGATCAATTCTGTAATACAAGTAATCCACCAAGTTGTGGCAGATCATCGCCTGGGCACTCGATGAACGAAGGTCAGTTGTGTATGTGGGTCCTGTTAGCCGTTGACATGAACCGCACTGTCGATATTTGGTAATGGAATTCACGTCCCCAAAGTTCCCGGGATATATTTTGTGATGAAGCGCGTGATTATGGAACACTGCTCCCGAATTCGCCCACACGCCTGCCATGTCATTACAGCCTTGTCGCTGAAGCTATGACGTTCGCGTGAAAACTACCAGACCTCGATGGGAGTCCCACGCCTGCGAGTTGCCCTGTTGCTCTCAAGTCTTTTTATACCCTATTCCAATTTTGTGAGAGTATCATCAGTGCAGTGGTATGTGAATTGGATGGCCATTGAGGATGTTGGTCCCAACATCGAACGAAACACTTTCCTTCGCTCTAAATTTTACTTTTCTTTGAAAGCCCTCATCAGTTCCCAGGCCCAGTTCACATCAGTGCATTGACGACGGAGAATTCTTCTCTTGCATACTGGGCGGAAACCCCTGAATATTCGATTTATTCAAGCATAATCATTCCCGACTCGACGCGAGACCCCTCCCTAGGATTCGCAGACATAAGATTTGAAATGAGGCATTCTCCCAAGAGGATATAGCCCCCACCAGGGCTTTCTGCTCGGCGCACCGCGTACGGCATCGCCATTCCATCAAAGATACAGATGCAGTCACCTGGTTGCGCTGATCGTGGCATATATCCGAGCGCGCCGCCACGTGAACGACCGAACCGCCTGAATTCCAAGCCGTAAAGAATGCTCACTGCGCTTTTGGCCCACTGTACACTCCTAAAACTTTGCAGAGCTTCTATCTTGGCGTCTTTATGCTCCGCTGCTACTAAAGCTTTGAGGCAACGCCGGTACGTGGTAAACCTGCTTACAGCCGCGTCCATATCGTTCTCCCAGGAAGTCACCCTTACCATATTCTCACACAAGATGGCGCTCAGAAATGCGGTATCGTCTTTACCGGCCTGTTTCGCTATCGCCCAGCAGTCGTCAAGCAAATTGTCCAAGGCGCTCATTGCTCTCTCAAAGTCAGCTGCCGAGTGTACGTTCCAATGCATTGCATTCGTCTCAGTCAGCCCGCTCACTTTTGTCGCCAGCTGCTCAATAGAGTCAATGACTCGACCTTTGACCCACAGTCTGTCACCCTCTAAGACTGTTTGAATCTTTGTGGTCCCGGATGCATCCGCAACTGAGTAAAAGCCTAGAATGAGGTTGAGCACATCCATCGACAGCCGATGTTGGCAAGTCAGAGCCTCTATATCTAGCACCCATGACTTTGACAGTGGCCGCTCGGACGACGCAATAGATAGTAGTGACCACATTACTGAGAGATCGCGAGCATTTTCCAGACAAGCGCGAGAAAATCTATCGCAAAGTTTCTCGACAGGGGTGTTGTAGTCGATGAGGTGGTCGAAATTTGCAGAGTCAGTCGCAATGCTGAGCAAAGCAAATATTTGGTCCCTGGGGTCGGAACATTGAAACATGAATGTCTTTCCAAGCAGTGGGACCAGAGCTTCATTTTGAAGTACCGGCCCCGACAGCGCCATTGATCGCTGGTAGCACAAGTACGGGTGCTCCGTTCCAGCAGTGCTAGCCTCGAGTCTGCTGGGATGTGCTTCGAAAAATCGTGCCCTGGCCCAAAGGCTTCGATTCAAAACGAAAAGAAAACATTTCAAAGCCACCTCAGGCACCGTGCTGGAGCTTGCCCAAAGTACTAGACCAGCTTCAACCGAGCTGGCCACCTCTTGACACACCCATTTTCGACTAAACCAGGGGCGTCGTAGCATCAACCATATGTCTGAGAATGCTTCGAGCTGGGCTGAGGGTTCGCCTATTGAAATCTGCAGAAGGTTCCGGGATACAAAACTGTCATTGGCACGATACCTATTGCAACAATCTCTGCGTGTCTCCACCCCGTCACGATATTTCTGGTAATCGGGTTTAAAGACGTTGTGGACGCGCCGAAGTGAGTTAAAAGCTCGGGCGAGGGTATCGTTTCCCTCGCCCAGCCAGATCATTGTACCCGCTGCCATACTGTAGATATCGTGCATGATGCGAACTTGCGCGTTTCTTTCTGGAACGTCTTCTTGGTTGATACACAATGCGTCAACCCACATTAATCGCATTTGTCCGGGGGTACTATGCCTCATGTGGCAGAGTGCGCTGTACAGGCTGGGTCCTATTTCGATTATCAGACCGGAGCAACGGATCTCGGTCCGTGGTGAAGGACTTCCCCATGCGTAAGACAGGGCTTCGAAAGGCGGGGCATCGTCAAGAGGGACTGGAAACAACTCGACAGACAGCCCAGGGTCGTCGGGGGTGGGCGCAGGGTGTAGTTTGAGGACTCGAATGTGTCGAAGACTGGGCAATGGGGGATAGACATATCTTTCTGATGCCATGTTTCTTTGAGCAACAGAGTCTGCAGGCTGTTTGATTGAATGAAGTCACAAGGGAAAGAGAGGCGCCGGTCGGCCAAGAGTGTCAGCAAAACAAGTAAATAGCCTGCCTGCGGGACAAGTCAGCTCCACTACACCAAGACAAAGTAGACTACCTTGATTGGGTAGCCAAGTACATGGGCCTATAACAGGGCTAGGCCGTCTTCGGTAATTGACTTCGGTGTGACCAGTCTCTGCTTACAGCTTATGAGCCCATCACGTACACTATCACCGTTACATCGATACACTTTTCCAACTATCTACAACTGCAGTTTCCTCTAGGACGTTATCCTTACAAGGTTTGTTCTGCGAGGAGTGTACCTTCTAGGAAGCTAGAGGACTGTCTCCTGAAGTCATAGGAGGTTGTCCTATCAGCCCTATAGACCGGGGGTATACTTGCCCGTAGCCGCGTAGCGGATACCTGAGCAAAGTTTTTAGATACCTAGGTAGGTAAATCACGAGTTGCCTCTACTGTATGAGCAACTTGATGGAACTGATTCTCCCGCACACTCCAGCTCTAATCTATAATACAGCCATGGAAACGCTTTCTCCGTATACGCTCAGAGCTCCTTAGTAGGTCAGTCTGAGCCTTGTCGTAATCAAAGATTTCGTCGGCCGATTTCCACTATGAAATGAGATTTGTTACTGGCTAAAATGTGTTCCAAACTAAGCATTCTCGATCAACGATATGGTATGTGACATCTTGCTCTATGACTCTGATACGAAGGAAGCTGACCAGAGATGCGATTTCTCAACAGGGCCTCATTATCATTAGTGAACACAAGCCGACGATAACCGTGATGTATACTATTATTATAATCTGTTGGCCTTTGGGTTCATGTCCGGTTTGCCAATGTGAAAAAAGTTTTTACAACACGAGGCATGAGAGGATAACGCCAAGACTACAGGCTGATGGGCATGGGGCAACGACAGCAGTGGGGATTGAGGGCGTGTGCCTGATTTCATATCAGGATTCTACTCTAGGGATCAGGACGAAGATTCCGCGCGGCTAGCCTGATCCTTCACACTGAGCCGCAAAGGCACTCATGTGATTCTCATTGGCTATGTGGCTAACGTGAGCTTACTCGAAAACAAGCCAACGGCTACAAAGCGGCCGCACGAGGTTTCCTTTTCGGGCATTGCGATTCCACTCAGCCTCGGAGGCGTCCTTGGCTCGACCTTGATCTCACTGAAGGATACCGCATCGTCAATCAACGTGCAAGAGGCTGTGTCATGAGACATCGTGTGTGATCGAAATTATGGATTTCGACGTCAGCAACTACTGTAGGACACATATTCACATGATGCAACGACAAGATGGGCCGCCGTGCTTGCAAGTCGTCACTGAGACGCTTGAGTATATAAACGGCCATGACAGCGCGAAAGAGGTGATCCGACAACACGCATTGTGAGGGCTTTTCAAACAGACTTTTCCCTTGGAATATTTTGACAAATATCATACATCTTTGTGTAAAATCATTCATCATGGAATCTACCGACCACTCAGCTAGCCCTAGCCTCATCAACCCGCTCACTCGCTACGAGGACTTCAAGTTCGACTTTCCCCCAAACACGTACCCCAAGCAGGTCCTGCAAACAAGTTTCAGGTACCCTCCGGATTGCGGAGAGAAGAGCTATGTTGGCCATGGAAGACTCAAGGGCCGCCATGCTCTGGTCACTGGAGGCGACTCGGGCATCGGAAGAGCCGTTGTAATTGCTCTAGCTCGAGAGGGAGCCAAAGTGGCGATTAACTACCTTCCCGAGGAGGAGCCAGATGCCGAGGATCTCGCTCAATTCCTGGCCAAGGACGACAAGGTGAAGGACGACCTGATCAGGATCCCAGGTGATCTGAGGAGCAAGTCCTTTTGCTACGAGCTTGTCAAGACAGCACACGAGAAGCTGGGGGGACTTGATCTCATCGTGAATAATGCTGGGTGAGTCATAATCGTCGCCTAGACCCTAAGACACTTGGGTATTGACTCCGTGGCAGATTCGCTGGCGGAAGTTTCGAGAACTTCGACGCTTCGAATCCTGAAGATTGGGATCACATTTTCAAGGTCAATGTCTACGCAGGTCTGCACATCACCCAAGCAGCTGCGCCCATCCTTCCTCCGGGATCATCCATCATATTCACCGTTTCGTCAGCTGGCATTTCTCCCCAGCCCGGGGTAGTTGCATACTCTGCCTCCAAGGGCGCACTCCGCAACTTTGTGAACGGCGCCGCGGCTGAGCTTATCAAGAAGGGCATCAGAGTTAACGGGGTCGCCCCGGGTGCCACATATACCCCAATGCTGGTTGCCGGTGGGTTGAATGAGAAGGCACTCGAGGAACTTGTCGCTCAACTGGAGCCAGAGGGACGTGTCCAACAGCCCGCTGAATTGGCTCCCGTGTATGTGACTTTGGCAGATGGCCAGGCGTCCTATGTCTGTGGCAGCGTTTATGGGACTCACGGAGGCATTTTGGCTGCCTACTAAACTCTTGGACGCATCCGCTGGCAGACAGAGTTAACTGGTTTTCATGTGCGCTCTGCAGCTTAGATTAGGGATCACTCTGCTACAAACTATTGATAAGACGGGTAGTAAACAGCAAATTGTCAACATTGTCTTTAAATATAAGAAACCGCTTCAAAACTATCCCAATTATTCTGCAACCAACTTGGATGCAATGACATGTGCAAACGAAACGATCTACCAGGAAAAATAGAGAATCACCGCCGTTACGCGTGAGAGCAAGCAAGTGCTTTCCTGGAAATTTACACCGGTGCAGAAATTTATGCTCATATAGACCTGCATGGTTTCCTGGCGGTGAAGAGCTTCCTAAGGTCGACGATGTTAGACAATATTTGAACAGGAAAGTGGTCGGACATTGACGCTGAGAGTAACGGTGCAAAGGAAAGAAATGTTCGGGTACATGCATGGTGAGGTAGAAGTGCTTCTTCTCGCTCTGTACCTAGGTAGCAGGTCATCCCGGCCAGCTTGCACCAAGTCGTCTGCTTCCTTCTCGCCCATGAAGTTCTGGTGTGTCAGGATAGACTTTGCCGCCAAATTGACAATACCCAATGTGTTCTTCAAGCCAAGCATGCCGATCCTCTGTTCGCTTTCGTGCTGTGGCCAGCTACCAATTGGCCACACGATGGCGGTCTCTTCAATGTCCTCAAAGCCGACGTCTGCAAGACCTTGCAGATGTTTGCTTGACACATCGTAATCAATACCACCTTTCTTTGAGGCAAGAGTGATTTGATGCATTAGATGCAGAAATGGAGAGGCACTTGCATTGTCGAAATCTGGGAACTCAGAATGCATAGGGTGTGTAACGTGAGCCAGTTCGAGATATCCACCTGGAATAAGGTGACGAAAGCATATCGCTCGGAATGCCGGCCAATCGTGAATCCCGGCATCGAGCATACGCCCGTGAATAAAGTGAAACTTCTCGAACGGCCACTCCGAGTCATTGGCGTTGTGTCGGATGAAGCTGAGGTTTGACGGCGTCTCGTCGCTTTGAGGCGGGAGTGTCAGGTCAGTTGCAATGACCTTTGCGCTAGGCCATTTCTTTGCCATGGCAATTGCCCAAACACCGGTTCCAGTTCCGACATCGAGGATGTTGATATCCTCGGGGGAATCCGGCAGTATGGTCTTATGCAGGTTTCCATTGAGACTGAGATACCATAGTTGATTCTGAATATCTACATCGTTCTAGTTAGTCATGCCCGAAAGGAATGTCAAACTGAACTCGACGTACCCAGACGGTCTTGCTCATTCTGTAAGGCATTAGCTGCCGGGCCGTGAAGATGAATCAAGCCTCACATACCTGGGTTTTCACATCTGCCATGACATAATCGGAAGGACTAGTGATTCCGGCCATCTCTCTGAGGTTTAAATGATTAAGAAGATGCTAAAAATTCATGAAAAGCTCGAATTTGGCTGCTTACTAAGGAACGAAATGCTTAGAATATTGGGTTGCTGGTCTGCGTTGCCGTCCTATACGTGGACACCGTTTCGGGCTAAGAAGACGGTTTGCCCAGTAAAAGAAGAGTTGACACTGGTGCGAAACGGACAGCTCGTTATGGAAAGGCCTTAGATATTTGACAAAAGTTACGTGAGAGTCTCGTTCATAAACCAACAGCGATGCTGATCCTTGATGTAGGTGTAGATCGTCTTACGTAGCCCAACTTGTCACCAACTCGCCCCTAACCAGGCTCATGTGCCCCCTGTTCGTACTAGTAGCTAGTTCACTTGCAGCATCTCCATCAATCGGCTCGACAGTCCCGAGGTCTCTGCACTATGCAAGCGACCATCAGTAGTGAAGTTACAGTCACGGATCACTAACAGGTAGTAAAGGAGTTAGTATGTGGAGACGATGGTGTTCTGTTGGTCAGCCAACCTAGTGAAGGATTCCAACCCATGATCCTCCATTCCTTCTGAAGTGCCTTAGTGCTCCACCTACGTCAGAAAAGCTTGACAGCTGACCGCACCCACCCAATTCCACTGATGGTGTGACTGTAATTTCGTCTAGGACAATCTCTGGGACAGCCTCCTAGATACTACACTCCTAGAGACCACTTTTCTATAGATCAGCCTCCCACAGCACAGAACAACCTCTTAAAGGATAACCTACGAGAAAGACACCAGATGTATGCAAAACACAGTTTTTGTATTAGGTTATATAACTGGTTGAATATGTGGCGGTAATATGGTAAGAGTGTACCTAAATATACGATACAGCCCGGTCATTTCTTGCTCGCAACACTCTTCGGCATACCATCCCACCTCTCAAAATTCCTCGCATCCAAATCAAATAAATCAAGTAGTCTCCCCACCATCTGATCTAGAATATCATCGATAGACGACGGCCGCGTGTAAAATGCCACCACCGGCGGCGCGATGATGGCGCCGGCCCTCGTAACCTCCATCATATTCCGCAAGTGGATCTCGCTGAACGGCGTCTCCCGCACAGACAAGACCAGCCTCTTCCTCTCCTTTAGGCACACATCCGCCGCCCTCGTCACCAAGTCGTCACATATCCCCGCGTTGATCGCTGCCAACGTCTTTACGGAGCACGGCGCGACGATCATGCCATCCACGCGGTAAGACCCGCTCGCTATAGGTGCAGCGAGGTCATGGGAGCTGTAAGAGTGGTCCGCGAGAGCCTTTATCGCCGCAGGTGTGTAGTCTGTTTCCCATTTTATCGTCTCGGCGGCCCATTTGCTGATGATGATGTGTGTCTCGACGTTGAGGCGGCGTAGGGTCTGTAGCAGGCGAATGCCGATCTGCGCGCCTGTTGCGCCTGTGATGGCGACGATGATCTTTTTGCGCGGTGCAGCGTCTTTCATGTTGGTATTTCTATGTGATGGAGATTTTGGAGATTTTGGGTGAAGGTTTGAGTGATGATGGCAGATTCGATGTTGTTGTGGATGTATTTACGGATCTGGCGTACTCAAATGTCCACAGATGGCATGACTCAGGGGATAAGAATGTGTCTAGAAGTGATCGTACGAGACCTGGAAGACCACGCCGCACATTAATATTTGAGATGCATAAAAGTAGGTCTCTCCTGCAGAATAGGAGAGTCGTCATAGGCTGACCCAACCCGAACTCTCCGATTTGAATTCGTTTACTCGACGTAGTGAGCTTCACTCCATACGTGATCCGCTAGTGGGCCCGGGGAGTTCGGAGGACAGTGCATCTCGGCGAATTCGGAGTTCTTGCTGTTGATAGTTGCTGGCACTCGACGGGATCATACGATCAAAGGAGGCAAGAGAACACATATTTCTTGGCCATCTCAGACACTGAACACTTGTTAATGCAAAGAAGTCCAATACCCTGTCATCTACTTCACCCATAAGTTCCATTATTACAGACCTTTTGATTCTCGGTGAAACAACATCATCTTCCAAAATGTCGTCTACAAACCCCCAAGACCTGCCACACATGAACTTCCGCTCCTTCGTCGAGTCACTCAAAGCAGATGGTGATCTCGTAGAAATCAACGAAGAATGTGATCCGAACCTCGAAGTTGGCGCCATTATCCGTAAAGTCGTCGAGAATGATGAGCGCGCCCCTCTGTTCAACAAGCTTAATGGTCAGGACGCAGACGGCTTCTGGCGTATCCTCGGCGCGCCTAATTCACTACGTGCCGACTCTCGCCAACGCTTTGGACGCCTGGCGAGACATCTGGGCCTCCCGCCGACGTCAAGTATGAAGGAGATCCTTGACAAGATGGTCGCTGCCAAGACTGCTACCCCTATTCCACCTGTGGTCGTCGAGTCCGGGTCGTGCAAGGAGATCCGCCTCACGCCTGACCAGTTCGACCTCACCAAACTCCCTGCGCCGATGCTGCACAAGTCAGACGGAGGCAAGTACATTCAAACGTACGGTATGCACATCGTCCAGTCCCCCGACGGGAAGTGGACTAATTGGTCCATTGCGCGGGCCATGGTGCATGATAAGAACCACCTCGCGGGTTTGATCATTGAGCCGCAGCATATCTGGCAGATCCACCAGATGTGGAAGAAGGAAGGCAAGGATATGCCGTGGGCGTTGGTCTTTGGTGTTCCGCCAGCCGCCATCATGGCATCGAGCATGCCTTTGCCGGGAGGACTATCCGAGGCGGAATATATCGGCTCTCTGGTCGGGACGCCGTTGGAGGTTGTCAAGTGTAACACCAACGGCCTGTATGTCCCTGCCAACTCAGAGATCGTTTTTGAGGGTGTCTGCTTGGCTACCGAGACAGTGCCCGAGGGTCCATTTGGGGAGATGCATGGGTGCGTGTTGACGAGACATCAAACCCTGCTAGAACGCGAGATGCTGACATATCGTCTTAGTTATGTCTTCCCAGGAGATGCGCATCAGCAGCCAAAGTACAGGGTCGACCTTATCACGCACCGCAAGGATGCCATCATGCCCGTCTGCAACTGCGGTCGGCTGACTGACGAGACGGTAAGTCGAGAAGTCCCCCGATTCTGGTCACAACAGAGTTGCTAACCACAAGGACAGCACACCATGATCGGACCCCTGGCTGCTGCCGAGATCGGATTCCTCCTCAAGTCAAAGGGCATGCCTATCAAGGAAGCCTTCTCCCCCTTCGAGTCGCAGGTGACATGGGTGGCTCTTCAAGTCGACACTAAGAAGCTGCGCGCCATCAAGACCAACGCCGAGGAGTTCTGTCGAGCAATAGGCGACATTGTATTCAACGACAAGGTGGGTTACACCATTCACCGGCTCGTCCTCGTCGGAGAAGACATCGATGTGTACAATTTCAAGGACGTCATGTGGGCTTTCTGCACGCGCTGCCGACCTGGTCTGGACGAGTACCACTTTGAGGACGTCCGCGGCTTCCCGCTAATCCCGTACATGGGACATGGTAACGGAAAGAAGGGCATGGGCGGAAAGGTGGTGTCAGATGCGTTGATGCCGAAGGAATACACCACCGGGCGGGATTGGGAAGCTGCTGATTTCAAGGAGTCGTTCCCTGCCGATGTTCAGGAGAAGGTGCTCAGAAGGTGGGAGTCCTTCGGTTACACCGCAAAAGAATGAGCAAAGCTTGTCATGGTAGAATATAGACATAGAAGGTTGGGATAAACGTTACTAAGTAGCGAATAAGCGTCGTGTAATTCACATATTTGGGACGAAGGAGTCGAACCCGCCAAGGGCTTGGTCCGACATGATGTAGTCAAATGCGCTCATTGGCGACATGTCAAAATCAACAGCGAAGTCCCAATTGAAGGTTCCCTCGCCCCAAAAACTATATTGTTAGTATTTCGCGAATCCTCAATGAGCTAACAGCAAGACTTACTTTTCTTGTTCCGTGGGACCTTCCTCGTCTCCGTGGGCGTAGTCAGTTCTAACACGGGGCATTGATTGTTGATTTGCGACATTCTCGGCTGTCGACTCTTGTGCATTTATGTCTCGGTCAGCCAGCGCTTTGAGGGTTTTCAGTGCTTGAAGTGCTTTCTGAAGAGGCCCCGAAAGCTGACCAGCGAAGATTTGGTCAGGGTTCGAGCCTGAATCGCTTTCCCCCTCGGAGAGACTGGCGATAACCTCGTCTTGGAGAACTCGTGTTTCAGGCAAGTGTCTCGTTTCTCGCATGAGACTCAAAAGCAGTATTGAAGTAAGTCCGTTGTGGATAAAGGCCCAAGACCGTCTTGCATGTCCTGCAATGGCTCTGAGGCGCACGTAGGCCCGTACACTGCGCTTCAGAGACTCTTGAAACTGTCCTAGAACAAGAAGCCGGTCGTTTTCAGTCAAGGCTGATGACCCTGTGCTGGACATAAATGGTCTAAAAAGTGTGGAAATAACAAAGTGTCGGTGGAGCTCAAAGGCGTAGTGCTCTTGGATGTGTGAGATAGATTTAGTTGCTTTCAGGTCGATCAGGTATGGCGCTACCGAAGACTCAATGGATTTTATGTCGTTCAGTATCAATATCGGCTGATTTGGAGAATCCGATCGTGTAGCCAAGTAAGGCAGCGTGACGTGGGAGAGCCAGCCCATGGCTTGGACATACGATAGTCCGTGGCTGTCTTGGTTAACAAGGGGGGCCAAATCCCCTATGAAGTCGAACTCATAAGATGCTGGAGGACGACCTGAAGCCAGCGCTAGCAAGCAGTCCTGCCAGACTATTGAAAGTCTACTATCGCTCAGTAGCTATTCTATAGTTACAATATAGAATCAGATTACCTTAGGTATTTCGCGTCTTCGCCAAACAGTGAAGTCGACGTCATGTTGTTCGTATTTCTGTGAAGACCGAGGCATTGTGCAAGTCTGATGGTCGTGCCACCGAGAACCCAGGCCGCTTGGGGCTTCATGTCATTCTGTAGCACATTTCCCAGCAAAAGCAGTGCTTGGACGGCTTCTTTTGAAGGCTGACAGACGTAGTCTACTGAGCGAAGCAGGTCGAAGGCTTGTTTTGCTGGGAAAGAATCAGCATGGCGCTCACTTAGATTACAATGGACGGATTAGGACATGCTGTGTCGTTGAACGATGATAGTTCTTTGCTGCAAGTTCATATCAGAGAATTGAGCGCCTGCGGCTAAAACGGCATGAAGCAGGGACAGCCAGTGGGAGTCCTCAAGTGACACGGCACGGTTCCCAGCTTGTGCCTCGTTTGTGTTGTTGATCAACCGGCATATCTTCTCTTCGAGATCATTCAAATTGTACATGATGACATGGAAAGGATGCACTCTCCGACGGAAATGTTCAAATAATCTGACAATCTCCTGGTCACTGGGCAAAGACTGGTACGGCAACACTGAAGCATGGTCGTCCTTGGTGACACCAAGGAGAGGAAGGATACCTGTTTCGAAGGCTGACTGCCGTACAGAGTCATCCCGGGACCTGATCGAACGTCGCCGGACCATGTTAACCACGGATGTGTCGGCCAAGAACAGACCATCGCTGGTGTCGCGAGCTTGAGGCTCAGAGCTCAACGAAGACACTGCATCCTCATGTGTATGGACGTTCACCGATGGGCATCTGGGGTTCTCCTGTCCTGTCTGGCCCCAATTCTGGTCGGGAATCCCCACATTCGTTCTTCTATCTTCACGGGCCAGCTCTGGTGTCCGACTGGCCACACGCACTCTCGCTACAGATCGTGCAGTCGACCGCTGAGTGCTGTGAGACTGGGGTGTGGAGCCTCCATAATCGCACAGGTCCGCGTGTCCACGCTTCTTACAGACCGAACAGGGAAACTGCTTATCGCATTTGACCTTTCGCTCTCGACAAGGCAGACACGATCTCGGGTTTCCGCGTACACCGTTGCGGGTCTGGTGGCGTGATCGGAGCAAGTCTTTAAGCGTTGCACTGTCGCGGCTCGGGGTGTTCGGAGAATGGCGCGGCGTTGACTCCATGGTCATGTTCTTCGGCGTTTAGCGTTGATAAATAGTGTAGACGGTAGAGGAGAAGAGAACAATGCTTGAGACTGGCTTCTACCAGTCCAAGCTAATCAGCGTGCCTACACATCAGACCTTAAGCATAGGCAAACGTCACCAACTTGTTGAGTTTGCCACGTGACATATCGAGACGACCTCCGGTCTCTTCCTAGCTTCTTCTGACTTCGGGTGGATATCTCCATCAGGTTCCGTCGATCCTGGGGTTCGGGTTGCTCTATACCACTGACTCGACGTGATGATCACAGCTGTGATGGGGCGAAAAGAGCTTAATTGTTGATTTTCTTGTTCAAGCTACGTGATAGGTCCGGATCGGTCGTTTTTGACCTCTAAATGTGCGAATTTATGGAACTGCGTTCATTTCTCAATACCGCGAGCTGGCAGTGCAGCCAAGATTGACGATCTTCTTGGGAGCAATCTATTTGGCCGACAAAACTAGTTGTATGGGTTCAGTTGATTCCAGTCAGGAATCACATAAGGGCCTCATTTGCGCTGCAGAGTGCGGGTGCATCCGTTTCCCTCTGTAGTTCAATCTCTCGTTGGAACACTTATTTTGAGATCAGGGATTCCCGTCTGCAGAAAGGGAGGGTACACCCAAGCCACGTAGGATAACCCCCTATCAGACTATTGGACAACCTCGTGTAAGATAACCAATGAATTATTGTCCCGAGTACTCGAATGTCCGGGTCGTCCAGTTTATTCATATCTTCTCTAGCTCTTATTAGCTATATCTACTTATATAAGCGACTAGGTAGTTGGCCTCATGTAAGTGTACCCTTTGCTTTCGTGGGTGTGAATATCTGATCTCCTAATTACTATATCCGCCTGTGACAGAGGAGATACAAATGTGCGGTATGCTTAACAGTGACGACCACTGCTATCGACATCGTACGTTTTTTTAAACGCTGGGTCTTGAGCCTTTAAGACTGTATGAAGGCGCTGCGTATGGCTCAGGCTGTATACGGAATAGAAACGGAACCAGTTAACAGTGACGTTCAACCGACCATGTCGGAAACCTCAGGAGATGCGAGTTCGTCAACCAGACTATCTACCAAGTGACAATCTCCTCGATCATACCAATAGGCACTGCGTCGTCTTGTCCTGGTTGGATATACTGCAGTCTGACTCCCCTACTATCCAGCTGCAAAAGCGTACGAGGATTCGGTGACGTTGACGGCGGCGCAACGGCGGCCCACGGCACTAACTTCTTTCCGATGCTCTCCTCAAGCTCCGTTATCCTCTCAGCAGCCTTCGCCACAACCAGGCTATTCCACAGGCCCTCTTGACGGGGCCTCGAGCGCAGGAGGGCGATCGCTCTCCAACGGGTGGCGATATCTGGGCACTGACTGGCGACAGTGTATAGTGGGATGACGTATCCGAAGTCCAGACAGAATGAAGCTCGTTGTTCATCGGCCTCGGTTCCATCGGAGACGTAGGGTATTATCTGCTCGCAAAGCGAGACCATCTCCTTCATTTTGGGTAATAGCACGTTGCTGTGTGGTCGGCAAGCCTCGGGCAGGTACTCGGAGTACAAAGAGACGTAGCTGTTCAGCGCATGTAGCTGCAGCGCAGCCGAGGAGACTTTCTCTCTTGGCGTGAGATGTGGCCCCCTGTTGTCCGTAAAAGTGCGCAGTGCGACAAAGAACTTTTCAATCAGAACCGTGAAGTGATCCAACCGGTCAGCGAGCAGTCCAAGTTCGGTGGAAGTTTCAGTGTCAGATGACGATGCGGCCGGATCACTGCCGGTGAATGAGTAAAGGCTGTACTCGAACATATTTCTAGCCTCTTCGATCGTCGAGAACGCGAAATTGATATCGTCTTTCATAGCTCCTATGAAGTAACTGTCGTATATTGGAGATTGATAGTCACGTATTATCTGTGCGACATGCGTTAGCCAGGTTCAAGAGCAACGCAATCGGAATACCTTACCCTAGCAGCTTCTTTGTCAAGGACTGCGAAGGTTCGTAACAGGCTTTCCAATGGAACATAAGCATGGACCTGGCTCTTCCATGCAGGTGTCTGATGCTGCAGTGCAACGTTCCGATGGTCATATACGATTCCTTTCAACAACTTGGATCCACTCTGAATATGAAACTCTGCCATGGTATGATTGCCTTGCATATTCTGTGGCACAGCTTCAGCACTCATGGATGTGACAAGGTCGCACGTGCGTACATCATTAGACATACCTCGTAGCAAACGAACAAGATGCACGAAATGAGGCTGACATCCAAACCCTGCTGCTGTCCCGGTGACGGAGGGGCCAATAGACTCCTTATTGCAAGGTTGTATTACTGCAGAGCGAACTTAAACTCTGAATCTCTGCCGAGTATCTTGGGCCCAGATACTCGACGATTCCCAGTATAGTATAGTAATCAAATAGGTCATATTCCAATATAGATATCCTCTTAGTAAGCACCCTATTCCTAAATTAGTAGTAGTTCTTACCTATAAATAGAATTCTCTACTTATATATAGCTATACTAAGCCTTAATAAATACCTCTTAACCTATTATAATTTCCCTACTAATTATAACTACTTTAGGAGAAGATTACTATATATTTTATTACTAAATTAATATTTTAA
This sequence comes from Diaporthe ampelina, assembly GCA_023522825.1. Classification (NCBI taxonomy): domain Eukaryota; kingdom Fungi; phylum Ascomycota; class Sordariomycetes; order Diaporthales; family Diaporthaceae; genus Diaporthe; species Diaporthe ampelina. Next base: position 139,373 of record JAMFTM010000122.1, on the reverse strand, counting down.
TTAGTTTATAAACTAACTAATAAAAGCTAATATATATATTATACTAGCTTCTAATACCTATAATTATAATAGTAAATAAATATTAAAATAGAGTCTAATAAATATATATAATTATAAATATTTTTATAGTAATATATTATTATAAATATTTATTTAAGTATTTTTATTAGATATAATATTTATTACTAAATATTATTATTATTAGAGAGAGAATAATTTAGTTAGAGGCTATAAATAAGGTAGTAAATAGTTTATTATATAGTAGTAAGATATAATTTTATAATATATTTTAGATATTTAAAGATACCTTTAGAAGCCTTTTTACTTAATTAATAGAGTATATACCCCTTAAGGATATAAGGTAATTAATAATAAGATATTAGTTAATAATATTTATCTTTATTTATATATATAATAAGTCCTAATAAAATTATACTTACTACTTTCTATTATATTAGATAACTATTAATAAAAATATAAAGAAATACTTAGAATATTTTAAAGTATTAGCTAAGATAATAATATATTTAAAATATTAGATATAATTTAATAAGTAATATAAGTTATAAGAAAAAAATATATACTTTAATAGATATATTAGTATTATTAATAATATATATATTATAATTTATATACTTATTAATAAGTAGATAAAGTAGTAGAATTAGAAGGGGAATATATTATAAAATATATTTATTACTATTAGAAGTAATAAGTTATTTATATATATATTTATTAGTACTAAGAGTTTAATAAATAATTATATATTCTTTAATATTATTATAGAGAAGGACTTTATAATCTTATTAAGTAGGTTTTATTTAGTAGATATTAGATTTAGGTTAAGGAAAGGTATTTTAGTATTATTTTTATTAGTTAAATATTACTTATAAGATTAGAGAGAAGGAGATAAAAAGCTACTTAATATAAAGGAGTTATATAACTTTTATTATACTTAGCTTTATATTATAATAGAGTAGGTATTTAGTTTATTAAAGAGGAAATAAAAAATAATATAGGTTTTTATATTTAAATATAATATTAAGGAGTAGATTAGGTTTATATATATTTATATAGTATTTTAGAACTTTTTACTTAGTTTTAGTAAGGAGGAGGAGAATAATAGTTAGTAGAGCTTTAAGTAGACTATTTTATATATTTATTATTATAAAATAAGATTAATAGTTAGTTAGATAGATTTAAAGGTTTTAAGAAAGATAATAATAAGAGAGATATAATTAAATTATTATAGGAAGTATTATTATTAAAGTAATTAAGGAAAGAAGAAGAAATAATAGTATTATTATAGGAAAATATTAATAGTCTACTAGTTAGATATAAGTAGGTAGTTAATTAGGGATTTAGAGTTTAATCTTAGAGTATATTATTAGTAGTTATATTAAAACTTAATATTTCTTAGCTAAAATAGGGTCTTTTAGCTTTAGAGAAGTTTATAACTTATTATTTAAGTCTTTTTATATATAGAAATAAAATTAAAATTAAATTTTATTTATTTATTAGAGAGATATAAGAGTTTTAATACTTATAATAATAATATATCTTAAAGTCTATAGAGTTTTATTATTTATAATTAAAAATATCTAAATTTCTTATATATTAGGTAATATTCTTATATATTTTAATATAAAAAGGAGTAGAGAATAAAATAATAAAACTTTAAATAGAATAAATTATAAGTTATAAAATATATATTTTAAAATTCTTATATAATATATTTTAAATAAGATATATATAGATATTAAATATAACCTTTAAATTAGTAGGTAGCTTCTAATTATTATTACTTTATTAGGTATACCTTATAACTTATTAATATTTTTATCTTAGTTAATATTATTTATTTTCTCTTTTAAATATTATAACTTTTTACTTATAATATTATTTTTATATTTTTATTTAAATTAGATAGATAATTTTATATTCTTATAGTAATAAAGACTTCCTTAATTCTTTATATATATAATATTATTATATTATTAGGGTATAAACTAAGTTAATTATTTTTTCTATTATAATAAGTTTATATATTTATTAAAGTTATTAATATTATTTTAAGCTTTATAACTTTTATTAGCTTTTAAAGCTTATTAATAATTATATTAAGAGTAGATAGTTTATTATTTATAACTTTTTTAATAGTCTTATAAACTTATTAGCTTATTAGAAGAGAAGAAAGTCTATTATTAGTAGGAAATAGTAATAAATTATTAGTTTTAAAGTTAAAGTTTAGGTTATTAAAATCTTCTTAATAGTATATTTATATAAAGTTATTCTTCTTCTTCTCCTCCTCTATATTACTAATATCCTTAATATTAGAATTTATTTATTATATTAGTATTAGAGTATTAATTTTATTATTAAGTAGTTATTCTTATTAGAAGACTTTATTATAAACCTTTTTATTTCTAAGTAATATACTTTAAAGTTATCTTAAATTATTATATAAGCTTTTTATTATTTAGAAATTCTCTTCTAAGCTTATAATTATATTAGTTTCCTTATTATACTTAATATTAGAATAGTTAAGAAATATAATAAATCTTTTATACTTCTTCTTTTTATTATTATACTTATTTTTTAGTATTTTAGTTAAGTATATTAGTTATTTTAGGTTTTCCTCCTTTAAAATATAACTAATTTTTTCTTATATAAGTCTTTATTAGTATAAATTTATTAAGTTAAATAAATTATTATTTTTATAATTTTTAAGTAACTTTATAAAATACTTTATTTATAGTCTAATATATTTAATAATAAGTATTTAAATTACTTAGGAGGAAGATAATAGTTAACTACTTTAACTATATAGCTATTTATATATAGGTATTCTTATTATTAATAATATAGCTTTCTATTTTTTATAAATTATTTAATTTAATAGTAAGATTAGTATATCTTCTTATTAGGGAAGAGTTTAACTAATAGATATTATAGGGAAGTTAGAGGCTAACTTAAAGAGATTATTATTATATAATTTTAGTAGTACTTTCTTATTCTCTAAGAGTATATTATATATTATAGGTTTAGTTTTTATAAGACTATTAAATATAAAAAGGTTCTCCTTAATATTATTATTAGTATAATTAGTAAGAAATTTAGGTATTATTATAGTAGCTTATAGGTAAGTATACTTAATTAGTAATATTATAGTTAACTTATAGTCTATAGTAATAATTATATAAAACTTTTTCTTCCTAACTAATTATACCTAATATAGAAGGTAGTGATAGTTTTTGAGCCTAGTAAGGTATTTCTCTATTAATATTTGAATAGGTATAGTTATATATATAAGTAGCTTGGTAAGAAAGTTACTAGGTAGGGGCTTATACCACACTAGGAATTATCGAGCATCTAGGCCTTGGTCTTGTGTAATGAACCTATGGCGGTGATAGCATGGCGGATAGCCGGCTCATGATGTGCAGCCTGAAGAACTAGTCTTTCCCAGAAATTTGAGCCAAACAGGCCCGCCAATTGTGGGCTGGTCCTCTGTACGAAGAATGAAAAGGACCGCCTTGATGACGCGCATTGATGAATTTCAGCCGATGGGTCTATCGACAAAGCCAGCGGGGCCATGTAAAGGCTCGAGGGCTCAACGCAGTCTACAGGAGGATATCCGTCACAGACGCGGCGAGTGGTTGTGCATCTCAGGCAATGCGGCTTGGTCTCGTCGCATTTGACTCTTCGGGCTGCAACACCTGTCAGATGGGACCTCCGCGAAAATGACCTTCTTCCGAGACTTGCCTTTGCACGTTAGACATCCAGTCCGCGTCTTCGGTCTGTATGCACGCTTTCTCCTCCCTTTCGCCACCTTGGGCATCTCGAAAGCAGAGGAACGCAGCAAGAGAAAGCATCCTACGGCCTCTCAGCATCATGTCTCCATCATCGCAGTAACAGTAGAGAGTTGCGGTCAAAGGGGACGTACAACGCGGGAAGCTCCACTCCCAGAAGTTTGCCAACCTCGCTGTCATCTTCCGCGCACCATTAAGCGTGTTGTGGTCTCGCCACTAGTGATCCAGGAGAGAGTTGGTAAGCACAAGGTCAAAATATTTTGCTGCAAGCTCTTGGCGAGGAAACCTGGAAGCAGAGAGAGAGAGAGCCAAGGCGCGTGTCTTGAATTGCCGTATTCGTAGGGACCCTGCTTCAGAGGGATTCTCGTGGTTTCTGCAGCTAAAAAGTTGTAAAGGATTGAAAGCAATCCGCCGACGAGACCAGAATCACTTCCTGGTTGGCTCGCTCGTAAGGACCCTGTCGATTTAGCGTGTGTGTCTCAGCCGTAGGAATACCAGGCACCACCATAGCAATATGACTAGCGCAGTCGTGAGACTAGGACCTTTCTAGACAGAGTAAGGGTATGAGGTACCGATCTGGGTGATAGCCAGCTTCACACTGGCATTGCAGCTTATTTCAGAAGTCATTAACAAGACATTTTATTTGGCAATATAGCTTAAGTGGTCCTTGAAATCACATATCAGAATAGCTCTGTAGAATCACAAACATATAAAATGTCGTCGGGTCGTCTTTGAAGCCTACCAGTCTTTCTGCTCAACGCGTTCTCTGTTCTTCACTCTCACCTCGATCACGGACTCGGTATTCATGATGAGTTTCTTCGCATGCTCTCTGGCCCTGCTGAGCTTGTTCCACTTTGCCCAGGCAAATCGTTCCTTGAATTGCACCCTGGATACAGTTGCGTCCTCTGAGCGGCTGACTTGGTGTCCCTGTGGGGGCGGATTTTTCTGTTCCCGACTGGATGTTCGTCTTTTTGTACCATTTCTCTAGGTGCCTCCTGCCAAGCTGATCCGGTCTCTCAGGTACCCCTTGACTATCAGAACCCCGAGCTCGGTCGAGCCTCTATCCCTCTGCTCAAGTTACCTGCCGCTGCCAACTCGACACGAGGGCCATATCAGGGGATGATTCTTCTCAATCCTGGTGGCCCTGGGGCTTCAGGTATTGAGGAAGCTCAAAACTTCGGCGCAACGATTATCCAAGTAAGTTTTAAGCTGTGGTCCTTGCAGATAAATACGCATTGAACGCACAGTGGGGAAAAAGCCGATGTGATCTGTTTTCCCTTCTCATCACACTCCCAGCTGGCTTCAAGTGGATCTTTTGTCTCAGTCTTTCACTCATTTGACGACCTCGGGCTTACTGAACTTTCTTCCAAAGGGTGTGATAGGTGACAATTGGGATATCGTCGGCTTTGATCCAAGAGGCATGCACCGCAGCAAGCCCTTAGCCAACTGTTCGGCCACGACAATACCCCGATATCCCAATTTGGATTCGAGGTCATTGCCAAGGATGCCCGACGATTATTACAATAGCTTCATCCAGTATGGGATGAGCCTCGGCTCGCAGTGCGCGGCAGAGGCCGATGGAGGCGGAGAGCTTGACCCTCATGCAGTCCGGTACATGTCGACTGCAACAAACGCCCGGGACATGCTCAACGTAGTCGACGCATTCGTGGCGACTGAAGACGGCCAGAGGGCCTCGAAGCCCAGCCACCTCCTGAACTTCTACGGGATCCGTTACGGCACGTTCATGGGTCAGACCTTCGCCTCGATGTTCCCCGAGCGGGTGGGCAACATGGTCCTGGACGGCGTGGTGGATCCCCCGTCCTACCTCCACAACCTGACCCGCAACAACCTGAATCACCTCGACGGCGCCTTCGCCAACTTTTTTATCTACTGTCACGAGCTGGGCGCGGAAGACTGTCCTTATCACACCGGCTCCTCGGCGAAGGACATCTACGCGCGGTTCACGCGGTCATACTCACAGCTCGACGCCGAGAAGGCCAGGGAGAAGCAATGGTCGAACGCCACGGACATCGAGTCGGCGTTGCTCAACCTCAAGTACAGTATCCTGTCAACAGTGTTCCAGCCGCTCAACTTGTTTCAAGCATTGGCGACCGACCTGCTCTACCTCGAGGTTACACTTCAGGAGCAGAGGTTGAGCGACTGGAACGAGTGGATAGTAGAGTCGTACGGAGATCCCTCGCCGGCCGGCTGGGCTCAGGCACAGTTCGCCCTCGGCGTGCTGTGCTCTGACCAGGATAACATATGGTACAATAAGACGCTGGATGATTTCAGGCCTCTGATAGACGAACTCGAGGCAAGCAGTATCGTTGGGGACATCTGGGTCAAGACTCAGCTGGGATGCGCTGGTTGGTCTGTCAAGGCAGCAGAAAGATTCGCTGGCCCGTTCACTGGCGACACGGCGACCCCGATACTGTTCGTGGGCAACACCTACGATCCTGTGACACCTTTCGACAAGTGAGCTCCCCCCCCCCCGGAGTCTTGCGATGATGTCTGACCAAGGGAAAATCAGTGCGTTGTCCTCGGCACAAAATTACAAAGGCGCTCAAGCTCTTGTCATTGACGGAATTGGAGTGAGTAGTATTGAGTCCGCACAGCAGAACAGGAGCCTCACCTTTCTGACATTTTCATAGCACGCCCTTGTCAGCAACATGAACCGCTGCGGACTCGCGCATATCGCAGCGTATTTCAAGGACGGGACGATGCCCGGGGATGATTCGTTCTGCGCATTCGACGGAGATCAATTCCAAATGCCGTTCTTGTTGAACGGGACACTGGAGGAGAACATCCTCCAAGCTGGACTGACGAGCCTGTTCAGCTGAATGGTGGACGGTGGAGAGAAGTGTGACTGCCCCGTGTCTCTTGTCCGCGCAAGCCACGAAGCACCTTTGGCGGTGCGGCGTTGAAGTTGGATTTGGCGATCGATCGATTTCCAGGAGCAGGGGTCTGCAGTCAACATGCTGTTTGAGGTTGTCAATAAAGTTGTCCAATTATGTGTTCTTTTCTTTGCAGCCTGAGCTGGAAACACTCACAACTTGAAGCAAGAATGCTTTGCTTCCATGCTGAAATAACGTCGTGTTGGCGACAAACACCTTGTTAATAATAACGGTTTAGAAGGGAGCCAGTCCACTGTAGGCATGTAGATCCCCTGGCCGAGCTCGGTGCCGAACTTCGCCCACTAGCGCCGTCCTGATTGGCCTTCCCAAGTCCAGCCGCCCCACAGGCCTAGCTCCCATCGCAGTCGTCACTTGCCAGGCACCTATCCGCCCGCCCAGAGGCCAAGAGGGACGTCAGGAGCCATCTGCCCAGTTCCCCCACCACGAACGAGTCGTCGCGCCCACCACTACGCACTCACACGAGACATTCGAAGTCCCCCCTCCCCGAAGAAGATCCCAGGCGCACATCGAAGTATCATACAACGCCCATCGGCAACAACACCGCCAAACAAACCAAGCCAGCCCCTCCTCCATCCCCAGAGATCTCCATCCAGCGACCAACCCAGCCCACAGCACCGCCCACCATGAACCGCCTCTTCGGCTCCTCCAACAAAGGCCCCAAGCCCACGCTGAGCTCAGCAATCGGCAACGTCGACGAACGGATAAGCAGCATCGACGTGAAGCTCGCCTCGATCAACGCAGAGCTGCAGACCTACCAGACCAAGCTGTCCCGGATGCGCGACGGGCCCGGCAAGACGGCCCTGAAGCAAAAGGCCCTCAAGGTCCTCCAGCGGCGCAAGGCCTACGAGGCACAGCGCGACCAGCTGCAGTCGCAGGTGTGGAACATGGAGCAGGCGGGGATGATGCAGGACAACCTCAAGAACGTGATGACGCAGGTGGACGCGATGAAGACGACCCAGAAGGAACTCAAGCGGCAGTACGGCAAAGTAGACATTGACAAGATCGAGCGGATGAACGACGAGATGGCCGACCTGCTGGACGTGGGCAACGAGATACAGGAGAGCCTGAGCAGGGGGTACGACGTCCCCGAGGACGTGGACGAGGCCGAGCTCGACGCGGAGCTGGAGGCGCTGGGGGCCGAGGTCGAGATGGAGAGGGAGCTGGGCGGCGGCGCCGAGGCCCTGCCCAGTTTCATGCAGGATGAGGTTCCTGATTTTATTGATGAGCCGCCGCAGACTGAGGCTGGGAAGGCTGTCAAGGAGGCGGCTGGCTGAGCACTGGAGGAGGTGTTTATTGTTACGATACCTGCAAACGCACATATCACCGAGGAGGACTCTTTGGCGGTTTGTGTGGTTCTTCAGTTTGGTTTCGCGGCGTTCAAGGGAAGCATTTGGTCGGCAGCAAGTTGGATGGAGTTGGGAGGCAAGAATGGCGACAGACTTGTGTTTTTCGCCATTGCCAAATGGCATACTATACCAGGAGCACAATAATGTGATCTATTATCTGCATGGCAACCATTCCGACTAGTGTTCACCTCGATATGTGCTCGATCGTACCCTATGGTAAATTGTGCTGCTCTGCTGCGGTGTCTGTTGCGACATAGAACTGACGGCCATCACCGTTCGTGGCCTCGAAAAGGGGAGTCTCGAACTGGTTCGCCCCGGCGGCCCAAGCCTTCCCAGGCCACCCGTCCGTCTCCTCAACTTCCCAAGCTTCGAACCACTGACCACTATTATTCGGCAAGAGTGCGCAGGAATTAGTCAACCAAGATATCTATCAGGTGCTACACAATCATATACACATCAAAATGATCATGACGGGTCATCATACCGCGCCGCGCAACAACCACGGCTCTATCCCCCCCCCTCCTCCTCCGCCCACATGATTCTTTGTCCTTTTTTCATCTTTTCCGTCCGGCCTCTCATTGGCCTACTTTCCAGTCCCCTTCTTCATGCCTCTTTCTTTTTCTTCCAGAATACTAATCTCCCCTGACAGGCCGCCCAAGCGGCTACTGCTGCTGCTGAAGAACCAATCCCAACACAGGAGCGTAAAATATTAAAAGCAAAAAATGGGGGGCTTTTTTCCTTAATATCAAGCTATCCTATTCACAACCAAGACCGGACGCCCACCCCAGATGCAGCACAGCAAACCACGATGGAGAAGCAACTTTTTACCCCCCTCGCCCAAGTCCCGAATAATGCAAAAAGGCACCGCTCTCTCCGTCTTGCCCAAAGCCTCCTCCGCCCCTGATGCCCCGAATCTCGTTTCGCGGCTGGTTTGCAGCATTGAGCATACAGGACTCTCTCGCACATAATTATACCAGGGAGGTTCACCGTCACCATCCCGGGGTTTCGGTCTCTTCTTCTTCCTCTTCTATCAGTCCATAGTAGCAAAGAACCTCGCAACCTCCTCCAGCTCGGGGTCCCCGTTGCAAAAGTCCCAGCCCACGATCACGCTCGTCTGGCTACAACAGATGATCCGGCGGGCGTCGAACTGAAGCTTGTAGATCCTCGTCGGCATCCCCACCTCGGGCGCCCCGTGGTGGTTGAGCCGGTGCTGGCCGCCGCCGGCGGCAGCAGCAGCAGCAGCAGCAGGCGGTGGTGGTCCGCCGGCCACGTTGTTTGGCGTGGCGGCAGCGGTGGGAGGGGCCGAGTTCGAGCCGCCGGAGTTTGAGCCGCCAGCGTTGGCAGCGGCGTTGTTGGAGCTGCTGGCCCCAGCGGCGTCGTCGTCTGTGCCGTTGATGGCAGAGGCATCGGCGGCTTGGAGGGCTTGCATGCCCTGCTGGCGGGCCTTGGCCTGGGCCACCTGCGTGCGCACCGTCGCGGCGCTGACGACCTGCCTCAGCTGGGACCGTACGAACGGGCTCGGCTCGCGGTCGATGGCCGTTTGGAGGTGGCTTTGGAGGGTGAGCATGGTCGGGTAGTTCGTCAGGGCCTGCTGGAGGGCATGGACGCCCTGGGGGACGATGAGATCGATGAGCTGCGCGAAAGAGCGCTGTGACGAGGGTGTGATGGTCGCCATGACTGGCGAGGTGACGTGTGTGATCTGGTCTGAAGGCACGGGAGGAACGTTTCGGGGCATGACAGGGTGGGAGAATCGTGGCCGGGACGCGCTTGTGTTTGCCTGTGTTGAGCTGCCCGACTGTTCGGCCTGTGTCCTTGACGAAGCAGCCGGCGTCGATGAGCCCGATGCTGCAGAAGAAGCCGACGGGTTGGCGACCATGGAGCTGGAAGCGCTTGCCCTTGCTGCGCGTGGCCTGAGGATAGGTGCCGGAGCCCAGTCCGCGGAAGGCTGCTGTCTTCTCGAGCTGGAGCCGGAGCCGCCGTGCGAACCACCGCCTGGGCCTCCAGGGTTGTTGCCGGGTGCCGGGGGGTCGGGCGGTGGGCGAGGATGCGAGTGCAGCGCCCTAGACGCAGCCTCCTCTTGCTTAAGGTGATGCTGCGGCTTCCACTTGCCTGACTTGTCCCGCCTCCAGATGATTATGGACTTATCGTAAGACCCAGAGACAATCCTGCCCCAGCGTCTTCCGCCACCACCTCCGGGCGGTAGCTTTGCCCCATAAGCCGTAATTTCCTCTGGATCCGTGCTGCCGGCGTTTCCAGGGCGGCCACGACGCGGCGACGAGGACACCTCTCCATCCTCTACCGCCTTCATGTAGGCCTGGTCGACTCGCTTGGCCTCGGCTGCGTCCTCTTCGACACTCCATGGGAGGTCGCCGAAGCCAGCCTGCACTGTCCGTACCAAGTCGGTGTGGTCCCTGAGGCTGGCCACTTCTATGCCGGTATCCCGACAGAAAACCTTCACCTCGTTATCGCTACTACCAGAGACGATCCGCTTGCCGTCGTACTGAACACAGGCAATACCCTTGTTGTGCCCGACAAACGTCCTCTTGCAAGCACCTGTCTGCCAGTCCCAGACTTTTATCTGCCGATCGCCACTGGCTGAGACGATCTCATTGTCTACTATCTGTACCGCGTTCACTGCAGCGCTGTGACCCTCCAGAACCCCGATCATGGTAAACGCCGGGATCACTGGGAGTTGGTCCAGAGGCGAGGTCTCGTATCCGTATCTCTTCACAGTGGTGGGCACCGGGTTGACCATAGTGTAGCCCGCGTCACCCGCCTTCAGCGCACGGCGGTTGAAGATCTTGATGGTCCTGTCCTTGGAACATGTAGCAAGGATGCGCTTGTCGAACTTGACATTCAAGACCGATTCTCGGTGTGCGTGTGTAAGGCGCTGGATGATTTCACCGGTGGAGAAGCGCCAGACGATCACGTCCGAGTCACTGCTACCCGATACAATTATGTCTTCCTCAGGATCGGAGTCGAATTGGAGACACAAGACAGAGCCGATATGACCAACAAGGGGCTTCCGGACCAGTCGCCTCGTGGCGAGATTCCATATCCGCAGAGTACGGTCGCGACTTCCGCTCACCAAGTATTCCTCGTTGTACTGCAGGCTGTAGATGCACTCGTTGTTGTGGCCCTCCTCCAGGTGGTCCGGGTGAGGCAGCTGAAAGTTCTTAAAGTTACCCTGCTCCCAGTTGGTCTCGAGCTTCATCCGCATCGAGTAGAGGTACTGCCAGTTGATCTTCTGCTTGCCAGAGGACGCGTCGTAGATCCAGAGTTTCGACTTGAAGGCGGAAGGAGGTGGGGGGAGCGCATCGGTCGGGCTGCGCGAGACCGCCTTGCCCTTGCCCTTATCAAGGGTCTTGACCCTCATGAAGGAGCCGGCACTCGACCCAGACCCCATGTTGAGGTCCCTCAGAGCCGGCGTCATGAGCGTCCGGGCGGAGCTACCGCCAAATAATGACTCGTCAACTTCGAGGGTCTTGGGCTCGGCGGTCAGGAGGTGGTCGGCGTCCACCATCATGTGGTCCTCGTCCTCGTCCAGGGACACGGCCCGCTTCTTGTGGGTGTGTCCATCCTCCTCGGACTTCTGGCGGTGCATAGAGCCGGGCGAGGTCCTCCTGTTTGCGAGCTCCTCTGCAGCCTCTATCTCGGAAGCAATGACCTTCCACCCTTCCATATGGTATAGACGCTGCCATAACGTCCGGTCGAGGGCGAGGCTGAACCAGGGGCGACATGTCTGTGCGACAGACAGGAGGGAGACGGGGTCGAGGTAGCCGAGGATCTTTAGGCATATCTCGGCGGGCAGGTATCTAATGAAGTCGATGTACAGGCGTGGGCTCATCTTCTCGACGATCTCGGCGACAAGGCTGGTGGGCAGGTTATCGAGGAGCTCGAGAGTCAGTTCTGCGAGGTCGAGACGGCATTAGCAATCACGGGGCGGCGGCGGCAATGAATGCGTGTGTAACACGATATAATGAGGGAGGCAGCAGGGCGGTAAGCAGGTGGCTATACGTACGAGTCCTCAGGTCGGCGGGTAGGCTCGCTATGTGCGCCGACAGCCATCCTTTGATCTGAAGTGGGGAGGCGGGCGTGGTCGAATCCAGCTGTTTGGAACCGGAGGAGAGAGGCAGGTTGGAAGGTGATGGAGGGTTCAGAGGGTCTTCGGAATAGCCTTCGTCTGTTTGCTGTGAAACGCCGTAGCCTTCCATGGTGATGGGTTGGGCAGCGGGCGGTTCGCGATGCCGCACACTATGCAGTGGCCGGGTTGGTGTCTTGCGATGGAACGGGGATTTCGTATCGCTGGATGGGGAATTCCGCAGAGGGGGGAGGCGGCTGGCTGGCTGTAGATTGGACTACAGCTTGGATGGGAGCGTCGGAGGCAGCTGTTGGATCAGACTGCCGAGTCGTCCAGGCAGGTCGGGATGTGGTGCAGGTAGGACAAGGCGGCGTGGGCGGGCGGTTGGGCGGGCGATTGAGGATGACTGTGCTTCTGCTGTCGTCGAGTTGGGGAGTCGAGTGCGTGCGTGTACTTGTAGACTGATGCTGGAATGCAGTTGGATATATGGGCAGAAAAGGAGGGTGGATATGCAGGGAAGCTCAAGCCTGTCAGCCTTGGTTGGCAGTAAATAATCCTGGAAGAGGCACAGAGGCGACGGCAAAACAACGAGAGACGGTGGTTTGTCGTAGATGCGTAATGTTGTTGTTCACCCAGTTAACCCCATGCCAGGCAGTGGGCAAGTGAAGGTGGGACTTGGGGGACTAGGACTGGGTCTGGGAACCACACTAGGACTGGCAGGGGCCACACTTGCTGCCCTCCCTGTTCGCTGAGCCTCTCCCTCTCTCCCGTTTTTTGGCTTCTGCCTGTCAGCCTGCCCTAGCGGCGAGTGGTGCACATCCCTGCACGGGCAGATAGAGGGACACCACATAACCACAGCACTCATCAGCTAAGCTCAACTCAATTCATATTTCCTTGCCTCCCTCTCCAATTCCATTCGTTGCATCCCGTCCGTCCAATTTGCCCAGACAAGATTATCCTCTGACCATTCCCAGATTTGATCTACTATTGAGTTTTGCCTTGCATGCAAATTCTTGTCACAGCCACCCAGTCCAGTGTACATTCACTACATACAGCGTATTTGCGCATAACGTCCAGTGTGGCATTGTGCACCTGAACTAGCATGCCTCCTTGCGTATGCCGTCATGCACCCGATTGTCTGGCGAGGCCAGCACGTACCAGCTATCAACAAGCCCATCTACAGTCATCTCCACCCTTGGATCAATAACCTGCCGGATCCTATGCTCATCATTTACCGACTGGTACATCGTAATCAGCACTATAAGCCTTCAGGCCCGGTTCTGGTGGGTCTTGACCGTCCATCGTCGAAACAATAACGCCCACGCCGACGACAGCATGTGTTCATGCAACACGACCTCGCCCATGGCTCTGCATAGATTGGTTCTCCAAAACCTGTATAAACTGGTTTTCTTATTCACCCCGGATTCATACTGTCTGTCCCTGGGTGTGACACGGGACCGATCTACCCCAGATGAGCTCACATGCATGCAAATCCCTGGGTGACCTGCACGTCATCCGCCGCCTCTTCCAGGTTATTTCCCGGCCGACGCCAACACCGGCCGAGCCCACCAGGCAAGCCCACACAACCAGGTCCCCCCACAAGTCTAGAACACCCTGACAATGACTACTGACCAAGCTGAAGTCCGTTGCAGCGCCGCTCCCGCGAACTGGCCCGGCCGATCGCCCCAAGGGCCTGCCGGTCAGCAGTAAGGCAATATGGGCACTACCAAGCTCCGTGCCGTGCGCACGGCCGCAGTCAGAAGCCGTCTGGCAGTTCGGGCTGCCAGGGCTGCCAGGGCTGTCCAGGATTCAGGTTCCGCCGTGCCTGGAACTTGATTGAACCCTGTGCCACTTCGCCCCGGCCCTTTCTTAGCAGGCTTGTCATGTCATCCCAGCACCACTTGACTTGCTTGTTTGCACTTGGCAATCTTGCCGCAGGGACCAGCTGCTGGGAATTGGCTGCCTCTGGGACGGGGTCTGACTCTACCGCTTGCTTCTGTATGGCATCGCAACCTAGCAACCAAAACCCGGACTTTCTCGATCGTACATCGTAGCGTAACACGGCCGTATCCGGGAAAATGCGAGAACACCGCCATGGAGCCCCTGTGGCTTGCTGTCAAACCTTCGAGTCTTCCTAAATCTGTGTGGAGTTGTTCAACACAAGAATTGTACGCCAGAGGTCATGAAAAGGAGGCTAGTGCTGACCTGGAGGTTGTCTTATAGGATGCCGGTGTCGTAAGCTTCGGGCTCCACCATTGTGCTGCTCTACTGCATATCTGAGTGGGAGCACCCTATGCTCACTACTCATGGTCAGAAAATGGTCAATTTGCTCTCTTCGATATGCGCGGCTCGGTATCGTGGCACGGGGCCAATGTGCGGTGTTGATTTCCAAGCGGTTCACTATAGATGTTGTGGCCTCCTTGCGCAGACCTGAGCAAAGTTCGTGAAGACGAGAGAGTATTAGGTGTCCTTCGGGTCGGGACCATTCTGCTCCTGCCCTGGTACTGTCCTTCCGTGATTTGGACGACTGATATGCGCACGATGAAGGATTCTCCGAGAACCCTGGCAAATAAACCTATAGACTCTGAGAGCAGGTCCAGGGCGGTGTAGCGTCCCTGCAGTGTCGACCGGTCAGTCTCTGAATGGCTTTGAACAAGATGGTGACAAGATGTACCAGTTGTGGATGGTGGAATAAATACCTCTGCAGCTCTCTGGGCATACCATTGCATTCAGTTAGATGCGGAGTTCGAAGTGATACGAGACTTGACTGCCCAAGTGATTTTGGCTTGAGCTACCTTGCACCTCGAGTTCAACAGGAACTTTATTCCTCATAGTCTTTGCGATAGCTGCAAAGCCCGAACATTGTTTTGGACAATGAGGCAATAGCACGTCCAGGGACACGGAGAATCATCAGTACAGAGGACAAGCTTCAAGTTGACTTGTCAATACATGTAAGATGGAGAAAATGTCCTGCGCCAAGCTGACTTACACAATTCTCCGCGCCTCGGCCTTTAAGAACCTCCGTCTATATTATGAATGACAATTGGCGAGGCCCGACGCACTACCATTGCCAGCGTGGCTGTAAAAGAGGACCCATCTAGACACTCCACCACTCAGCACCCTGCAGCCGCGTCACACCCTTCTCTCCCCGCCTGTTAAGCTTCTCTAGAATATCTAATTATATCTTTTCCCGTCCGCTTACCACCATCTCCTATCTAATTTCCACGGCTCCTGCCGATTTACGGGCCGCCGACTGTTCCCCGGAAGTGGGTAGCATCCCAGGAACAACCACATCCTCCGGGACCATATGCTGACCTACTCTTCGTGCAACAGTATGTCTCAAAGCTATCACGGGGCACGATTTTGCCGGAGAACACTGACTCGAAATCACCTCCAGCATGCCTCTGTGGGCACATCAGCTTCGTTAGACGTCTCCGCCCTTCCGCTTCCATTGCGCATGGACACATGAAACCAGCTTGCAAACGAAGACCACGCCATCACAGAACCGCTTCTGACTTGTCTTTTGGTTGATCTGCAAGATATCTCGAATCACAACCCCTGCGACCATATCACAGCCCCTATGCATCTGCACCTTGGCTCTCGAGCGGCAGGGCCCCAGTCTCGGGGACTTTAGAGCCGCCCGGTAGTCCACCGTTGTCTTTGTATTTCTGCAACCCAGGTCGATCGTCACTTCTTTTTGAGCGAATTGGAAGGTGAAAGAGTGTGGTTCTCCATTTCTCAGACACATGTCATTTGATATCACGCTCAATCACTAGTGCACTGTATTTGTCACAGCGGGGATGCATAATCACACCCAACCCACTCGCGGTAAGGCTGACACAGGTTACAAATTTAGAGTATGGCGGCTGCGCTAAAGGAAACGTTCGTTTTCGGGCGCCTACTCCCGAATTACTTAAGTACGAGCTACGAGAGCGAAAACTCCCGCCTGGGTGGATGTGTGGGCGCCTGTCAACGTATCACAAAAAAAGTCTCCGAACAGGGATGAAACTTAAAACACACTGGAATCGAGACCAGAAGCTCGACTCGCGCGCATTATTTTGACTGCTAGTCCCTCCTCATTGGCCCAAAATCGGTAGTCCACAAATTAAGTTCGCGGGACGACGATCAAGGGTGTATGTGCACCATTCGCTCCCGTATTCGGCTTCCATGCCTAACTCCATGCAGATCTATGCTCTTTTTCTCCGTTCTGCGTGCGTAGCCATCTCAAAGAAGCCTTCAACACGTCCCTTTTTACCCACTATCGCGCTTCAGCCCGACATGGTTCACCGCGTGTATTTGGCGAAACAGAGATCTCAGCCTTAGCATAGCCATCGCCTGTTTCGTAACTGACGTAGGGAAAGAGAGTTTTCTAGACCTGGAGCCGGCTCATAGCCCGCCCTGTCCGGTGGCAGGGTTCCATAGAGATCAACATGGACTTGAGATCAAGGCAAATAATAAAAGACTCTAGATACCCAATGCCGAAGAGCTTGTTTTTGTCTTGTTCCTCCATCAGACAATACCAAGCCTTCCTCCTCAGATCAAATACAACATCGTGCCTCTAGGATTGCGAATGCCGGCCTGCCGTCCTTCCGAGAACTACCCTAGTCCCTCGCCTTATACAGCCGGGCTCTGAGAGCCTTATCGTCGACCTTCCCGTACATCCTTCACCATGTCCTCCGCCCACGACTTCCCGCCGCCGTCATCGAGCGTGATCAGCCTTGCCTACGTCGAGATCGTCCTGGCCGGCATCTTCCTCCCCCTCGTTGGGTTCATCACATGGAAACATGGCAAGGCGGGCATGACTTGCTGGCAGATTTTCATCATGGCCTTCATCGCGAAGCTCATTGCGAACATATACCTGATAGTCAAGAAAGATGACCCATACCTGCCGACCGCAGTGTCAACAATGACGGACTCTGCCGTGATCGCTACAACATCACTTGGCATCATCGGAATTATCTATGAGGCGTACGTATTTTTCCAAGTCCACTGCACCAAAGAAGAGACAACATACACTCTATAAGCCGTCATGGGTCTCAATAAGAAATCCAAATCAAGGACGTATGACTAACGTCTCACCTTTCAATTTAGCAACATAATCCTCCCCCAACAACCCAAAAAATGGACCGAAAAGATAATCCTCGGCGTAACCCACCTCGCCAACACCGGCGGAATCGCAGTAGCGACCTACGGCGGCGCGCCCAGCGCGACAGGAAAGGGCGGCGTGGCGAACCAGGAACTAAGCCGCATCGGCAACTTGATGATGCTCTTCGTGCTCTTCACCGTCTGCGGCTGGATGTGGCCCACCTACAAGAAGATCACGCACTACAGCCGGGTGGGGAACCACCCCAACGCCCGCGCCGCCCAGTTCCTGCTGTGGGGCGGCGTCGCCGCCATGCCCATCTGGCTCGGGCGGCTGAGCTACATGTGCATCTACGCCTTCAACCGCCAGAACATCTCGCTCGACCCGGTGATGGGCTCGTTCGCGGTGAAAATGTTGCTCTTTGGCACGCTGTGGGGGGCCGCGACGGCGCTTACTGCGGGCGGCTGGTTCTCGCAGGCTAACATGCCTGCGGGCGGGTTCCTCAAGGCCAAAGAGGGTGACAGATTTATCGTTGCGGATGATGAGGTTGCGCTGAGTCGGCAGGGGTCTGGGCCGGATGATGTGGAGATGTATGGGCATTTTGCGACTTCGAAGCGCTGAGTGAAATGGTATTGGAATGGTTAATCCGAATTAATCCGAGGGTGGTTAATCCGGTTGGGCACGCTCAAGCACGGGGGAGGCTTTCTTTTGTTGGCGAACAAGGTGTTATAGAACGGCGTTCCTGGAAGAGGTGGGCAAGGAGCAGGCTCCAAGGGGACACACGGAAGGGGCATGCTAAATCAAGGGCTACGGATTTCTGGCATGAGAAACAAATATACAATTTCGGCTTACTTTCAAAACAGCTTCCTGATATCACTGCGACCCGTATCCTCCATCAACGACCAACGCCGCACCCTGCATGAAACTGCTCATAGGCGAGGCAAGAAAAACGATGGCATCCGTCACCTCCTCGATCATCCCCATTCGCTTGAGCGATGTCCTTTCAAGATCTCGGTCTAGATACGAATCAGGAGGCACTCCTGAAGTCTTGAGCATCGGCGTCTCAACATAGCTACCCGGCTCACGGTTTCAGTGAAATGTCTAATCATGGTCCTCGCTCTCTTTGGGCTCAGGTACTCACCCCGGGCAGATGGCATTTATGCGGATATTCATATGGCCGTAGCTGTTGGCATCAGCTCTTGTGAGTCCCATGACTCCTGTATTCCATCAATCAGCGCCAAAGTCTCAGGAGCCGGGCTGGCATGAGTCAGTGAAGGACAGGTTCTCACCATGCTTGGAGGCGACGTATGGAGTTGCTGGGAGATGCGGCCCTGTCGCTTTGAGGCCATATACTGAAGACACATTGATGATCCTTCCTCGCCCCTCACGTACTCCCAGATCCCTGAAAAACGACGTCAATTCACACTGAGGTGGCGTTGCATACATGGATTGGAATGGAATCGGGCTCACTCTTGCTCGACCATCGTAGCCAGCTCCTCCTTCTGGCACCTCCACACCCCAAAGAGATCGACGTCCGCAACACCCGTCCACTCCTCGTCTATCATCTCATGAGTCCTCTTTCCGAGGCCCGCGACTCCGGCATTGTTCACCGCGATGTCAAGGCGGCCGAATTTCTTCGCAATCTCCGCGAGCCCGTCCTTAACCTGCCCGGAATGCCGCACGTCGAGCTGCAGCTCCAGGACCTTGGCGTCGGGGGATTGGGCCTTGATGAGCTCTTTGGTCTTATTCAGGCCGTGCATGTCGATATCGGCCAATGCGATGCGGGAGACACCGTGGCGCGCGAATGCCTCCGCCGTGGCCCTGCCGATTCCTAGATTGCTGTGTAAGCGGATACAATAACAAGCTTCCAAGGTTCGTAAAGGGCATGACTCCGCGGGCGACCCCGCGCGAACAATCCCATATCCGCACCTCAGCATACTTACCCTTTGCAGCCCCGGTTATGAAAGCTGTGCCGCGTAACAAGGATGACATCTTCGTTGCGTTCTTGTAGAAGTTTTGGATAATGGCCTATAATTACTGTTTCAAAGAAGTTGGCTTATCCAGACACAGCTCATATAGCTGCGACCCGGCGCTCGCAATGTATTGCTCGTTCAGTGAGCCGGAGCGGGGACTTTGGCGATGTTATGCTGATCCCCTCCTGCAGCTCACTGGCAGGTGACACAAAATCGTGTTAGGTGGTTGGTTGGGGTCAGAAGCTAAGCGACTTTGTTCTCAAGGTTCCTCTCCACGGGTTCGGCCTGTCTTCCTTGAGGACAATATTGTATCGAGGAAGCGACGGACCAAGTCTAGAACTGAGTCGCCAAAATACTTACGATCAGGAAATAGAATTTGTAAAGAGACCGTGGAAAGCAATGACATTTTCTCGGGTAATTCTACAAAATCTAAAAGTGAGCATGATCCGTGCAAGTTTCTGATGGCTTTGAGACGAAATTGTCACATCAATTGATTGTTGATCGCACAAAGCGGCGTGCAGACTCACTCTGGCACTCCATGCCTTGAATTTATGAGACTTCTAAGGATTCAGAGATCACGTGACAGAATATTCCCCATTCTTGCTGACACCTGCTGAACTCCTTCTCAGGCAAACTTACTTCTTATTGTCATTTCCCTTCCACGCCTCCTGCAGAGACTCTTGACATCTTTGAAGACCTAGGACGAAATGGAAACTGCAGCAAAAAAGGGCGAGCGCTGGCACGTTCATCAGTGTGCGTCCCCGATCTGGGACTGCAAGTGTAACCCGATGCCCCTTTACGACGATATGGCAGCCAGCGCCGCAGACCTGGGGATCAGCCTGGATAGACCTGACTGGGACGGGCGCCCGAGTTACGATTATCAAAGGTCCAGGCTACGGAAGTACAAGGCCTTCACAGCGGCCACGTTCGGACGGACCGTGCTCAGAGACTTCAAAGAGCGCCCGCTGTCCCCAGCCGAGAGCCAGCGGGCCTGGGCCACGCTGCGGCTAGACAGAGTGATTCAGGCTCCAAACTACTCGGAGCTGGCACGATCACAAAAAGAGGCGCGCAGAAGGAAAGAGCCGTTACTTCCCGGGGCGGAGAAGACACCGCGGACGCGGGTGAGGCTGGTCAGGCAGACGCAGCGGGTGGACGCCGCCACCGAAACATGCATCTTCACCAGCAGCATTACCGATTCTGGAAATGGCGGGGACGGTTCCGCTGAGAAGTGGAAGCTGGTGCGAGAACTCACCATTGGTATAGTCAAGGAAAACAGGGAGACGGAACTCATCGTCGCGGTTGGGGAAACTATGCTGGCGACCATATCCTACGAAGAGGGCAGCCACTGCCTGCTGCGGTGCACTGGACGCGTCGGTCTTGCTTTGGAATTGCTCACCGTTCTAACGGGGATATCGCGAGAGATTGCTTATGACAGCGAGACGTACAATTGGATGAGGGAATTCGAGGAAGTGCGGGAGATCCTGGTTTGGAGCATCGGTATAGCTGCCGCTACCGAGTTCAAAGCCGCCGGTGCAGGTGACAAGTTCAAGCCCTCGGGCTCCAGTGGCTGGATGCCGAGAGAGCTATTCGATGCTACGCTTGCGCTGTTACCGGTCCGAGAAGGCTTCGTGGACTTAAAAGAGGCGGGGATGCAAGCAGCGGTGAGACCAGTGTCTTATAAGCAAGGGCCGCTACTCTGTCCACTATGCTGGGACACGGGTGTGCTCGATCGACACAGTCAATCAGACTTCATTCAACCCAGGCGCTTAGTTGACTCTTCTGATAGGAACCAGCAGTATACGGCGGTGTCTCACTTGTGGAGTCGATTCGAAGGCGAGGACACGGTGGACAGCATGCGGCGCGGCGCTGCCATCGTTGGAGGTCCCCCAAGTCTATGGATTGATAAGCTGTGCATAAACCAAAGCGATACTGACGAGAAGGCTACCGAGGTATCTCACATGGGTAGCTACTATGCTGGGGCCCACACCACTCTGATCTGTCCGGCACAACAGGTTACTGCGGTGCCCTTGGTCGAGCCAAGCAGGCACTTAGTGGCTATTCCGGCTCAACTCAAAGGCTATCAAGGTCTGAGCCTCTGGAAACAGGATGCGTGGCATAGCAGGGTTTGGACATTCCAGGAAGGATATCTAAGCAGGAATCCCCAGGTCGTCAATGCAGACACAGGCACCGGGCTGAACGCCTGCTGGTTGGATTTTATGGCATACGCCGCGACGGAGAGCGAACCTCTTGGATGCGAGGTAGGGCTACCACCGTATCACCGAGGAAGTCTTTCCCATAGAGATATGTTTCTGGGTTCAAGGGCCTACGTCACACCGTTCAGGCGGGCATGGACGGCATGTCGGCGGCATGACTGGGCACCAGATCTATCCGTTATTCAGGTACCACTGGGCAGGCTACTCGAACTTACGTATAAAAGGAAGTGCACATACGAGCGGGATCATATCATTGGGGTATTGGGACTGGCGGCATCGGCTGAACAGTTCAGACCAGGCGGGCTCCGTGATTTGGACGATGCCTACCGCGAGGCGGTCCGCTGTGGAGTCCTTGGTGCTGAGGTGCTCTTGGCTGATGTAGGCGGGACTTCTTCGAACTCCTGCTGGATTCCCAAGAAGGGGCCCGATGCTAGACATGCGCCCGCCATGAGCATCAGCTGCAACGCTCTTCCCCTCAAGGTGGATGAGTGTGGAAGGCTGGTTTGCGAAGCTTATGAGGTCGATATGGATATGGACGCAAGGGAGAGGTGTAAGGACTGGGCGTCTCATCACTCTTTCCACCTGCGATTCAATGGAGGCATGTCAGACTCCAACGTACAGTTCCATGGATGTACAAGTACCCAGGGAAGGGTATACATGCTGGCTCCCAGCGAGGAGAAAGACTCTATGAAGGGTAGAGTTCTAGTATGGGCCTCTGACAATGGAGATGGAACTCATCACGTACATTGCACAGGATATATCGTCTGGGGAAACAGATACCGGACGGGGAAAGAGCCGGAAGTCAACCGAGAAGAGACAAGAGTGACATTGACTTTCGGTAATGTGTCATGATTTTGGCATATTATACCTGGGTGCATTCTAACTTCGTATGTAGCCGAATTTATATGCGGCGCCTTCATACAGGGAGAGTGCTCTACCTTAGTTGAATCACAGACTATTGCCTATAGTGGTCCATACTGACTTCTGAAAATAGTGCCAGTGGCTTTCACACAACATACGGAAGGACAACATATACATATGCTCCAGGCACTGTGCTCAATCGCCGAAGTCCGATTTTCACATGTAAGACCGAGACAGATGGTATGATCACAAACAATAGAGTCTGAGCTCCCAATGTGACCCGTCACTTTCGAGTCCCTCGGGCCCCGTTGTCCGTCTACCTAATTGGGATCATCGCATGAGGCCACACAACATGTGGCAGAAGCCAAAGCCCCACCTGAGCACCCTGGTCCCCTTGCCGAGGCTCCGTACAACAACGTATTGCTTTCCTCATTGAGCAACATTCTGGACAGATTGGGTGGTATACAGTCCAGGGCGTGGATCTACGTCTTCAGGGGCATACGTGCCTCGGTAGGGGAAGGTGTGTGTAAGCACGGTATCAGGAAGTCGTGATTCATGAGGTGTGGACATGAAGCTGTGCAAGCCATTATAACTCCGAATGTCTTGGAAAATTACAGCTCAAGTGTATGCGGCGCCGTCATAGGAAACAGAAAGAGATCAAAAATTCGCACCCGCAAACGCGGAGGATGCACCCATACCTCATGGGTTAACATCCTGTAGGACAGCCTCCTATGAGATAAATTGTTTGATATGGACTCAAGTACTAATATCAGCTATATCTACTTAGTTAGTCTTGTATGGGTGAACCCCCCGTTTCGAGGCGTGTGAATATCTGATGTCTACCAACATACGTCACGTCAGGCAAATCCAGGTGCAGGCTGCAATATCTCCCGCGACGTCGTTAATCGGCCGACTTTTTTCTTGCTTAAACGAAGAATCCAAGCAGTCGTGGTCCATAGACTACAACTTACGGTCGCCTATCACCTTGAAAAATGTGCCTGTTGAGGTTTTGATACATATCTAGAAGGCGGTCAACTTTTTCTCAGAGTATAACTTAGTAGCCACGTAAATGTGGTGCTTCAGCACAAAATGATAATTAGTTGCAGAACTACCTACCATCCCATGATTAGACAGCACAAAGACTCATGATTATTCCGAGAACAGAGGCCACCATGCACTTGGAAAGAGTGGCTGTCCCCGAGCCATGGAACATTGCGCGGCTGCTAGTAGGGCCGTCCCATCACTGCTTGAGCAGCTATGTAACAACAAAACACAGTCAGACCATTAATGAACACCAAAACTTGCTCAAAAGCACCAAGAATCTGACATGAGCCAATAGAATATAAAATCATTGGCCAACCCCAGAAGGAACAGCCTAGGCGCGGCACCCCAATGGCTCGGCGGAAACATTTCGGGCACTTTCCCACCCAGCCGTCACGATCCTTCAGCCGCTAGTCAATGTCCCCGGAAACTTGCTCTGATATGTCCACGAAAGGAGACTTCCTAAATAATAATATGATTCCAACCGCCACACGAAGATGTATATAAGGACGACCCGAGATCTCCTCCCGTGCACTCACTCTTCCAGCCACCCACACAATATCATCCTCTACATCAATGCTACGCACAATCCGCCCTCGCCAGCCACACAACCTCCTACCACACAAATCACCACGCAGAAATCCAATCACCACCCTGAAAAACCCGCCCAGGATGTCTTCAGACCAAGCAAACCCTCCCACCAAGGGCTTCACCAGCGCCTCCGCAATGCAGACCATCCTCGAGACGTCCCAGGGCGAAGACTGGCAGGCCTTCCTGATAGAAACGATGCGGTCCATCTCGTCACCGCTAGCCCAAAAGATGCTATCTCAAATCGGCCTGACCCCCCACACCACCACGGAGCCGTACCGGCTGCTCGAGCAAGGGTGCGGGATGGGCGTCGTGGCGCCCCTGCTGCACGAGACCCTGCCGCGGGAGGTGCAGGAGAAGAGCAGCGTGGTGTGCGGGGACTTTTCGGGACCGCTTGTTGAGGCTGTTAAGGGCAGGATTGAGAGGGAGGGGTGGGTTAATTGTGAGGCGACGGTCGTTGATGCTACGGTAAGTGCACTCTGGCCCTTCAAGTTACGATCCTTGCGGGGAAATACGTGTTGGTGAGTGGGTGAGCTGTTGAAGCTGATGCAGTGGACACAGAACTCAGGACTCCCTCCTGAGAGCTTCACGCACGTGGTCGGCAACATAGTATACCATACTATCCCAAAGTCCATGGCCGCAATCAAAGGTACAACTCAATTCCATTTCTATGTCCTCTTTACAAGTCGCTGACTTGGGCGCATCCAGACAGCATCAGACTCCTCCAACCAGGCGGGACTTTCGGCCTCACAACCTGGCACAGCCAGAATGGCGCCTGGGTGATCGACGTTCGCGAAGCCTTCGATTCCCTCCCATCAAGGCTACACCCCCCAGATTACAAGTTCAACATGCCAATGACGCTTTCAGACGACGGCCACTGGGACAACGTTGACTGGGTCCGTGGGGCGCTCACTGAGCAGGGTCTGCTCGATGTTCAGGTTGATGTGCTAGCAACTCTGACCTCCATCAAGAGGCCCGAGCACTTCATGAAAACAAACGCCACGATGATCGAATACTGTGCAAAATTGACACTGGGGCTTGATTTGGGGACTGAGAGGGCCAAAGTCGAGGAGATCAAGGATTTGGTCAGGAAGCATCTGGTAGAAAAGTACGGGGAGGATGGACAATGGACCCTGACTTGGGTGTCTATCATTGCCAGCGGGAAAAAGCCGTCTTGACGCCTTTGCAAGAGGCAAAAACTGTAAAAAAAAATAGCGTATTCATCCCAGCAACGCTGAGAAAGACCGGCAAGGAGCCGTTGTCAGACCGCAATACAGGGATCAGGAGACCGGGAGACCGGGTGAAGCCGAACCTGACTCTCCATGTGCGCGCGAGCCTGGCGAGACCGCCGACTTGGGCGTGACCACGGTGATGTGAAGGGCAAAGATCTGCTGTGGCCTGCAACTAGAACTCCAGACATGGCGCAAAGCTTCGCCCGGAACAAGAAAGAGGCAAGGCGGCGCTTGGCCACAAACAGCACGGGGAGGTGGTGTGGAGATGGTACCCCTCCGTTGGCAACAGCCGGCCGCCCAGGGCGATCGATATGCGTGTTGCATACTCGAGTCCCCGTATCAGATACTACCGGGGCTGCATGACGACTGCATCTGACAGGTCTATTCCCAACGGGACTCCCAACGGGACAGGCAGTGATTCCGCACCGTTGCAGCGCGGGGAGCTTGTCACGCAGGCCGGATCTGATAGGACGGAGGGTATATTGTATCCCGACGGCCTCAACGTCGCGTCGGACAGACAGACACCTCCTGCCTTGCAACATTGCAGGTTGTGCGATAGTGTATAGACTTTTTGTCCACGTTTCTGTAAGACGAGATCTGCGCTGCAGGTCAGGATGGACGGTCGAGGCAGAGGTGGGTGTCGTGGCCTGTAGGTTCACGACGAACGGGCCCCGGCTGCGGAGGAGACATCCGCACCAAGGGCAGGGTGGGGCACTCCTGTTCTCCGAAGCAGCGTCGGCGTTGGGATGAAGGTGGCTCATGTTTCAAGAGGAAGCTATCGACCTGTCGGAAGCCAAGTCATTTTCCGATATTGAAACCATGAGCAGCTTGATGGCAGGGCTGCCGGGTAGTCGACGTCGGTGACGCCGTGGATCGCAAGGGCACAAGACAATCAGGATCGTGTGCTCAGATATGCTCTCAGGTTGGGCCGTCGCGCAGCAGGAGCTGGCTACCCGTGGGCAGGGAAGCTCGTGAAGCTTGTCGAGCTGTCGACGCCGGAGGCGCCCTAGTGAACACGCGATGGTGTTTCGCGACGGCGTGGTAGGCAGGATGATTGACGACTTGACCCTGCCTGCTACAAGCTCCTCCTTTCTAGTGCATGGGCATGTCAGCATAGCATCACATCGCATCGCATCGAATCGTCTCGCATCGCATCGCCACGCGACACAGCATAACAGAGCGAGCACCGTGCCAGCGGTAGATTACCGCGGACGGGCAGACTAGCGACGACGATGCCGACGATTGAGGATTAGGCCCATTATCGGCAGAGGCAGAAGAGGGTCTTGGTGCGAGATCGAGATCAGGATCGTCTCGCAATCTTTCTAGATTGATTCTAGAAGCAGAGAAGCATGCAGGTCCAGCAGGGCGAGCAGATGGTGAGCTGCACCGAGGCGACGGGCTGCATTTGTCATTGGGCCAAGGCCGGCTTCTCTGTTGCGATCTTGACCCCAACAAAAGGTTGGAACTGGCATGGTATGAATCCTTCAAGTGGTCCTGGGCCGATGGAAATGGGCACGATGGAAAGGGGCCAAGGTGAGGGGGGTTAGGTGTGGAGGGGAGGACCCTTGTCTGGTGGGCGGGATCGAGGCTGGATTGAGGTTAGTGCAGGCAAGCAGAGGGACTTGAAACGACGGGGACCTGGAAAAGGCAGGAGCAGCAAGGTCACCAGCAGGGAAAGCACAGCCAGAGGCAATCCACACCCCAATGCCATCACGCAAGAGTCCATATATTCCAATATTCAAGGACTGACGGGCCAAAGAGGAGGGGGCAACGGCTCGATGGAGATAGATGGAGGTAGATGGATGATTGACACGGATACGGGCAGAGACTGTGCTAGACACGTGGCGGGTTAATAAAAGGAGAAGGCTAATTGTGAGGTCATCCTTGGGGCAAATGTCTTGCTGCTATCGGGGAAGCTTGGAAGCTGGGAAGCCGGGTGGGCAGGGTACATGGAGTTGCTCCGTTGATGATGTTCGATATATTAGATAGCTGGTCTAGTGTCGGTGGTAAGAGGTTCAGACTGTTCTGGCCCATCGGCAAGTTGAGGTGAGATACTGTGTGTAGAGAGATAGATAGAGAATACTGTGCGTGTGCGTGTGTCCGGCATTGATTCATTCATTCATCCGTCCGTCCATCCATCCATCCATCCTCCCATCCATCCATCGGATCGAGATACGGGTCCAGTTATGTAGACACAATGCAGGCTGCCGCTGGTGGGCATCATCGACTCTCGGGCCGGTCTTTCAACAGCTCCGTGCCCATTGTCTTCGATCAAGCCAGACCAAGACCACCAGGCCTGGAGAAGAGTAATGTCCATGCAGCCATGCAGATGCCGCAATGCCATGGGCCCAATGGGGCCATGAGGCTGACTTGACATTTGTCCGGCACTGGGACAGACCCTGAGTTTGACTGCGACGGGCCTGACCACCTGGATGGATGGACCCTTGGGCTCTTATCGCATGTGTGTCTTGCCAGTCAGCCCAGCAGCGTTCCATGCATACCATAACGTACCGTGCCATGCTCCATACAGTACCATGCCCATGGCCTGGCCCCATCGAGGGTGCGTCTCCACTTGGGCACCCAGGACAGGGCAGCTTCTTCTGTTGCTGGATCCCAACCGGGGAGTTCTCTCAGACTGTTCCGTGCAGCTGGGTATGCTGGGTGTGTGCTTGTTGTGTGCTTGTACTGTGCCCGTCGCTCCATAGTTGACTGACATACCACTACCACGCTCGCAACGTAATGGTAGGATGAATACAGCACGTAGGCTTGTGCACGCAGTCTACTCCGTTGACTCTTACCTCCGTGCCTGCGGGCAGACTTGAGTGCGTAGGTCAAGTACCTACGTACCCCGTACCCTTGGAACGGTAGAGACGGGAGGGGTGGGGTAGCCCCTTAACAGGATGCAGTAGCCGCCAGTATGGGCAGCTGATACACTGCACCTCCTTGTCAGCCCGCCTGATTCGATACAGGACCAACCCTGCTGCCGCTGAACGACTCGCGCGCGCACCTTCCCCTTCCCAAAATCCCCATGCTGGGGCCGTCTGGGTTTGTGTGGTTCTGTGTGTGTGAATGCCCAATGCCCAATGCCCATTGCCGTGTGGTCGTTCATGCCTTCCTCCCGCTGCCCGCACCCTGCTGCCGCTGGCGCTGCTGCTCCACTGCAGGACGAAGAGAGGGAAGGCGTGGGCTGCCACTACCACATTACCGTAGCACTCCGTAGCAGAGCAGCAGCAGCAACATCGGACAGCCGCTGATTCCCTCATCCGTAGATTGCATTGCAAAGTACTAGGTACCTAGTAGTGTGCACCCTTGGAGAGAGGGCACAGTGCAGCCACACAACCACCCCTACCCCCTGCACCTGCCCGCTCCAAATCGAAAGCCAAAAAGCCAAGACAAGGCAGGCAACGCTGGGCAACGGCAAGACAAGGGAAAGTGCAAGCAAGGAAGGAAAAGGAAGGAAGTCTCCTTTTTCTGTCCTCCAAAGTTGTTCCCCCCCCTCCGTCCGACTCGCCGTTTGACCATCCACGAGGCAAGACAAGCCTGACAAGCCTGACAAGTCGCCGCCAGCTGAACCGAGCGGGTCTCCTTCTCGATTGATCGTCGCCCATCAATTCGATCTGGCATCGACATCAACAACAACCACTGTACACTACTTACTGTACCGTACCGTGTCGTCGCCCGCGGCAATAGACAAGAAGAAACAGTGTGTCTGTCTGTCCTTCTAAGCGTGCATCCACTGTCCTGTTCGCACATCCATCCACCCACTCACTGCCCAGAACGGCCATTCCCACGACGGCCTGTTTCAAGTCGACTCGACACCCCAAAATCCGCGCCCCTCGAAACGTCCACTTCTCACCTCAGACAGCGTGCTTTTCGTCCTTCGCACCACGACGGCAAGATACAAGCCATTCATTTGGTCCATCGCCATTCCGTCGCCTCTTCGCCCGCCCGCCCGTCAACCCTTTCGCCACGGCGACGCACGCGCACGCACGCAGCAGTCTATCGGCCCTGCACCCCCCTCCTCTATCCCTCACCGGCACGTACTGGAGACGGCTCCACACCTGAGACGGAGGGACGGATCCTGGGTTCATTGATGGGCCCTTGAAAGAGACGCAACCCAGAGAGGACAGGAACAATACATTCTCGCTTTCACCACTCCACGGCGGCCCCATATCGGGTCACTTCTCATCCTCTCGCCACTTTCGGTCGGCCATTCGCATTCACCTGCACCTGCCTCTTGTCGCTGTCGCTGTCGCTGTCGCTGCATCAATCTCGACCGACCGACCACCAGCGCATCGACCACGCAGCATTGTCCACACACCCCCCAGACACCACCGATTCCGAAACTCCAGAAAGTCACTCATCAGTCACATCTTTGTCTGGCCTGTCTGGCCTCGGTGAAGGTCATTTTTCACAAACTCGCCCGGCCTCGCCTACGGCCCGCCAACTGAGTCAGCTTGGACCCCGCGTCCTGCTAGCCATCGCTCGCGCGCGCGGATTCCTCTCCTGTCTTTCTGTCCGTCTGTCTGCATTCTTCGACTGCATCCCTTTTCTTCGTCATCAACCAACGGCTTCTGGCCCCTCCATCCTGCCGGAGCCGAGACAAAACCCAGCTCAGTCATCAACGGACCCCTCCTCGCCCCCTTTCATCCTCCTCGACCCTTCGCTTGCGGGCCTCGCTGTCCCAAGCCTCAGGCCCACGAGCCAAACCCCCAGTCGACTACACCACACACGCATTCACGTTCATGGAGTAGGTTGTAATGGCATCACATGCTCCTCTACTAAGAACCAGTACGGCTCCCGTCTTCCAACACTCGACTGACGGCGTAGCGAGATTAGCCAAAATGAGTATGAGCAGCGCGCCACGGGCGAGCCAGCTTTCAGGCTCGACCGTCTATCCTTCAACTGCGAGCCTTAACTCGCTGGCAACTGCAAGCACTGTCGCCCCGCCACCCTCTAGCGGGCAGGTCGTAGCTACCACAAACATCATCAACCAGAAAGCAGATGCCTCGCGCTCGCTTTACCAAATATGCGTCGCCATCAAGAACCGCCTGGCCCTCGCGCCCGGCTTCGATGAATACATGGCCCAGCTCGAGGAGAGGGAACAGGAAGGTGGAGATGCCGGCGGACCTGTCGAAGGTCTCTGGGGCCTGCTCAGGACAGGTCTTCCCCTCCTAGCTATTTACAATGCCACCGATCCCGACGAACCTCTTGTAGTAAATGTGCCGAACGCTACCGACGCGAAGAAGGGGAAGCTCGCGATTGCCAAGTTTGTCCAGGGATGCTCGAAAGAACTGAAGATACCTCCCCAGGAGATGTTCATTGTCGCGGATCTGCTGGGCACTGATACATCGGGATTCAGCAAGGTAAGATAGCGAGACGAGACCCGGGTGTTGGCTCAGTACTCTCCTGCCGGAGAACTCGAAAGACCCTCGTGTCTGTTCATGATCTGACCCGCATGTAGGTTCTGACTGTCATCAACATGGTCCTCGACATCGCACAGCAAAGAGGTCTCCTGAGACAACCACAACAAACCCCGTACGGCGATATCGATGCGTCGCCCGCCGCGGGCATTCCGAAAATGAGCTACCGTGACCACATCATCCGCGAGCTTGTCGACACCGAGCGCAAATATGTACAGGATTTAGAAAACTTGCACGATCTGAAGAAGGCACTTGAACAAAAGGGCGCAATCAGTGGTGACGTTGCCCACTCGATTTTCCTGAACATAAATTCCATCCTCGACTTCCAGCGCCGATTCCTGATCCGCGTCGAGACGACGAACTCTATGCCGGAGCTTCGACAGGAATGGGGTAGCCCGTTCATGGCGTACGAGGATTCATTCAATGCTACGTATCAGCCTTTCATCGCCAACCAGAGGAAAGCAGCTCAGATAGCGAGCCAGGTTTTTGACAAGATCCAAACTATCCAACACCCTGTGGCCTGTGACTACAACACCCTCGATGGTTTTCTGCTTAAACCTATGCAGCGACTTGTGAAGTACCCACTGCTACTAAAGGTTCGTCTTGTCGCGCTCCTCTCTGTGTCGCTGTTGTCTGACTTCTCTCGCAGGATTTGATGAAGAAGAGCGAAGACGAGACCATCAAACAGGACCTGGCGGCAGGTATCGATGCTGCTGAACGTGTCCTGAAGAAAGCAAACGAGGCCGTCGATCGAGACCTACTAGACGAAGCATTGGAAGAGCTGGTCGGCCGCGTCGACGACTGGAAGAATCACCGCGTGGAGCATTTCGGAAAGCTCCTGCTCCATGGTGTGTATACCGTCATCACGGGCAAGACTGAACAGGAGAAGGACTATGAGATCTACCTTTTCGAATGCATACTGCTGTGTTGCAAGGAAATCACACCCAACAAGAGCAAGGATAAGAAGGACAAGACGAGGTCAACGCAGCCGAAGATGCGAAACAAGAATAACAAGTTGCAGCTCAAGGGACGTATATTCATGACGAACGTCACAGAAGTGTTGAGTTTCTCAAAGCCTGGTAAGCAGATACTAACTAGCTTATTTCCTACAGACTTCCATTCCAATGCGCACAGTTCTTAGACTGACGTTCCCAGGATCGTATACTGTGCAGATCTGGTGGAAGGGCGACCCCGGCGTGGAAAACTTCGTCATCAAATTCGCGAACGAGGAGATGATGAAGAAGTGGGCGACTGGTCTCGACAAACAACGGAAGGATAATGCCCCTCAGAGCGCGACGAGTCCGGACCAGTCGACGGCGAACTTCAGGTGGATGGAGGCACAAGGAGGAGATCTGGTGAACCCCTATGCGGAACACGATGAGGACGATGACGACTTCCCACCCCCGTCGTCAGCGTCATCCTATAACCCCATGCAGGGAACCATGCCGAGGACGGCGTCCAGCACGAGCCTGCGGCAACGGTCAGGAACCCAGGAGAGCACGATGTCTTTGGCCGGCATGGTGCGCCGACAGCCCCCGCCCAGCTTCCCCATGCCACAACCGCCAACGGCCCTTTCGCTGCAAACCGGAGCGCAGCCACAGCATTCCCCCGGCCCACGTGGAGGAGAGTCGTACTTTTCCCCGGTTGCCGAATCACCTGCCTCCTCACGGACGAGTACCACATCGAGCTTCTTTGGTCCGAGTTCAAGCTACATACTACCCAAGAATGGAGCCCCGCAGCCCGGATGGTCAGAGGACAATAACCGATATACAGCCCCAGCCATGCCTCGAGCCCCTTCCCGCGACGGACCCTCCCCAGCGAATGCCTACGGAATGGTGAACGGCCGCAACCCCCGTGGACCCTCCCTGCCAGCCATGGCAAGGGAGCCATCGCAGTCTAACGCCGCGCAACAAAGAAGTAGGTCCTATTCAACTCCTGATATCAATGGCCAGCCACAACCACCGGTGAGGAGGACCGAGAGAGGAGGCAGCCAAGGCGTCCCGGCCGTGCCTGGCATCCCTGCGCATCTGCATCCAGCACATGACGGCAACATCCCGAGGAGCAACACGGGCAGCCCTAGGCAAGAGCTTCCGATTCGGGCTAACACCCAGAGTCCAGGCGTCCAGAGGGATCGCTTGCAGCAGCAGTATGGCGGGGGAGGCCAAATGGCCCAGTTCCCAGCCCAACCTGTTCACCGTCAGCTTACCCCTGGCCCCATTAAAAATGGCCTCATGCCTGCACCGTTGAATCTCGACTCATCAAGGACAGTGTCTCCAGGACTAAACACCGCCGGTGCCCCTCCCACCTCGAACCCATTGGCCAGCCCCAACCCGAATGACGCGCCCTTCCAGTCACAGCTCAAGGTCAAGGTCAACTGTGACACCGGCAACTACGTCACCCTCGTGGCCGCCTTCAACATCACGTACCAGAGCCTCACCGACCGCATCGATGCCAAACTCTCGCGGTTTACCAACTCCAGTATTGGTAAGGGAAATCTGAGGTTGCGATACCGCGACGAGGACGGCGACTTCGTCAACATCGAGAGTGACGAGGACATCCAAATCGCCTTCTCAGACTGGCGCGAGAACATCCGCAGCATGTACAGCGGCGGTATGGGAGAGATAGAGCTCTTCTGTGTGGGTGACATGGCTTAGAATAACCACCTCACGGCCATTGAATCCTTACCTCATACTCCGCCTTCCTGTAGATCGTCTCACGGCGCTGGCGGAAGCTGGTGGGAGTCTGACACCTATAGGTCCTCTTTCACCACGGCTTCCCACCGCAGCACGGCATGGTGGGAGGGCGCGCCTGAAGCGGATGAACAGATATTAGTAGACCTCGACGAGCCTGCGGCGGAACCACGCATTTCCACAGCGAACCCCCCTCACGGGGATTTGATCCTCCCTTTACCGTCGACATCTGCGTGCACGTCGCCCAGAACCCGCAGAACCGGCACTCTTCGGGATATGAAGCTCACCTTATCTTTACCCTATAATTTTTTCTTACGGCATTTCACTGGCGCACGGGAATCGGGATGTTCAACATGACCACATCGATACCAAAAACACAGACCAACGAAGACTGGCGGCTCAGGCTCCCGTACCCACCCCAGTCAGACGGATCGCACAAATAGAGACAGCGTACAGATTCAACCTTTCCTCGAGTCGAGCCGTTGGCACACAAGACATTCGCATCGCCATCTTCCTAGCACAACTGCATTGGGAATCGCTCGAGTCTGCAAGCGATCTTACACCACCGCCAGCGTTGGCCGCACAGCGTTTGATCTTCTTCACTGAGGCTTATTATAACAGTGACTGGGTTGCTTTCAGCATACAACGACTTTCCGTTTGTTTTTTATGATGGATGACGGATGTTTTTCCCCTAGTTCTTTTCTTGTCTCTCTTGGATGAGATATCTACTTTGATACCACACACTCCTTTATACCCCATATACCAGCTTTCCTTGGGAGACCCCACCGACAAACCGTTCTTTTCATGACTATAGATACCTTTTTTCTTTTCTTCGCGGACCTTCAATGTGGATTCTTCTGTTGCATGACAACCAGAGCTGATCAGGTTCAGCGGAGCTACTGGATGGGGAGGCATATCAAGTGTTGGAGGAGGTATTTGAATGGCGGGCATTATGGGCTGGAGCGGACGGGGTAGGGTAGTCGGGCAGCTGGGTTAGAGAAGAGATCGATGGAAGCAAGTAAGCGGTGGCGGCGAGGCGACTTGTGCCGACAATTCGGCTTGGCCAGATTAAATTGGAAGGAGGGGAGGAAGGGTAACACTAACACACATCATCACCACCCAACATCAATGATACCAAGCACGCCGAGGGGCGTGCGGACTTTTGCATTTATTCTTTGTTCTCCTCCCTTTTGCTTCTTATCATCAAACGTGTTGTGCTTGCAAAATTCCAGGTGTCTACTGCAGATTCGGGCGGACTTGTGTGAACGGAACGGGGGCGATGGGGCTGATTTGGGTTGTTGATATCATTGTCATAACAAGCATGGCTTTGTTTGCTGGGGACATCCATCTTCTTGGCTTCATGTTTTCGGGACACGGGGAAGGGAAGGGGGAGGGAAAGACATTGGACCATGGCGCTAGTGTTAAATGGTGTGGCGTAATTATAACTTCAAGTACTCTGGTGCTGATTCTCATTGTGCGTGTGGTTTATGTGTTGTAGCTTTTGTGTATGTGATGCTGGCTTCTGAGTGCCATACTACATTCGCACTCCGTTCTTTCACAGCTGCCCATACAGTTCAACTTTTGGGGGCTGCACAATCATTGTTGTTTGTAGGTTTTGGTAGGCTTTCCTTCTTCTGGTAAATAATCAGTGTTGGGACTAAGGTGAAGTGCTGCTGGGGGCCGGAAGCGTCATATGAAGCACGTCTTCGCGAGAAACTGAAGGCGGGACGTATTGCTCGGTGTACTAGAAAATCTGGAAATCCTGCGCAGCCTGTGTTCAATTTTAATGATCATCGGTCTGGAAATTGTCTGTCCCCTGGCCTTAATTGGTTGTTGGCTGCTTCCGAACCGGAAGGAATTTCTTGCTTTGGGAGGACTTCAAGGTGGGAAAGCTTCAAACAGCGATCGTTCTTTCCGAAGAAAAAGTTCAAGTTGAGTGCAAAGTGTGCCTGTTGAAGAGTTATTAGTCTTTGAGCTTGTGCCACATTATGAAGGAACCATATATGCCGTTCGTATGCAAACAGACGAAGAATACACTAATATATGATGAGCCATCGGGCGGAGATCCTGGAACCTCTCGTCCCAGGGTGCTCTGAATCCGCATAGGGCACTCTTCCAAAGAGGAACCTCAGATCATGATATGGGATGTCATAGTAGAATACGCTGGGTCTTGAGCGCTTACCACTGCACGAAGGCACCACATACATTTTATGTGTTTGGGGGATTAGAAACCAAACCATCAACCACCACCCACATTTTATATGTATGGGGGATTAGAAATGCAACCACTCATAGTAGCATCTCCCACAGTGTCCAGCGGCTCTGCTGGAAGACAGGCGGTTGCGCTTCCAATCCCCCATACATATAAAATTTATGTGGTGCCTTCATACTGCCGGAAGACAAGATCCAAATATTGAATCAATTGAAGCCTGTTTGTTGTCTTGTTATAATATTTTGCTCATTAACTATTATTGGCATTATGAAAAGATCTGTTTTCTATATAGGCATCACTGTGTGCGGTGCCTCATCCGATTCGAGGGCCATCCCGTCCGTCGCCGTCTAATTCAACAGGCCACCCTCGACCTGAATTCAGCTCAGCAGGCTGTCCGTGGTTGATCGCCTGAGGAGCCAGACCGCTTGTTTCTGAGCTTCCGCCGCTCCCGTACCCATACCTTGGCAAAGAATCGTATGTCGACGATGTCTGAGACATATGCCAGCCCTTCGGAGACGGTTGCCCGTCACCTCTGGTCGGTAGCTCGTGCAAGCCACCGTATTGTGTGTTGTCCTGGCTGGAACCTCGCTTCTTCCTCTTATACCAGACTATGATGCCAGCACAGACTACTGCTGAGATGCCAACTAGCCCTACGCCGACACCAATGCCAACACCGGCCCCGGTCGATATGCCGCCGCTTCCTGTGCCAGAAGAGCCAGAATCGGCCGCCGCGGACGTGGGCACTGAGGTGGCGGAGTCTGTGGTTGTCTGCGTGGCCTCGGCGTTGCTTGCGGTCTCGGACGCAGTGGCGGAGGTGAGCGTGGAACTGCTCGTCGTAGAGGTTGTAGAGGAGGAGGTCGAGGAAGAAGTAGTCGGCGGATCGTCGGCAGTGATGTTGAAGTACGCTGATGATACGTTGGGCCCGTCCATGTTGCCCTGGTCCGATGCCGACCCATTGAAGATCCAGAAAAAGAAGACATTGGACCAGGCTTCATCAAATTCGTAAAGGCTCACATTCCATGTGAAAGAGCTCCGAGCTGCGTCTGTCGCGGCCTTGGCTGTGCACGATGATAAGGTCAGCAGAGTTGAGAGCCCGAGAAGACCAGGAGGGCTCACTATCCACCACCGGCCCCAAGGTGGCACCACCCCCCGCCATGCTCTGCTGCCAGAGAGCTATTGTATATTCTTCGAGTCCATCTGTTACGTCGCTAATATCGTAAACGACCTCCTTTGTCTGACCAACGTACCACAGCACATTGCTCTGGTACTGTCCAGGTCCATAAGCCACGACATAGTTAGGACTAGTGAAGCCGGATTGGTGAGTCAGGGTGGCATAGAAGCCCAGGAGCAACCACAAAGTAGACATTATCAGCATCCCGGGCAAAACTTCGAGGGAATCATATCATGTACAAGGGAAAATGGTGTATGAGGAGTCCCCGCCACAAAATACAAAGCCGTAGGCAACGCGGAAGCACGGGCTGCGGGAGCAGCTACGAGTGTGGGTTTGCTCTATAGAAGAGGATTCTTTGCTCCGTTTCACGGGGAACGTAATTTCGATCCGTTAGAGAGCCAAAAACAGGCATCCCGCTTCTGTCTCCAGCCAAGCTTCTACGATCATACTCCGTAGGATCGGGCTCAGCTCGCTGTCCCGCAGAGCCCCATACACTCCTGCAGAGCCCCATGCACTCCTACAGTGGCCCCATCAATGTGGGAAAAGCCGAGCCCAGCGGACTTTGTCACCCAAAATAATGTCAGTTGGTTGAAAAGCCCCAAGCCGACCGTCCATCCATGCCCTGAGCTGCTGAAACATGCAACCAACGCTGCGTCTAATATATTGTCAATAACAGTGCCTCGAAGAAAGCAGACCGGCCTATTTCACAAATGCGAGCCCGCGCATCCGCCGAATCTTTGGACTTGCTTGTAAGGTGCTCGACAAGGCTCGAGCTGGACATGGCGTTGTGTCCGGGTCGCAACATGTGCCACAGAGGAACTTCACTTCATGCCCAGAGAGCAGCTGAGGCTTTGTGGGGAACCGAAGCATCGTGAGCGGTGGGGGGTATCGTCAAATGTGGCTCCGTTGTTGCCGGCTAAAAATTATCAAATCTGCGCCCAACAGACGAATCGCGACATGCGGGCCCGATCCATATCACTGTCCAATTGCAGGCTCACGTTGGTTGGATCACCACGTCTTCGCTTGCATTGTTGAACCTGTTGGTCCCTCGATTAGGAAAACCAATTGCTGCTCACACACAGAAGGAATCGGCCCTGGAACTTTCATTTTACTGCCGCCCATCCTCTGCCGGCTCTGCCTGAATGTGAGTGGAGCTTGCAACGACTCGAGGTAAAAACGTTATTCGATAGAAGTTGCAGTACCGTGTGCAGTACCGAATTGTCGGGACTCAAGATGCCTCGTGATTCGCTGCACACTATCTCACCTGAACCGCCCTATACTGTGCTGTGCCACCGGGGTAACTATGCACCTTTCCTAGTGGGAACAACCAACATGAGGTCCACAGCAGCTTACCGCCCAGCTATCTAAATGGACCCACGTATTCGGTGTGGAGCGGTGGGCATGAAGTTCGAAGCACAACCACTTAACCTAATGCGAATCTGCCGGGTCGGTCACCTTGTGGGTTCTCCCCTTCGAAAACAGATCAAGCGTGTCCGATGCTCCCGACAAGGTGACACACAAAGGACCAGCCTCTCCTGAATCCTCTCGTGCGAGAGGAATCCATCTGCCACCTTTCCCTTCTGAGGCTGAATCACATGCTCTGCCCTCCGATTACCACGTCATGAACTCTATTGCCCAGTTCGTGGGCAGTCTGCCGCAGCGGACTCGCCAGATATTTGGTTTCGTGGGAGCCTTTGCCATCATAATATCAATCTACTGTATAGCAAACAGCGCACCAACAAATCCACCGGCAATACGAACTTCAAACAACAATGGCGCTCCTCACCCACCGGACAAGCTTTACGGGAAGGAGTATAGGGGCAGATCAACACCTGACATCAACCGCGTCACCAACGACACACTAGGCTTCTCCAAGATCTTCGTCGTCGGCCTGCCAGAGCGGACAGACAAGCGGGATGCGTTGGCACTGACCGCGTCCCTGACAGGGTTCCACGTCGACTTTGTGGACGGTGTCAGAGGAGAATCGATCCCGGACAAGGCAGTCCCCTTCGGCGTCGACAGGCACGCGCTCATGGAGACGAACCTGGGTAGCTGGCGAGGCCACATGAACGCGATCCGGAGGATCGTCGAGGAGGACCTCGAGTCCGCCCTGATCATGGAGGACGACATGGACTGGGACGTGCGGCTGCGGTCCCAGCTCGAGGAGGTGGCCAAGGGCTCACGCGAGCTCCTGGATCCCAACAGCAACGACCCGCACTCTCCCTACGGCGACAACTGGGACGTCCTGTGGATCGGGCACTGCGGCGAGCCGTTCCCCGAGTTCCTCGAAGAGAACAGGGACAAGCCGGACGACCACCCCGGCATGCAGTACATGAGGCACAAGTATGTCATCGAGAACGACCCGACCGTCCCGCCGCCGGAGCACACCACGGGGCTGGTTGATTTCCACGCGAACCCGCACACGCGGTGGGTGCACATCTCGGCCGCCCCGATCTGTACCTTCGCGTACGCCCTCTCGCAGCAGGGCGCGCGCAAGGTGCTCTTCGACCTGAGCGTGGACCGCCTCGCTGGCGCCTTTGACAATGCCCTGGCGGGCCTGTGCCGCCGGGCTGTTGCGGCTGTGGGCGAGGAGAATGTTGAGGGGGACCGAGGTCTCAATACGAAGTGCATCTCCGTCACACCGCCTGTGTTTTTCCACCACAAGGCCAGGGGCCGGGTTGCTGGGGATAGTGATATCCACGCCGGCGACGGGGATGAGGTGCGTGAGAAGGGGACGACGGAGAATATTGTGTGGAGTGCCAGGAATAATATCCGCAATATGATTATGGGGACTGAGATGGAGAGCCAGTTTTGAGAACCATGACATAACTATAATAATACAATTTTCGATGCCATGCCATATACCTGTTGCTATGAGAAAGTCGAGCACCGCCTCTCTCCACATGCTGAACAGAACGATTGCGCAAAGAGGTAGGTATTCTCACGATCGCAAACGGCTAGTGCCTCGATACTGTACTGCAGATATCTATAGATGTGGCCGAGGCAGCTTTACTTCGCGAGACTTCCTGCTTGTGAGTAGGGTATACCCATCTCCCATCCAGATAGTTTGGAATTCCGTACCCGCAACATCAGTTTTGCGCGACTCGACCACAAGACTCTTCGACCGTACTCTTTCCCTCGAGTCGCCCCCCTGGTTCAGCCTGTAAGCATGCCCCGATTATGCTGTGTAACTTGTGGCTGATCTCACTCGCATAATCGCGCATATGTGTCCACGTGATGATCGGAGCGAGATGAGAGATCAGGCACCCCAGCATCCATAACCCCGCTGAGCGCTGTTCTGTCACGTCCTATCCTGGACTTCAGGACTCTCTGCGCACCGGCTGGTTAAGACGAAGCAAACTCACACTTGAAGTCCTCTTATGCGAAGCCTACAGAACATGCCAGAACCAACAGCTATAACAGAGACGGAAAGCCACATGCGGGTCATCGAAGTTGGAAATGAGGAGCCAGCAGGGCCCCTGTTGACTGAACACTCCATCGCAAAATATACGTACACAGATCTTTCAGACCCATCGACCGAGATCAGGCTGCTCGACATACTTCCAGGGGTCAACGAGGATCCAATGATTGTGCAGATTAACCCTACGAGACTCACTGACAGTGGGAGCCCCACCAAGCCTTATCTTTCACAGAAATTGGTAGACGACATCAATGCATCACTCCCAGCTGGCTGGTCTGCCTGTGAGACCTGGAGCCAGCGCGTCTTATATTTCAATGAGAATGAGGAGTCATCACTCTGGGATCACCCTGTCTCCAAGGATTCTCCGAGCTCACAAGAGAACACCGTGAATAAAGCCCCGGAGGGAAGCGCAAATACTCCTCACTACGAGGCCCTTTCATACACCTGGGGCTCCACAGAGAGCCGTAAGGTTGTATACGTACAGGATTCCAACGGTGAGCATAAGAGAATTCCGATCACAGAGAATTTAGCAGAGGCTCTGCGTCATCTGCGTTCCACGACGGCAAAAAGAACGCTGTGGATAGATGCTATCTGTATCAACCAGAAGGACGTAACAGAGAGGAGCACACAAGTCCAAAGAATGGCCTCAATATACCGACTCGCCCACAGAGTCCTGGTATGGCTCGGGTCGGCTTCACAATCTAGCAGTCTAGCAATGTCGACGCTAGAGTATCTCGGTGAGCAGGTCGAGATCTCCCGCCATAGGCATGTTTATCCCGCCCCATCGGCTACAGAGCGACGCTGGTACAAGGACGACGTTGACCTACCGTACGACGTAAGGACGTGGGACGCCGTGTTGGAGCTGTGCCAGAGGCCTTATTTCACCAGGGTATGGGTCATGCAAGAGCTACATCTCTCCAACCATCGCACACTTATCCAATGCGGGAGCGACTGCATACCCTGGGTCAGCTTGCGCAAAGCTGTGAAATCTCTCCACACGAGGCGAAACCTCCCATCTACCCTACTCAGAAGCGCAACGACAGTAGTTAGGCAACTGGCAGACTACGACGCACGAGGGTCCTACAACCGACTGACCCGTGCAGTAGCAAGCCGCGACTGTTCCAATGATAGGGACAGAGTCTATGGTCTTCTAGGATTGATGCCAGAAGGTCTCCGGGGCAGGATGAAGCCCGATTACAAGATCACTGTTGCCGAGGTGTACAGGCAGGAGACGGTTGCACAGATTGAATTCTTCCAGCGCGTCGATGTTCTCAGTGAATGCGGACCCCATCGTGCTATCGAAGGACCATCATGGGTCCCCAACTTGGCTTCACGTCACTTGCCAGTCTTTCCCATCCGCTCCGCCTCAGGAATCTCGAGATGCTATGTCGCCTTTGACAACCCCAACGTCGCAAAGGTTTCTGGGCTGCAAGTGGGGACGGTCAATTTCGTCCAGGAGAGAGGGCACTGGGAATTCGGGAAAGGAATCGAACACACCAAGGGTTGGGACTATAAAAATCTCGATCGTGACGTCTACTGCCTCACCTTGTGCGGGATGTTCGTCAAGGAGAGGTGGTACGAGGCTCGTCCGAACGTGATCCATTATCGCGATCCTCTCCCGACCCTTAAGGAGTGGAAGCTTTTCTACTATGGAGATCCTGAGAATACAGATGAAACTGATGGGGTCATTGCGCCAGTCTTCTTGGAGCATGTCGAGCGACTCATCTCTTCAAGAACGCTGTTCATTATGGGCGACGGACGGATTGGCCTGGGCCCAGAGACAATGAAGACTGGTGAGCTTTTCGCGCAATGGGAATTCGTCTAATATTTATACTAATCTATGATTGTAGGAGATGCCGTATGCGTTTTCTTAGGCTGCGACTCCCCAATAGTTATCAGGCAGCAGAGCGATGGGACCTACCAAGTCGTCGGCGAGGTATTTGTCTGCGCGTTAAATGACGCTGGTGCCCTGCTGGGTCCGTTGCCACAACCTTGGCTCGTAAAGCAAGTGGTTTTAGGTGGTCGGCCTTTTTATTGGTTTTTCAACCAGAAGACGGACGAGTTGACCGAAAGTGACCCTCGACTGGGCCCGTTGATCGGATGGGAGAGGCTCAACTTCGACGTGGGGGCCGATGATCCACGGACCTGCCAGAAGTATAAGAACATTGAAACTGGCCAGGTCATCAACTACGATCCCAGAATGTCACCAGACGCACTGAAAGCGAGAGGGGTGGAGTTGAGGACCTTCGCATTGTCGTAGAAAAGTGAGGGATGGGTACGTCGAATCTGTCTCAGGATTGCCTTGTACCTCCGCTCGTTCTGCCGAGCTATTCAAACAACTCAAGCAATTTCTTTTCTCTGAGCCATCAGTGGTACGAGTTAACAACATAGTCTACAAGGCGCCGCATGTGGGCAGACGTATGGCTATTATTTTGGCGATTCCAGGAGAAAGCACACCTGGAAACAATGTTTTGTGGCTAGTTTTGTTTCTAATCAGCTTATTTTCGAACTTCTCAATCCGTTCACTCCGCCCTAAACGCTCGGAGACCCAGCCTTCATGACACACAAACAGTACCGAGTTGACAATGAATCGAAGACACTGCAATGGTCTGTGGCATTGTGAGGCCTACGCTTATACACCACTCATTTCTTGATA
The DNA here is from genome assembly GCA_023522825.1 of Diaporthe ampelina. Taxonomy (NCBI): domain Eukaryota; kingdom Fungi; phylum Ascomycota; class Sordariomycetes; order Diaporthales; family Diaporthaceae; genus Diaporthe; species Diaporthe ampelina. Next base: position 96,658 of record JAMFTM010000122.1, on the reverse strand, counting down.
TGTTGTTTCCTGTCAATGTCCCCGATCGGGGGATAATTCATGTATTGGCTGAGGCAGAACGAAGTGCACGACGAAGTTCCTTGGGCGCCCCTAGGCAAGTGCCAGTCGACAATTGCCGCGTAGCAGCGATCTATCGATATCTTGCTATCGTGTCACGGTTCTGACGTCGCTCTCGCGGCCACACCGGCCTCGCCTTCAGTTTGATCGAGCAGGCTGATGCCAACATCATGAGAGTCCTGACTTAGTCGGTCGCGCAGCCATTATTCGCCTCTGCATGCTTCATGCAGAACCCAAAGTTGATCGTATCGATCGTACTCACGCGTTAGTGCATGCACCGTGAAACTTTGCTGTGTCATTTTCTGACATGTGCTTGTTTCGCCAGTCCCCCAGTGGCTTGTGAAGTTGAGCCACTTTGCGACCGAAGACCAGTGCTAGGCACTTCAAATCTAGACCACACGTTGAGTCAGAATTGAGTGTTTCCACAAAAGGCCGATACCGTCTTCTGACAGGTGATCACTCCATCAGTCCATTGTTTTGGCAATTTTTCCAATTTCCTCTAGACGACATGGAAGGCCCCTCCAGAAATTGGTGGCTCAGCCGGCAAACTGTGGGACGCAGAAACGAAGGGACTTCCTGCAGCGTGAGAAGTTGGGATTCCCGAGCGAATTTGATGGGGTTTCGGCTGGCTTCAACCAGGTCCAATTATTCTCCGGTTCCAATGTTGCTATCTCCAGTTGCCAGGTGGAGCAGAAAGCGGCCGAGAGTCTACTGGGCTGCCGGGTTGTGCTGTGTCCCACAAGTAGAAATCCTGTGAAGTTTCCAGAAGACCCTGCATGATCTGGTCCGGTGGTTCCTCCTAAAATATATGTACCCACCGGAGGCAGAGGGCGCCCCACCGTAAAACACCAGCGTGACAGCTCCAGATATTATCTAAGCCGCGATTTCGGTGAGCGAGTGAGTTGGCAGGTTGGGGCGGGCTGGAAGGGCTGGAAGACTCGGGCCCCGTAGTTAGCAAAGCCTCATAGCCTCACTTTCATTATGACTCCCTCGCCGCTCGCAGTCCCAGCTGTCGTCAGGTGAGAGTCATGAGGCTATGACGACCCCCCGAGTTGTCGATCGATCCGTGCGGCGAGTACCTGACGTAAATATGGCGACGCCGATGAGGTCAGGCTAGGGCGTACCAGACTGCCAGGCTGCACTAGATGGTAAATGCCGTCCCGCCGCACCAGGGCATCCTGCTAATAATGACTGCAGTGATCGGGGCGTTGGTAATGAGGCGGCACCTGCACGGGCCTCAACAGGAGTGACTGTCTGACTGCATTGCATTTGCATCGTGGGGAACTGAACCGAGCGTCAGTGATCAGGTGAAAAGTGTCGCAGGCATGTCGCCCAATATTTGTGGAAATGCAATTGCGGGCAAGTCCAGCGTTGCCCACCAGGGCGACAGGCAAGCAAAAAAAGGGGCGTGGCCCGGCACTCGTGGATGAGAAAGATGGATGGAGGACCACAAGTGCGAATGAGTCAAGTCGATTTTCTCGTGTTAGCGTGCACGACGGGGCGAGCAAAGAGAGAAGGTTTGCACCGGACCGCCCAAGAAAAAAAGTCAGTCGTGTCCGCAGGCATCGTGAGTTTCTCCAGCCTCAGCAGATTCTGCTTGCGTGCGCGTGCACTATCGATCGTGACCCGAGAAAGTTGCCACCGGGAACCCTGTCTGGTCGTCGGGCGGCTCCCCCAACCATCAAATGATTAGACATGGATGGGATTGTCTGGCACCACGGGGATGACCAGATTTGAATCGGCGCCAAGCAATATCTCTTCTCCAGGCTGTGGGCTTGGCTGATCTGCTCTGTGCTGTCCTCAAACTCTTGGAACGGAAGTCCGAAGAAACTCATCACAGTTGACAGAGCCTGAGAGTCTGAGAGGGGAGAGAGATCGTCGCTGCAGCCAGTCAGTCAGTGAGAGGTGCAGAAGGTCTAGGCCATCCGAGTTCGCGCACTTGCTGCTAGCTCTGTGAGCTTGTGAGTTCTGATGGAGCCGGGCGAGGTTCTGGCAGGGCGTTGGAGGGGTGCAGACGCCCTCTCAGTGGGTGTCGTCTGAGGGAGGCTCCATCGTATGATCGATAGCGGCTCGCTGGTTTCATTCCGCGACGTGTCCGGCGCAGGCCTGCTCAGTAATGCAGCCGGTGGGGCGGGTGACAGGCGCCCGGCAACAGTGGAATCTCGTCGAGCTCGGCTCGAATCTAGATTCCAGACATCGTGATTCCCTTGGGTAATGCAAAGGACGGGCACTCTACTATTTAGCCCGCGCCTCCCTTCGTCTTGTTGTCTGTCTGTGATATTCCTCATCATCAGCTCACACCACAATATACCAATATACAACACAACAATATACAACAAGACATCCACCACCGTCTTCTTCCACACCACACCACAACAGCTTTCCCCGGTCTCCACACCAGCTGCACTCCAGCCTCTAGTCCGACTCTTATCATAAACAAAAGCACACCAAAAATGGCCTCCCCATACTCCACCATGCAGATCGCCGCCGTCCCGGCCGCAGCTGCCATCATGGATGCCACCCCCAACGCCGCCCTGCGCACCCAGGCCCAGGCAGCGCTCGCCCAGCTCGCCGAGGACTTTGCCGTCCTCGAGGACTCGGACCCCATCAGCGCCTTCGAGGTCGCCCGCACCCCGATGCGCCGCCGCGGAGGCACCCTGCGCCCGGGCAACTTCGAGTACCCTTCTTTCCGCCAGGGCCGTATGCCCGGCGCCGTCTGCGGTTGAATATCAGGGACCGCAATGTTGCTTGGCCACCAAAAGCTTTTCATATGTTGATCGGTGGCCATGAGAGAAATACGACACTACGCGCGCCGCGTCGAGCAAGAGAGAGAGTCAAATTATCCCTTCCGAGGGAGATGAATTACTCCGAATAGGCTCGACGCCAATTATCCAGCCGGACGTGAGCATCTCCGTCCGTTGCTGCTTCAACACCAACCATGGCAAGCATTCAATTCATCACTGGATGAGCTTAGCCAATGAGAAAAACCCGCCCGCATCCACCACTGGGCCTCCTGCTTCAAGAGAAGAGAGGACTCCAGGACGCAACACCGCGGGGCCAGACTGCGACTGAGCAATTCGGGAGGTGCTCGGGGCATCGCCACAAGGGGCGATTGTCCAATGGATCGGGGTAGTGGAAGGCAAATGCATTCAATTGCATGGGGTATTAGACAACTACACTTAGAAATTAGAAAGTGTGACACCACACAAAATCATAACAATATGATACAACCATTCATCATACTCAGTCCAGACCCAATTGTCCTCAAAAGAGCTTTCGTGACGTGTCCAGTTTCTATTCTGATGAATGGTTGCCGATCAAAGAGCTGCTTGTATGATCTCAAATGGCCACCCTGCCACCACCACCACAGTAGAAAACCGGGCTCTATGCTGATCCGGAGCTTCCCCAGCTGGAACCTTTCATCTCGATAGCGAACCCCCCTGCTTCTCAGTTGACCAGCACTCCTGCCACCTGATCATGTTACATTTGCTCCCAGGGTTTCCCTCGGCCTTCGCCTGTGGGTTATGCGAGGGGACAGACTGGGGGACAAAATGTTTTGTAAGGCGAGGCCGTGCGGGCAGACCGGGTGAGCTCTCCCCGCCTCGCCGATCATCCACCTAGTCGAGTAATGTGCTCTCTCTTGCTTGCTGCATGAGTGTCCCCTGTTGATCCTGCGTGTATGTATAAGCTGTCTGCACATGCGCTGCTACACTGCCACTCTCTTGTGGGCTGTTGAAGTGGTTGGCATAAGGCGAGGCCGCGTAATTGTCGACCCAGTTTCCCAGGCTGACTTGTGCCCATCCGGACTCTGCCCTCGTATTTGCAACTGGGTTGTGGTTGTTTACTCTACTGAGTCCGAAATTGTGTTGTTATGCTACTAGTTGTTGTTTCTGCTGTCCCCAATGTTCAAAGTCAAGAATCGTAGTCGACTTTGTCTACCCGCACACCCACGTGCAGTAGAGAATATCGAAGAGCGGGAGACAAGACCTTGGCAGCTTGCGTAGACACAAGTCTGGAGAGAAACACAAGTTCAGAGAGAATGACTCTAGACCACTCCTATCCTTCAGTTGTAATCATTGTATAGTCTCACTGCTCGGGGTCGTAAGCACCACATACACACGCTTGTCGTCTTTACACATGCCCACAACGAGTGCAGTCCGCTCTCTCGTCCCGCTGCGTGGTACAACCACTGCTACCCTTCAAATTGTAGATGCTTGCTAAGGTCTGCCAGGAGTTGGCCGTACTGCTTTCGAAACTGGGACTTTGCACTGCGAAGAGTTGGGGAAGTGTTGGCCAAGGAGACAGTCACGACCCCATGTGCCCCTCCAGCCATGAGCATTTGCACAAGGACAGACACTTCTGCAACTCGGCAGAACACCACGTACTTTCTATCTCTTCGAAACTACCATTCATTCAAGCGTCAAGTCCTTGGGAGGCATGGAAGGTTGCCTGTGCTGGCAGGCAGGCTGGCAGGCAGGCAGAGCACTGGGGGTTCTAAACTCCAGTAGAGAAAACCATCAATGAACAAGTAAATCCATTGATTGATTCTGAGCCTTCCATCAGTCCTCGGCGTTATTCGCCATGAAACTGACTCTTCAATTCCACTACGGTGTGGCGCCACCAACTGGGGACAGGATCTGCTCTGCCTGCTGCCAGGCGCCAAGGATCGTGAGAGAGGAAGGGCAACCTACCCCTTTCGGTAACCCGGTGCCTGGGACGAATGCGACAGCCTGGCTGGTCGGGGGCCCGCCCGTGACCGGTCAGACGCGGTCAAGCGGACCCCACCGGTCCAAAGTATCGTGAGGTGGGTCCGAGTCCAGGTACGGAGTCGCATGTATGGACAGCTGGCTGGCTCAGCGAGAGAGAGAGAGAGGAAAAAAAGCAGAGGAGAAGCATGAAAGAAGGTCTGGGCTCTCAGGCTCTCTCACCTTCGTGTTTGCTACAGTGGGGCGGCCCTTCTAACGCCAATGCGCGGGGTCCCGCCCTGCTGCCGCCCGGCATGCCGCATTGAGAGGGAGAGCTCGACAGACAGCTTCCCATTTCACCTGCAGGCTGCAGGCGGCTGCAGCCTGCAGAAGCTAGCTAGCTTCCTGCCGCCCCCAAAGCCCGCCCCAAGTGCTGCGTGAGTCGTTTCAGGGCCCCACTGGCCCCCCCAAGGTTCAGGGCGGTGGAAGGTGTGGAGGGGCAACCAGCAGAAGCAGCAGCGGGGCAGTTTGTATGCATCCTGGCAGCCCACCCGCCAAGGGCGAGCTTCAGCTTCTGTCCGCCCTGCCCGCCCCATACCCTCTTCCCCACAGCAGGGGGTCATGCGAGACTTTCTAGACCTCTTGGTATTGGTCTGGCGCCGTAGATCCAGCGGCTTTACTTGGTGCTGATCGTCAACGGTCTTGATAGAGAGAGAGAGAGGTCTATGTATGCCGCTGCTATGTACCCTGTAGGGGGGTGAGAGTGAAAGGGAACAAGAAAGGACCCCACATCGTTCGACTGGGGAAACCACGGTTGGCTATGCGCTCTCGATCGTGGAGGGGACTGGCATTGTCTGCCCCCCCCCGACAGCCCCGAGGTGCCGAGCACACCATTATGCGACTGCTCGTACGTTCTGCTGGTCCGGATGCTGCATGGAGATCTGCCAGCGTGGGAGGTTCCAGGCCATGCATGAATCGAGATTGTTGGATGTGCCGAGGCAGTGTGTGAGCTGAATCGTGATCCGACAGACTCAAAGTTGAAGACCAAGTCATCACATCACAACTCAAGAGATGGCAGTAAATCGCCGTAGACTGCCCGCTCCAGCTCATCCCACACCCTCGACACGGCGACGTCCGGCTGTGGTAGGATGTTGGTGAAGAGTGTCGCCCCGATCCCAGCCACAGGGTCGATGAACCAGTGCCCGTTGCAGAGCCCTCCCCACATCAGGCTGCCTTTCCTCCTCTTCCCGGGCTCGTCCTCCAGGTTGATGACGCCGCTGATGCCGTGGTCCAGCGGCATCCCCCTCGCGAAATCGGGCACCAGCCCGTCGTGGTACAGGTCCGTCAGGAACTTGAGCCACCGGCCCTGCTCGTCCGTCAGCTGCGGCCGAAACATCTCCTCCACAGTCGTCCTCTTCAAGATGGCTCCATCCTCCTCGGCGCCGCCCAGAGACCGCAGCAGGGCCTGCAGAAGCTTCACATAGTCTGCAGCCGTTGTGTACAGGCCGGCCCCGCCGCTTTCGACGTCTCCGTCTCGAAGCGGAGGAAACGGGTCCTCGCCGGGTCGGAGCTCGCCAGTCTCGGCGTCGCGGCGGGAAGACGGCACGGTCCTATCCCGCACATGAGGCAGTGCGTCCCGCCGGAAGGTAGAGTCGCCCATTCCCAGAGGCCGAAACAAGTTCTCCGCCATGTAGTCCCCTAGCGTCTTGCCAGAAACGGCCTCGACGACCTGCCCGGCCCAGTCGATCGCAGACCCGTAGTACCACCCCGTCCCCGGCGGAAACTTGAGAGGCGTCTGCCATGCCGCCAGCGTGCCTCGGAACTCGTCTTCGGGTCCCCGGTTTACGTGTCTTGCCCACCGCGCGTAGTCTGGGTCTCCGCCCGCGTAGCCCAGCCCGACCGTGTGCGTGAGGAGGTATCGCAGCGTGATGGGATGGGTGTTCTCCTCGAGGAAGGGGACTCGTGCCCTGTTAGCTATTTCACCCGCCAGCCTGGACCCAAGGCGGATGGGTGCCTTCGGAATCTTCGTAGAACATGACACCAGCGGTTAATTGTGAAAAGAAAAAGATGTGTTGCTCACTGTCACGGCCGACGAAGCCTCGTAGCAACGGGAGTCGGCCTAAAGCTGGCACAAGGGGCCGCACGTCGTCGTCGAGCCCGACCAGTCGCTTCTCCACGAGCTGCATCGCGCACGCTGCTGTTGCGAGCTTGGTCATCGACGCGACCCAGGTGAAGGAGTCCGTCGAGAACGTCGGTGAGTCCAACAGCGGGGTTATGCGCCCTGCCGAGCCCTGATAGATCACCCCTGTGGTTGTCAGTCGATGCGATGTAGAGGCTACGGTGGGCTGGAGGAGGAGAGGAAGGATGCAAAGGACGCCTCACCGTCCCTGTTGACGACGACGAAGGCCAAGCCTAGGAGCTCGTCCTTGGTCGTCTTGTCGCCCTTGGTGACGCAGGCGTCGAGGATCCCATCCAGCATCTCCATCTCAAGAGCCTGATTATGGTGTAACTGATTTCCTGTGTTGGCAGCCACGAGCACAAAGAGTAAACACAGGTCCTACGTTCGTGATGGTAGATGACAGGACGTCAAGGCCGGGAATACCGGTCCGTTGGGCCGCAGGCACTCCCCAAAAGCCGCGATTGAATGCAGCTACTCTGAATCTGGTATGTCCGCAATTGAACAGTCGACTGGGGGATTTCTTTGCATTTTTTCGATTGTTTGTACATATCGTTACAATTCTATGATTGTGAACCATGGGCAGGTGTCCCTGTGCCTCCAAGTAAACGCCGGCCGGTAATGCAAAGGTGCTTTCGGGCTGCTGCTCTCTGTTGAGCAGCGTTAGTCGTATCCTATTTCGTACGCCAACAATGTCCTGAGCCAGATTTCGACCAGTGTTGACCGATTGGATCCGTTGTTCCGTCAAGGCGAGTGCGCCCAGACACGTAGCGGCTCGCCCATCGAAGCCGTCGCATCGTGCTATCCTGGATTCAGGATCTTTTTGGCGCTCCCGCGTTGGGCGGCTTTCTCCCACCTCATCCACAGCAAGCCGACCCATGTCAAGACGGCTACCAAATCGATGCCCAAACCTGCGCTTGTCCTCGTGCGTAGCGTTTATTTCTTCTTCGTGTTGCCCTCCAGGTATTTCTTGAATCTCGACAGGTGGTAGTTGATGTTGTTCTTGGCCTTGGGCGGTGGCTTCGGTCCGTCCATGCATTCGCGTAATGCTTGCTCGACAACTGCGCATCCGGCCGATTGGTATCCTGCTGACGCCCAGCATGCTATATGCCGATCATGGTTAGCAGACTGACTTTGAATTGGTGTGAATTTTGGGAGAGGCTGCAGTTGGACACTTGTCCCGGTGCGCCCACACACGCTCAGCAAATGCTGCCAGGACCCTCCACAATCTCAAGACATCAAGTGGGCATCCAGCAAGATGCATTTGATGGCCACCCAGGCGCCCAAGCTATTGCCAGACAGAGCCCAGCCCAGCAGTCCTTGTGTCCCCTCCGAGCTGCGAAGGACGAACCGCCCCCACCAGCGTGATTCTCGTGCCGGAACTCTCTCATTTGGATGACTCCACCCCATCTGTTTCCCATATCGTTCTGGCGCTTGCGCTGCGATCGCGGATCCACTGCCCCGTCCTCGGCACTGGAGTCTTCTGCTCTCTTGTCGAGTCGCCATCGGATGACGAGATGCTGGTGTTTGGGCTGACCCTCGGATTGCCACGCTGACACTCTTGTCTCCTTTGTCCCAGCCAAAGTTCGATATGCCCAGGCCACGGCCTGTTTCTTGTCTCCAGCAGTTCTCCTCCAAAATAGTGTTGCGACTCGACTTCGAGCCCATGGCCAGGTGCCCAAGCTCGTTCAAGGACCAGTCTTCGCATTTTGACCAGCCTTCACTTACCCAAAACTGATGACATGATCGGAACGCATGGGTTGCCCTCCTGTTTGTTGGGATTCCTCACTCGCAGAACCCTCAAGGGGGGCATGCGCATGGGCGTTTTGGCCATGGTGAATGCGACCGACTGCGACTCTGCCCGGCGAGGGCGTCAGTTCCGGGTGGATTCGTGTCCGCAGGTGAGCACGTGAGGGTCACTTGTAGCAGTAACAGGACTGGATTACGTGTCGCGTGGGGATCGCGTCGGGTATGGAAGGGCGGTGGTAGTGAATCTGAGCAGCTGTCAGGGCGGTCGTCGTGGCAAGCTTAGATCTCGGAGCTTCTGATTGAATTGAGAGCCAAAGTTTTAGATGGCCCGTGCAGACCCTGCAGCAGTGGGGGCGACGTGTGACTGGCTCCCCGCGCTTGCCTGCCCCCCTTGCAAGCTTTCACTTTTCTCATTGGCCCTAGCGCCAAAGTAAACAATCAAAACCTCCGATCGGTTTCCTGGACCACAACCAGCTCCCCCAAGCCGATCTTACTTCGAAGGTGCAACAATCCCAGCGCGACTCGACCAAACTCGACATTGCGCATCGCGACACACCAGCCGCACTTTGCCAAATCGAATACGAAGACTTCTCGCACGACTATTCTCTGTCTCGAATCATCTTCAATTGATCAAAATACTCATTCTGCAACCCTTTTCTCCCCATTCAATTACCCCTCCAAACGTTTGTTTACTTTGACCCGACAAGCTGATCGCAGCGCCAAGCAAGCGTCTGCGCGCGCCACCATGTCGCGCGAACCCTCCGAGGCCAACAAGGCCTGGGAGGATGCCATCTCGAGAGGCGAGATGGCATGGCTCAAGGACACGTAAGTATCCCATTTTTTCTTCATTCGCGCGTCAATTGGCACACTAGTCGACCCGCGCAATTGCTAACGCCTCGCGTCGCCGTTCAGTACGTTCGCTGCCGCCGACTGTTTCCTGCCTCCCAGCGACTACCAACCCCACACCTGGGAGCGGATCGCCGTGCCTCCTGTGAACCTGAGCCGTCACAGTGGACCCATCTACAAGCGCATCCCTGGCAGGAGTGTCGACACCAGGTACAACATGGTCGTGGCCGAGCTCGCGAGCCAAGGATCCAAGGGGCGGAAGCGCGCCAGGATCATGACCTACAAGAGCGTCCATGGCTTGGAGAACTTCGACCCCAAGTACAAGGAGGCTGCGGCGACCATGAAGCAAGAGATCGCCAAGGCTCGAGGTAAGTAGTTCTTCGGGGACGATACTCCCAGCTTTGCACGTTCCTAACAATTGTACCAGACCAGGTCAAGACTGCATACAAGCAGATCGCCAAGGACAACCAGGCCCTTCGCAAGAATGCCCGCCCGACCAAGCCATCCAAATACGACCCTGCACGACTGGCCTTTGCGCCCCGAAAGCGACACAATACTCGTTGGCCCATCGATCGTCCCACTTGGGACAAGATGATCGCAGAGTGCCAACCCCTCATCGTTCCCGAGCTAGACATCAAAGAAATCGACGATCCCTCTTTCTGGGCACAAGAGCCCTGTTTCTGGGAACACATTGCGGCAGAGATTCGCAGTCGCCCGCGGAGCAGGCAGTTCAAGCGGTCCAAGAAGCGCCGCGCCATGTTCATGGCTAGAGAGCTGTACACCATCTCGGAGGAGGATAAGGAACCCTCCAGAGTGCCAGCCAAGTACCAGCCGATGTACAAGGCGCCTGCAAAGAGGTGGGCTGCTGCGGCAGACAAGTACTTTACAATGTCAGCCACGTCGGCAGGAGTCGCCCGTGACGACGGTGAGGCAGACAAGGCCCCCGTTGAAATCACGAACCACCGCGGTCACTTCTGCGTTCCCTCATCGCCGTTGTCCTCCCACTCCAGCGCTACCACTGCTGCCAAGCGCGACGCTCAGGACGCTGACGAAGTGACCAACGAGCGCGGCTGCTTCCGTGTCCCGTCGTCGTCAGTGTCTTCTGGCACCAGCACCACCACTGCTGGCGACCGCAAGCGCAAGGCTCAGGACGAGGACGAGGACGAGGACGACGAGGACCTCGACCGACCAGCCCCGGTCCGTCGCCGACTCTCGCAACCCGCTGCTGATCCCGCCGCTGTGGCTGTATTCGACCAACCGACGCAAGTGCACGCCGAGCCCGAGCACGAGACTAAGAGACGTGTCTCCCTCGACAATGCACGACGCAGTGACCGGTCGCTCCAGATGACGGCCCTTAAGAAAGTCCGCACCTGGGTGACCACCACTTTCAGCGGTCGCCGCCGCAGCCATGCAGAGGCCATGGATGAGCAGGAGCAGGACGGCCAAGACGAGCCGCCCCGTACGAGACGCCGACACACACTCGACGTCGACGTGGGAACGAACCCCGACATCTTCGGACAGACCGCCGGCCAGGAACAAGAGATTTCCCCCAACATCAACACCAACATCCGACGGAAGACGAAGTCTGCCATGCTTCTCAATGGCAAGCCCGCCTTTACAGGTCAATGGGACACCCTCTCCGATGTGCCCAGCGAGTTCTCAGCGGTACGGAGAGCGCTTGACCCAGAGACAGCATCTACACCGGACACTACACCGGACGCCCCAACGCCTGCCCCTGCCTGCAGGATACCCAGCGTAGCCTTCAAAGACTACGACGGCATTCCGAACATCGATGATTCGATTAGAAATCTTCTCGATCGGAAGGCTGATGTAGCTTTTGGCAAAGCTGTCGACACGAACGCCGAGATTGATATGGCCGTTAAGAAGGCCATTAAGGAGGCCAACAAGGAGGCCAATAAGACTGATGAGGTCGCAAAGGTCAATCAGGGCAGCCTTCTGAATCGCCCAAACTTCGTCCAAGTTGATGAGTTCGCCCGAGCTGCTGAGACCGCCCATGCTGCTGAGGTCGCCCAAGCTGCTAAGGTCGCCCAAGCTGCTGATGGCGACGAGATTGGCGACGGCATCTCACCAGACGACACTCAGGTGTTTGATAAGAGCGTTGAAGATCGTTTCCAGAAGCTTTTTGAACCCGACGACGACGAAGAATTGACCACGGGGGACTTTGACCTCGACACTACTGCCCCGAACCCACCTGCGACCGAGCCACCGATGGCTGACTCGCCTGTCAACGGCTCTCCTTCGCATGATTCTACAGTGCCTGATTCTCCAACACCTGACCTTCCAACGGCCATGGAGATGACTGTTGAGCCATACATCAAGCCTGATCCTGACATGCCCCTTCAATCCATAGAGCACGATGATGCTGAGACCACCACTGCCGAGTCCGCCATGATTGGCACGCCGATGTCCGGAGAGTCCGCGGCTTCACCACAGCCTGCTGGACACTCGGACGGCGACTCCGATGCAGCTACAGGTCAGCACTTGGAGGCAGCAACACCAGACATGACGATGCTGGACGCACCTCCCGTTGAGCAGCCTTCGGCGAAATCTCAGCCCGCTGAGGAAGCAGAGGTTCAGCCCGATGAAGGTCTGGCTCCTGAGCCCACGGCTGAGCCACAGGTCGTGGATGCCCAGGATGCCGACTCTGGTGATGACTCACAGCTCCAATTCCTGCGCAACTTCGTCCACCGTGCTACATTGAAGTTCAAGGCGCCATGGTCAAGCTCGCCAAAGGCCGCCCCAAGCGCCGCAGAGCCTCAGGACACCCCAGAGTCTCCAAGCAAGCCCGAGTCTCCAAGTGAGCCAAAGTCTTCAAGCGAGCCAAAGGCGCCGGTCGATCTTCTCCCAGCTCCCAAGAGCCCCCGCAAAGCTCTCGCACAGAAGGACTCCAATATGAGTCCCATCAGCAGCAAGACCAGCATGAGTGGCAGCCCAGGCAAGAAGCGCAAGCTCAAGGAAGTCGATGGAAATCCTTCCTTGGACATGACGAAGAGTAGCAGTCTTGTCAAGCCCGACCTTGAGGATACCACCCCACAGCCCCAGCGCAAGAGGCGCAGAAAGGGGGGAGAGAGTGATGCACCAGATGAGATCTTCAACTCGGAGATGTCGTCACACAGCCTCACACAGAAGGGGTCTTTCAGCGGCGGTCCTACACGCCGCTCTAAGCGAGTTGCTGCTCCCAGGACAATAGTGCCCTCCACACCATCCTGGACCGTTCGTCCACGCGGATCATCATTTGACACGGACATGCCCGCAGTCTCGACCGAGGCTCTGATGCTGCAGAAGAAGGAGAAGGACCTCGCCGCGGTTACGCGCAATAACACTCGCCGTAACAAGGGTGGTGCTCTCCCGCCTGCTGCGCGCCTCACCGGCCTCGCACTCCCAGCAACCACTGCCGACCCCTTTATCTCGCCCGAGAAGGCCTCTGGATCCCGAGCTGCAGGACCTAAGAAGGGTGTGCGCTGGGCTCAAACCCTGGCTCAATACCAAGGTGACGACGAGAAGGGCGAGTCCTCCTCCGCGTCTACGATCGCCGCTGCGGCTGCATCGCGGGGGGGCTCGCCGCCCCCGGCGGCTGCTCAGACCGTCCTCGAGCAGCCCCCGAGTCCCCTAGGCCTTAGCCCCAGGACTCACGTCGCGCCTGCCCCTCAGCCACCGGCCTCCCCCTTTGCCTCCTCCTCCTCCGTTGTCCCACCCGAGTCGGAGAAGAAGAAGGCCCTTCGCCCACGCCCCTCCCGGCTGCCGGCGGCTGTGGCGAAGGCCCCGACTCCTACTCCGACTGCGGCGCCCAAGACGCCCAAGTCGAGGGCGGCGTCGGCGGCGGCTACTACTGCTCCCTCCCGTGTTGCACCTACTCCCAAGCGGAGGTCGAGTTCCGTGGGCGTCGCGCGCCTGGGGACTCCTGCTGCCAAGCGCAGGGGGAGTGCGAAGAAGTGAGTGAAGACGGAACGACGAGATGGAATTGTTGAAAACGGATGGAATGGATGAGGAAGAAGTAAAAGATGACGATCGGATGGGGAGCTTGTTTGGTTCAGAGACTCGAAGTGTTTCTGTGTTTTGACGCCGAAGTCGAAGGCGTTTGACTATACTCCCTCCCGTATTACACCTACTCCCGCGTGGAGATTCAGTCCAGTGGGCGGCTCGCTCCTTGAAGTACCCTGCTGCCAAGCGCAGGGGAAGTTTGAAGAAGCGAGGGAACCGAGGGAATTGGAATGAATGGATGGAGATGGAGATGAAGACGTATAAAGATGATGACGAGCGATGAGGAATTTGTTTTGGTCGGTTTCGGAAAGGTTCCTGTGTTTTCAATTGTTTGACTAGATACCCCCTGCCCAAAGTTGGCAACTCAAGCGTATTCATACTAGACGAGCGAGAAAATGAGCATTTTTAGGAATTGTTAGTTCTACTCTGTGAACTGTGAGGCTTGACATGGCGGATCTCCCTGTTGACTAGTTATCCTCATGAGTAGATGGCTACGGCTCAACGTCAAACCAGACTCTGCCCTCGGGCTTCTTGACGCGGCAGTGTGCTTATCAAAACAAGATAGACACAATCAACTGCCTGTTGAACAGTAGGTAGGCAGATATGGCCAAAGTTTGCGCCGTCTGACTATTGCCGGGCAACATCAACGGCCTGTTGGGTGGCTGCTAATGAGTCCAAAGCTTGCCAGACAGAAGGAAGCCCTGAGTGGGTTGCTGGATAGGACACAGTGCTCCAGCATGTTTTTAGTTGTGGGCGGGTTGCGAGCAAGGATCCCGCTCGAGATTCCATGTGTTTTCTGCATTGCACTTCACACCTGGGCACATAACACTTGACCGTGCTTCACAGATAAGATTCCCCGGAATGTGAGAATTATTCAATCAAGAATTTCTATTCAAAAGAGCCCAGCTACTAGGCGAGGCTCCCTATCTATCTACAAGGCTTGACACCACCAGTCTACTAAAAGCAGAAAGTGGTTTACCAATCGGGCAGCTCACCTCCAGGCCCGATAGTTTGGAGGGTAGATAGCGGACCAGCCCGCCCCAGAAGGCTGCTGGATCCACCCCATGATGTTGCGGTTCCCCCAGTACTGCTGCTGAGGGTTGACGGGGTACTGGCCCTGGTAGAGGTTGCTGAAGAGCTGGGGCCTGTGGCGCTGGGTGCTGTTCCACCAGATGTCGTCCCTGTACCCGTCGCCGGATGAGGCCCAGGTGCTGCTTGAACCAGAATGAGGCATGGTTTCTATTTGGAATTGTTGTTAGTTATTCTCTCTCTAACTCTGTCTTTGACTGATCTGTTGCTACAGCAGAGTGCTGAGTTTGGTCGACATACTGGGGGAGCTTGGGCTAAGAAGTCCGGCGTTTTATATTTGAAGGGCATGGCGGTAGCAACATCCTCAGGAATATTGCTTTGGTATTCTTGTCGATGATTTACACCGAAGTGGCAGTCACAGGGAATTTCCTTCCATCGCATATCGTGAATCAGATGCATTTCACACCGCAAAGCTGGGTGTCTTCCTGTTATACGTGCCCACTAGCACTTTTCAGTCCGAACTGGCACAAACACTGTGAGGACCTTGTCATAGGATTGGGTCTTTGCGTCCCAGATGTGGCGCCTCTGGTCAGAGTGTATGTGCATATCCTGAATGTGGGGAGATGCTGTGATGAGTTCCTGACTTGGTGGCAAGTGTCACCATGCCTGAACATGGTAAAAATGAGAAGAACCGAAAGGGAAAAAAAATTAGTACTTCGATTGTTCTACTTGACAGCCACCTAGTTGTAGTCACCCATACTGGTTGGATACAGTCATCTGGCAGTTGAGATACAGCGATATTATCATTGGTGGCTGCGGAAGAGAGTCGCTCTGGAAAAATGGCACCGTCCTACCGCTTGCGGTGAAGGGCTACAGACCGACTGCCCATGACGCTATCGATGATCGCCTTGTGATATATGAGAGTGCTTCGCCCATCCTCTCCTTCTAGCCATAGGCCCGGGCCACAATCTCATTGGTGATTCTGATTCTGGGTTATAGCAAAATCGCAGCTGAGCGAGCGTTCGCTGGTCGATGGGGTCTGTGTGCGCGGCTGTGCACACGATCTCACCAATTGGGAGTCCGCTGGCGGATAGAGCAGCCCCATGCATTGAACTTTGCACGACCAAGGCATCATTGCAATTTCCCCTACGCTCGCCCCATACTGAGCACATCGTGGGTATGGGACATGAGTCACCGCCGTCCGGCGTGCTATTTAAGCTCGCCGGAGGCTCTGCCGATGGTTCGGCCCGAGTCTGTGGATCAATACGTTAAGAGATCGGATATTCGCACAGCAAAAAACGGATGGTACACAGGTACGTTGTTTACACCTACGCTGTAGCCAATCAGAGCGCCCCATTCAACCACACTTGGCTACAAACACCACCCACACCAGGTACATTTTATACCCCCTATTTGCAGACCTACCAACCCCCATTCACCCACCAAATAACACTTCCTCGCTAACCACCTAGGCCAGCAGCTAAGAAGCCCTATACGAGGGCTGGCGAGACTATCAACCAGCTACTATAGGTCCAGGAGGCGATCGTGGTGGTCGGATTGGTCAAGGAACGCGCTAGTAGACGAGGAAAGAAGTAGCCAAAACACCAGGGCAGAAGAAACGATAGGGAGAAGCAGAAGCGACGATAGTGGCAAATGCATGGCGATAGATGTGCAGTTAATGACTGTGTATTATTGTGTTGTATGGCAAATTAGTGGTGCAAATTAAGGTTGGCGCACTGGGGGTGCATTGTATCTGTGTACCATCCGTTTTTTGCTGTGCGAATATCCGATCTCTACGTTAAAGTTATGAAAGCTCACGGACTAAGTGTCTAACGCCTTTGTCGCATGAAACCCCAATTATGCATCTCCACCGAACTGCAACTTTGTCCTTCTCAACCTTTTTGATAGCCACGACTACCATGGCGCAATACTTGCCAGCTATCAACATATCAATCACGCCCAATTTTGAGGGCACCAAAGTGACCAGCCTCGCTGTCCAGCTCAAGATCCAGGAGCCCAAGACAGCTGCAAATGCGACCCTTGTTTCTCTTTCCCTCAGTGATGAGATAGCCACGACACAGCAGTACAATGCCAGCGACATACAGGCCTCGGATGCCAACGGAAGATTGGCACTATCGCAAGCAGACGATGATGACGAGCGCCATTATAATGTTGAAAGAGTGACCCAGGGTGACGTCGTGCTCAGTTTCACCGCAAAGCCCCAGCTGCAACCCGGAAGATTCGAGTTCTTGCACATGGGCGCTGAAAATGACGGGAAAGCTCTGTTCGGCCCCGGCCTGGGGTTCGTCCCTGTCCCTACGGGTAAGAATTATACCATCCATCTGGACTGGAATCTGTCCAAGGCGCCCAATGGCACAAGAGCCGTGTGGAGCTTCGGCGAGGGCCCGTCAGTGACCACCACCGCGCCCCCGGACTCCATCAGCGAATCCTTCTTCGCAGTCGGCCAGATGAATAGCATCCCACCGTTAAGCGCCCCGTCCAACTTCACGACGTATTGGTTTGACGATCCACCTGCGGGCTACAACATATCTGAACTCGCAGCGTACGCGCAGGAGGCCTTCGGACACATGCGGGACTTCTTCCGGGACCCTGATGACAACTATCGCGTGTTCGCGAGGAGGTTCCCTGCGAATTCCAGTTCGGGGGCCAGTGCGAAGAAAAGGTCCTTCATGTTCCCCGTCAGCGAGGGCTTGACCATCAAAGAGACTGAGACTATCTTGGCGCACGAGTTGGTCCATAACTGGCCCACTGCGAACGACGCTTCCGACGGCTCCTCGGCCGAGTGGTATGTCGAGGGCGTAGCCGAGTATTACTCGGTAAATCTTCTATTCCGCTACGGCATGTACACAGTGGACCAGTATCTCGAACGGATGAACGAGTTTGCTCGGGCGTACTACGCGAATCCGCTGGTCAACATCACCCTGGATCAGCAGAAGGATGAGAAGATACAACAGGATGGGAATGCAATTAACCTCCCTTACCAGCGTGGCAACTTATTCCTAGTCCGCATGGACGCCCTTATCAGATCCAAGTCGAATGGAACCCGCTCGATCGACAATGTCGTCCAAGCGTTGCTTGACCGGACTCGAGCGCATGAGGGAGACACAATCGACGACCTTCTCGACCTTATGGTTAAGGAATTGGGGCCTGAAGCACGCACTGAGTATCAAGACATGTACGCCGGTAAAACGTTGATCATGCCTGAGAACAGTCTCGGTCCCAGTTTTATGGTCGAGCAAGTACAGATTCCGCAGGACAAGTGTGCACCAGAGTCTGCTGGCCTATGCAGCAACTCAACCGCGCCGGTTGTTGCGTATCAATGGAAGAGGAAGCCGGGCGTGAGTGGCACCGCATGTCTGGGTCAATCCGGTGGTATATCATGAGACTCCAGTAATCCGAGTCAAGTTTCTCGTCAGGGTCTTGATCTTTTCTTGTATGCAATTGATGGTTTGAGTAAGACAAGGAGACGTAAGCGCAAGTTGCGATAGTCCCTGCGGCGTCATGGGGTTTAATTGTCCTAGAGGTTCTCGAGATCTGCATGCTTGTCGTTGCTGTAGCTGGGGCGCATACTGTTGCACAAGAACTAATAAGACATGTCTATATCTGACTGTCGAGTACCTGACAAGTAAATCTCGCTGTCCTTCCGGGATCATGAACCCCAAAGGCCTATGAAGGTCTACACTCCAGTGAGGTCGAATCGACTTGGCAGAAGTTTCACGCCAGCCACTGTGCCATAGTGACTGTGGCGAGAGGACCTTGCCTGGAAGCACTCGAGTTAGAAATCCTGTCACGTAACAGCCCAATAGATCTCAACATGGCAAGTGTAACCAACGTAACTAATCACCTCATAAATCTTCCTGTCTATCTAAGACAGTACTACAGTCTCTAAATAAAAAGTAAAAAGCCACATTACAGCAACTCACAACCCTCACCCACTCTCACCAACCAAGGAAAAGCTTAACAGCCTAGTTGCCAGTGGCCTGGAAGTCAGCGCCAACATCGACGAACCTCTTGGCCCGGCGCTCAGAGGGTGCCATGCGCTTGTTGTTCTTGCCGCCGCCAAAGAGCGAGGCGAAGCCACCGGCGCCGCCGCCACGACCGTTTCCGTTTCCTCCGTTTCCATTGCCGCCCGTGGCACCTGTGGCAGCACCACCGGTAGCAGCGTTGTTGGCGTTGTTGCCACCGGCGCCGCCGGCGTTGTTGCCCTGTCCACGGCCATTGCCTCCGCGCCCGTTGCCTCCGGTCGCCGCTCCATTGGTGGCGCCGTTGGTGGCTCCTCCGGCCGCAGCACCTCCGGCCGCAGCACCTCCGGCCTTGCCACCTCGGTTTCCTCCCTTGCCCTTACCATTGCCGTTGTTAGCATTGGCGTTACCGTTGTTGTTGTTATTGTTGTTACCAGCGTTGGCGTTGCCACCAGTATCACCAGTGGTATCAACCGCATTGGCCTTGACCTGCTTGGCAATCTCATCGTTGGTGTCCTGGGTGATCTGGGGGTCCGAGTCCAGGATGGCCTGGGCGATCGTGGGGCCTTGCTCGGCGACGGAGCCCGCGGCCTGGTTGCCCGCGACGGCGGCGGCGAGATCCTGCTTGTTCTGGGCGATCTGGGCGGTGACACCAGCCAGGGTCTGGGCCGACTTGATGTTGGACGGGTCGTTGTCGGCGGGCAGGGGCTTGGTGTCTGTCTGCTGGACGGCGACGCAGCCGCCCATGTTGTTGACATTCTTGCAGCGGACGGTGCATACGTTGCCCTGGGAGGAGCCTGTGCAGGCCATGTCCTGGGGCAGGGTGACTTTTCTGTATGGGGATGTCGGTTAGTAACTGTGGGATAAGGGTTTTCACGATACATGGTATAGATGTAGGAGATACTCACAGTTGCATCTGGCCATTACCGTTGACATTGCCTTCTTGGACATCCAGTGCAGTCTGACCATTCGCACCGAGGGCATTCGACGTCGGGTCCAGGTCGCAACTGAATGGACCTTCGCCGGTTGCGTTGACCGTGTTGATGGTCATGGTCACGGTGCTGCCCTTGGTGACCTGAGTGACCTGGTTCGCAGCCAGGGCATTCTCGGTGTTCTCTCCAATATCGATGTTGCCGCCGGCCATGGTACGGCCGCACTCGTTGACGACGTTGGCGACAACCTCGGCCTGGGAGATGAAGTTGGCGTCGGCTGGGTCATCGGGATTGACTGTGGGCTAGTCAGCTTCTGTCCAGATAAAACCATATATCGCTATGCCTCAACATACCTTGGAGACCAGTACTCGTTCCCTTGTCACCGACTGCCTTGACGATAACGCCCTGGGCGTTGGCCACAGCCAGCATGGCCGAGGTGAGGAAGGCTCTAGTTGCTGAACGCATCTTGTTCTGCCTGTTCCCTATTCCTCCCAAAAAGAAATGAAACAATATTATAGTTCAAAACAAATGAATGTTATGACAGATCCAAGAAGAGAAATAAACCCCTGCGTTTGTGAAGAAGAATGACAGACCTGCTGATGAAGAGAATCAGATTGAACAGACAGAAAGAATGAGAGGGAAAGAAAAGAAGTGAGCCGACTGATGAGTTTAGTTTGGATTGTGAGGCGTCTTTCACCCCATGACTTGACAGCGGCAGCCAGGCCGTTTTTGCCAACTTGAGATGATCATATTGTGCAGGCATGCGGCATACAAACGCGCCAAGTGACACAGGCATGGATTGCTCGAATGGGCTGTGTAGGCTACATGCCTTGGTGGTCTGCTACGGATGCCGTCGCAAGTGAGCCGCAAGTCGAAACCCCTGAGTGGGTCGTGGGTGAGTGGGACAGGGTAGGTGCTGGGGGCTTGGGGGTTTGGGGGGGTTTGGGGGAGTGAGAATGGGGGTCAACTCGGTCCAAGTGGATATAGGGCTGTTAGGGAGGGTTGGTTGTGCAGGCGAGCCGCTGACCCGCAGCCGCCCACGCCCACAGTTCGTTGGTGGGTAAAAGCTTGTGTGCAGGGGTTGCCGGGTCGTCAGTCAACTGAAGGCCAGGTCAATGACAGAGTCAGAAACGAACTTGAAGCCGGCATCGAGACGAGATGAAATCAGGCCAGTGGGTTCGTTTTGAGTTTTAGGGGCGCTTCGTTCACGCAATACACGCGGACATTTCTCGGCTACTACCCCCTCTGGTGAGATATCCCTGGCGAACATCAGTGCCATCGGCCGGCGGGAAGGGAAAATCATGATCTGTCGTTGACAAACATACATGCAAATCCCAAGGCCGATCGCCGGTGCTTGAACTACCTTGACTACCCTGGGCGCTGCCCTACAAGCCTCGAACCCCCGTTCGTACGGAGCATTTTTTTTTGCAAACAGGTGATTTCCTTTGATGTGAGACAGGGAGACAGGGGCTCTCGGTTCCAGACATTCTCGACTGCCTCTTCCTACCTCCGTATCCCTCTATGCGTGCATACAGCCAAGACCAAGCCGACGATTTAGTCGCCCAACACTGCCAACCAGAATCTTACTTGCCGGCAGATGCCGAACCTGGTTCCTAATAGGAGGATACGAAACTCCCTAGCCCTGTCTCGCCATTATGGAGAATAGAGTTGAGTTGGTTAAGCTTCCAGGAACCGAGTCTTGGCAACAACACGCGTGTGCACTGGCCGGGCAAAAGGGACCAGGCACGCAACAATTACTCCGTGCACGAGGTTTGAGGAGCAGTATCCATCCATTCAATGCCGTCAGTGCGTGCACCGATCCCGAGTCCATACACCTGCGTTGCCAGATTGGCCACCGAAGGTTCCTCAGGTGCCGGTTGGGCTCTCGACCCCGAGTGCCCTTGCCCTCCCTCCAGTGGGTCGATTTCTCTTTTCCCGTACTCGTCTGATCCGAGGGTTAGTTTCGTCTTGTCACCTGGCCTTGGCGTCTCGTCGGAGCAAGCAGGCTGTCAGCACGGATCTCAACATCGTCCGATAGGGGGATCGATGACGCGCTATCTGATCCAAAAGACCGAGGACAGTCCGCACCGAGACTCGGTCGTCCATTCGCTGCCGCGCATGGGGCTATATATACGACACAGTTTGCAGCAAGAGAAACGGCACGCGTCGAGGCAGATGGGATATATACGCGGACTGTGGCAGACTTGTGTGCCCGGGCTGTCGGCTGCTCTCTATTCTTACGAATAAGGCAAGTTTGGGGGAGATTTGAGGCTGTGGATGTCTCGATGGGAAGGAGGAAGCATCGCTTCGGTAGATAAACAGCAGTTTCACTTTGTTGTTTCCCCTTTCGCAGGCTACGGACAAGTTCTAAAGTCCGCAGTGAGAAATATCCGCGTGCACTAATGTGCCGGATTCTGCCTACAAGCCTGACCTGAAGCCGTTTGAAAGCTCGCAAGGTGCGATGCAAGAACAAATCACAAGGGAACAAGGGAAAAGCTGGTGTCGGGTAAATTCTTGATTGTGGAGTGCTTGCATGGTTTTCATTGCCTGGCTATTTTTTTGGCACCAATTGACGGCTCAACTTTTGAGCCTATCATACCGCCTTCCCTTGCAATGATCTGAAATTGTGAGCACCTTCATGGCAACGATAACTAGTCGGAAATGTTTTGCCACTCGTAAGAAAGCTCATCAATATCATCTTGCGGGTCTGCTCTGATGGAGAATGGGCCGTCGACCCTTCTTCGCTTCGGCGGCGGCGAAGATGGGGTCCCCAGTTCCACACTGACCTCACTTTGTTGTTCTTGTTCCACGAGACGAGAGCCATAAATGTATCCGTCGATTTTCCAAAACCGGCCACGGATGCGGTCAATGTCGAGCTCCACCAGGTTGCTAGGCCCGCACGATGTCAGAGGCAGCTCAAACAGGAGACTCCAGTTGCGACGTCCATCGATGGCCATCTTGTCCCGCATCCTCTTCGACCTCCGAGCTTGACCGGATACGTTGGGCCTCAGTCGGAGGACCGCGATAGCCTCTCGGCCGCTGCAGACTACTTCTGCAACCTCGAGAGTGTGCCTGCCGTTTGGGATGGGAACTGCATCTCCGCCGGAGCTCGGGAGGTACTCGAGCTCGAGATCTCCTATGTCGTATGCATCTTTGACCAGGATGAAATCGTTACTCCTCGCTCTTTCCTGAGAAGCCATCAGGAAAGGGTCGGCAATGATCCTGAACTTCCTCTTGGTACTATCGATGTCGATATCGAGGATGGGGTGTCGTTCAACGCCGTTTTGCTAATGAATAGGGCAGTGCAGTCGAGTTAGTCTCCGACGGAAACACGCGACATCCATTCTTGCAGGGCACGTCTCGACAAAGAGCGCACGATGGAACTAACCTTGCAGAAGAGGACTTTACAACTGTCTCCAGTCCACTCTGCTCCATTGATCATGGTCGTTCGGATCTGCAAGCCGAGAGCCGCGCCGAGATCGAAGAATTCGTCAACGTCCATGGCGGTGGCATGGCAGCATGCCGCTCCCTCCGCGATGCTCCATACACTAGTTGAGAAGCGTCAGGCGTCTGATGTTACGAAGCTGCGCGATCGGAATGGGATGGAAGAAGAAGACGTCGTGTGAGATACTTACGGGGCCAAGACGGTGTCCATGTCCTTCGCAACGACCTTGAGGGTAACATCGAAACCCTGATCGCGAAGCCGATCACAGACATTGTTCATCTCAGTCCTCAAGTTTTGGCTGTTTGCGCTTCCTCCTGTGAGAAGGATCCTCAGGTTTCTCCCTGGTGTAACAAGACGTCTGATGTGCCGGGTCGCCAGATTGATGGCATCTCGGAATGCTTTCTCCCACTCAGCTTTGAGTTGATCGGCTGTGATGTAGACGGCGTAAGACGCCTTCGGGTCCTTGAAGTGGTCCACCAAGTCAGTGTGGAGCCTGTGCGGGTTCTCGAAATTGATTCTGGCCTTGCTGTTGAAGAAACCCTCGAGCAGTTTCGCCTTGATCACGTGGCGCCTGTTTTGGGGGTACTTTTTCGGATTCTTATTCATTGTCTTGTCGATACAATGGCCGATACCAATCTCCCAGAGCTCGTAGCCACCTCGAATGCCTGGAAATCTTGTCAGAAAGTCTTGAAAGCGAGTGCGGAAAGCAAATGGTAAAAACAGGCCGTGCGATCATCCGCCGTGCCGAAAAGGTAGAGAAGGTCTTCATCCCACTGTTGAATGGAAAAGGATACAAGATATATGGGCCTAGTGATTTGAAATTTCTTGATCAGCTTACCAAAATCACTTCCTGGCGGAGCATAAAATGTAGGGCGGTCGTCAGCAGGGCCCCAGTGTAGCTGGCTATCGGAGCCTCCCTGTTTTCAAAGACCATCAGCCTTACGGAACCGCACGAGTGAACCACGGGTTTCAAGGGCCCAGGAAAGTACCATGGAATGTCCGCCAAAGTCAAGGACCATCAGCTCATTGCATAGCTTGAGTTCCCTAAAGTAATGTTTGATGATGTACTGAGCCTGGGACTGAGCCTCAAGGGCAAATGTTGTCTCGACGCCGTCTGTCGTCACTGTGCGATCGAGTATGGGACCAAGGTACTCCTGGATAGGCGTCTCGCGCCTCGACCAAGTCTGTGGAATACACAAGGCCAGGGAACGGAGCCTAATATTCGATGTTTTGCACATGTTGAGAATGCGCTGGACGACCTCGTTGCTGTTCGTTGCTTGATGTCAGCACTTGTGGCATCCAAACACATGCATATCTGACAAGCTTCTAGCGTACAACAAGGATGCTGGGATGGAGTGCTGGGAGCGAGAAGAGGGAACGGAGGACAGAGCAGCGATGTCTGCAGCAAGGGATGGGAGACGTACAAGAAATTGAACAAGATATTGTCAAGTACACTGTCGAAGTGCTGTCTTTCGAGCTCGGAACGCAGGGATCTGGAGTGGTCGTAGAGAGCTTTCGTGAATGGATGGCCATCATCATCTTGCGTCCTGAAGTATGGAATGGCCTTGATGGAGATCGTTCTCTTCTTGTCTTGAGAGTCGGCGTCGTAGCCAACGTAGTAAGGAGGGCCATCAAAGGGGCAACACTTCGATGGCCACTCGCCCCGGGTAGTTCGCCTGTCCCGATCATCATCCTCTCTGAAATCTTGAATTCGCTTGATGCCGTTCTCGACTATTCTTCTCTTTCCAGTGGTCTCGTCGATCTTCGCAATTGCTATGACAGCACGAGTGCCGGTACTTCCGGGATCAATTGCAGCATACCTGCAATTCAAGACCTTAGCTCATCACAGGCCACGCAAAATGAAGAGCATGCGAGTCGTCATCACCCAAGAAGCTTTTGCAAAGAAATCGGGGATTCGCACACGCGAAAGCAGTCTCATAAGAGGTCATCCTGTAAGAGACTGTCCCGTAGGAGGCTGTCCCGTAGGAGGATATCCTATAAGAGGTTGTTCTGTGCGGCGGGTATACTCTCCGTTTCTGTGGGTGCGAATCCTTGGTCTCTTTGCAAGATTTACTTACCCTTCTAGCGAATCGTGTTTGGGATCTCCGTCCTCTAGAGGCAGCGTCCCCAGTCGTTCGAGACCGGCGTTCGCCCGCTGATTCCTCCTGTTGAGGACTTCCCGTACCGACGGAATGTCGTGATGATTTAGGGAAGCCATTTTGATCGATACGAAAGCAAACGACCCGACACAACCGGACCGAAAACACCAGCGAGCTCAACCGGCCTCCTGGAAGGCACGCAACCCTCTCCGTCGGAAGCTTGAGTAGTCTTGCAGAAGACGGAATCTGCCAGAGGACACCGGCCTCTGCCTCAGGCCGTTGCCACTGATGCATTTTGGTGCTGTGCTGTTGGGCAGGAATCAGCACCATCAGGCGGCAGCAGGGTCAAAGACGGCTTAAGACATACTAGACATGTCATATCAAAGCCACACTTCTGATGCACCTACCCGTTCGGGGACTGAAAAGCATTGGCTGAAGCGTCCCTGATTTCGAAGGCGTCAAAAAACACACGGTCCAATTCGTCACATATC
The DNA here is from genome assembly GCA_023522825.1 of Diaporthe ampelina. NCBI lineage: Eukaryota > Fungi > Ascomycota > Sordariomycetes > Diaporthales > Diaporthaceae > Diaporthe > Diaporthe ampelina. Next base: position 71,164 of record JAMFTM010000122.1, on the reverse strand, counting down.
ATCCGTCTTTGAGCCGGGTCCCATGAACAAGCGGTCAGCGGAGGATCCGTTTGTCCTGTGTTCATCCAATCTCTTAGATGTACACAAATCCTCAAGAAGAACACTTGCTAGGTTTTCCGAAATCAATTGCCCGACCTCCCACTGAATTATTCTTCGGCACATATTCTTGTGCGTTCCAGTTGCGACACAGGTCTGTTATCAATCTGTCAGCCATGGCGGATCCGGAGCTTCCAGCTCCGAAGCCCAAGCGAAAGCGAGGCACTCCTACATTTGTCAACCCCGAAGAGATGGCAGAAATGATCCTGGATGAACTAGAAAAGTCGAGAGAGGGCATCGACAAGAAGCTTACCAAGTACAACGACTCGATCCTGCAAGCTCAGATCAAGAAGAGGCAGCTATTCGTCGACTACTGTGAATCTGAGATTGGTGGTCTACCCAAACGCCTGAGGTCATCACTCGCTACGAGATTGCTTTCCAGTGAAGACTTGGCTGTGAAAATGAACTTCTCTGAACTGCATACTTCGAGCGCGAAGTCCCACTTGACCTGGAGCTGTGGGGATGCCTCATTATCCGATCCTTCATGGAGAAAATGTGAGTTGGATAACATGTTGGAAAAGGAAGCGGCCTACCCGGAAGAGACCCGCCGCTAACGAACTGTCACGACCAAGTGCTTGAACAGTATGCGGGAGGCGCCGCTGAAGCTTCATCAACAAGGACGAGAGAGCTCGGGAAGCGTTCCCAAGCGACGCGCAAAGGCTCCTCTCCGCCCATCCGAGCCTCAGTCCCAATCGCAAAGGCAGCTGGAACCTCGACTTCCGACACCCAGGCTGAGGATGACGAGGACCCATTTGCAGTACCCGAAGACCTTGATCCTCTCTCTATTGAGCGCGTGACGATCTCGAAGACAAGAAGCAAAACAAATACGGGGCCTCAGGTACCTCCTCCGAGCCATGAAGCCGGGCCAAGAAAGGGGCCACAGGGGCCTTTCAGCCAAGCCAAGTCGTCCAAAAAGCGCAGCTCAAGATGGTGGACTGAGGACGAGCTCAATACACTCAGAGCTCTGTGCTCCGGAAAGCCCGAGGCCCGGAGTTATGTAATGTCCCCTTTCTGGGAGAATGTGCAGGCACAGATGCTGCCGCGCAGCGCAGCAGGATGTTGGTCAAAGTGGAGTGAGATACGTGGCACTTATCAAAGCCGAAAGCGCTGGGTTCTGGGCGATGATGCCCCCCATCGGACAAGAAAGAGGTGGTTAGCAGAGGATCTGACGAAGCTGGAGCAGCTCCGGCCGCGGGACGGAAAGTCTATCGACTGGAACCATGCCACGGCACTATTCCCGGAGCGCACGCTGAGCTCTGTCGCCTCCAAATGCAACAAATACTTTGGGGGCTGGTACGAATACCGTGACCGTGGGACGGGAAGGGCGAAGGATTTTGTGGGGGCGCAAGGCACTGTGGCGGACGAGTCCAGCGGACAGTCGAAGGGAGATGTGGCAACAAGGGAGGATGAAGACGGGCCTGAGACGGGCTCAGATGAAGAAATCCCGTGAGGTTGACGAGTGACTCCTGTGGAAGGCAACAATTTTCAACTTATTATTCTCTGAAGCACTTCTGGCAGGAGTGATTGTTTGCAGATGGATACAGTCAGAGAATCATTCCATCAAGGGGTACTCGAGGCACAGTGTTCACCTGATTTGATCCTTGCTTCGCCTCCACAAGGCAAGGACTAATTGTATTCTTTGAGTTGCTCTATCAAGCCGGAACAACAGTGAGTTCCCTAGAAGGGCAAGGCAATATATCTTTTATTTTAAAACAGTAGGTTTCCCCATACAGACAATTTGCAGTGACTTTCTAATTTGCTTCTGTAAACTAGTATTCTAGCCATACGGTTAGGCCATGCCTGTTCTATTTGTGCCGGCGCCGTCGAGGTTGAAGCCATTGCAGGCCGCGAGCAACCTAGTCTGACGCCGAATAAGGCATAGCCATGGATTTATTTCACATCAAGAACATGCAGAGAAGAGAGAATTGAATTTCGCTACGTCAGAACTAAACTTAGGTATATGATATGCTTTCATCCTTCCCAAAAGCCATACAAGCACGCTGCTTTCACACATTACAATTTGGTCGTAGTAGCTCACAGAATAAGCATCGTCGTGTCCGTCATCAAGCCGCAGCTCGGCATCACAGCTCCAATGCCCCTGCGGCCCAGCATTTTCCAACCCAACAAGCGAGTAGGGATTCCCTAGAATGCTGGCTCATGCTCGCAGCGACGCGGGATAGATCCAGCCTGCCCTCGGCACTCTCAACAGCCACGACGCGGCCCTTGCCGTCCTTCCACTCATACCCCTTACTCCTGCCCCCAAGCCCGAGGGCCCCGCGCCTCTTCTCGACCGAGAACATGAGCCGCCGGTTCCACTCGAACTCGGGCTGGTAGCCGTACCTGGCGGAGAGCTTGGACTCGCCCAGCGCCTCGCGCTCGCGGTCGCTCTTGCGCGTCATGTACCAGAACTTGCAGCCGCTCTTGCGCATGAACCCCTTGCCCATGCCCAGGAACCCGCCGCCCTCGAACCGGATGAAGCCCCTGGTCCCGCTGCCCTCGTGGTTCGGGTCGCGGTGCATCTCGACGCGCCACGAGGGGCCGAAGCCGAGCCCGGGCACGCCGAACCCGCCGATCAGCTGCATCACCTGTAGTAAGTACAGCGTGTGCTCCTCCTCGTAGCGGAGGAAGCGGCCCGAGTTGCGGTGCGGGTCGCGGCTGAAGGCCAGGGTGCGGCTCTCGAGGTGGTCCAGCTGCCTGATCCGGAGCTGGTACGGCCGCCCGGCCTTGCTGAGCCGCGTGTCGAGCTGGTATGTGGGTGTTTGTGGCGATGAGCCCGAGGATGAGTAGATGAGTGGTGAGTGGAGGAGATATGTGGCCGCGGTGGGGTCATGACGTGAGTAGCCGGGCGGGATTGACGGCCTCGGATGCAGCGGGACGGGCTCTGGGATGAACTCCTCCTGTGTTGGCGAGTAGGCTGGTGATCGAGGCTCCGGGTAGTCATATGGTGTTGATGATGGTACTGTGAGGAGGTTGTTGGATGAGACCGGCTGTGCTGTCGAGGGCCGGATCGGTGACATCGGTGACGTAGGTGAGAGCGGTCCATCGCTGGTGCGTGATGCTCCCCTGAGGGCATCTCGCAGAATGTTGTCCAGGCCTGTGGGGGAAAATGGTCCCCCGGAAGATGTTGATGGCCTATGGCTGTTCAAGGCCGACTCATCGATCGTCGACATTGAGAACGGCCGCACCGCACTCGCCCGTGTACGGAGCGTTCGCGGTCGCGGGCTGGGCGAGTCCTCCCTCGGCGGCGCCCATGTTACCCGCGGCGGAGGCGTGTAGCCCCATTGTAGAGCCTCGTTATAGGAGGGGAGCTGAGGTTGACTTGATTCTACAGCTGCAGTCATCTCATTCCGCACTGTAGTGTGGTTTTTTTTTTGCTTTCTTGGTAACTTAGTCGACCAGATTTCAAGATTGTAGGTGATGTTGTTGTTGTCGAATTGTCCTCAAATATGGTCGAAGACGCGAACACGTTACATCGGCCAGCAAGATCGAGATACATAGGTACTCTAGTAATCAGACAGGGACGAAAAAGGAGGATCACCCTGGTCAGGGGCACACGTGGTCAGTGGCAGCAGCCTTATATTGCGGCTTCATGCAAAGCGTCGAGAAGAACCAAGTTACGCACTGCGCCTCAGAATACAGTTTTGCGGCTGCTCATAGGTGTATTGCGGATGCCAAGGATGTACCCCAGGTTTCATGAACGTGTCTGTGTTCAGGCATGTGACTAGCGCATCCCAGGAAAATTTTGTGGCTGCTCGCGTTCGATTACCAAGCTCTTGGCGGGCTCAGGTGTGGGCTGTGGGCTGAGGAGCGCAGGCACCCGACTATCCCGACTATAAGGGGGCGCATGAGGCCGAGGAAATAGGGGCTCTTGATCCCAGCGAGCAGCAGCCTTGCAGGCCTTGGTGATGTGCAAACTCACGCCACTTGTCAGGCCTTGTGTTGTACGACCTGCAGGAAACAGACCACAGCCAACCACGCGAGGCCTGACGACACCATCAAATGTTCTGGCCAGTCAGCCAGTGACGACCCGGAAATTTCCCACGGCGGCCCGAAACCCACTAAGAATAAGTGCGGTAATGCAGAGCTGCACGGGAGAGCGAGACGAGCCGCAACTGATGGCGGGCCCGCAGCCCGATGCAGACTCCGTGCAGGAATAAGCACTATCTGATCGGTCTTGACCCAAAAAGGGCATTGACAAGTCCGAGGCCGTCTGCCGACTCGAAGTCCGTCTCGGAGTTGAAAGCTGCCAAAAACAGTAGACATGGAGACCGGGCTTCGGGATCACCACCACCTTGGAATCCGGATATCACCGCTATGACCGACCGAGAGTTAAACATGTTGCTCCAAAACTAGCTGTCGTATAGCTTAATATAAAATGGACGGCCCAATAGATTTCTTGGCATGGAATCAACTCTCATCAGTCATATAAGTTCCTGTTGAGTAGACGAATAATTACGCCACAGACGAAGACGACGTGCGAGAACAAGTAATACCACCATGGCGACAAGAACCCCCATAATAACCCTGGAGGAACACTTCATGTCCGCAGCTGCCGACGCCAACCCGCACGCAACAGATGAGGAACTCAAGAAAATCCCGGGGCTCTGGGACAAATTCACCGAACTCGGCCCACTGCGCCTCAAGGATATGGACGCGGGCCAAGTCACCCTCCAGGTCATCTCCCACGGGCCAGGCGACCTGACACCCGACCAATGTCGGGCGGCCAACGCCCAGCTCGCCCAGGCGGTCCAGACCCACCCGGAACGCTTCGCTGGTTTTGCCGCGCTGCCAATGGAACACCCGGCTGAGGCGGCGACAGAGCTGCGGCGCACGTGCTCCGAGGACAAGTTTCTCGGCGCTCTTGTTGACAGCCACACGGGGTCGGGGACGTACTACGAGGGCCCCGAGTATGATGTCCTGTGGGAGGCGGCGTCTGACCTGGATGTGCCCATTTACATACATCTGACGTGGCCCTCCGAGGGCCAATTCAGCACTTACAAATCGAAGGCGATCCCGGAGCAGATCTCTGCAGCGATATCTGCATTCGGGTTTGGCTGGCATAGCGACCTCGCCGTCCATGTACTACGGCTCTACGCCGGCGGTGTCTTTGACCGGTTTCCGAAGCTAAAAATCGTAATCGGCCACTTTGGAGAGATGATTCCCTTCATGCTCCAGCGAATAGAACGAATAACAGGCCGATTTGGAAGGACGCGGTCGTTTCGGGAAGTTTGGGATGAAAACGTGTGGCTTACAACAAGCGGGAACTGGGCCCTAGATCCCTTGGCGTGCATCTTGAGGAACACCAAGAAGGACAGGATCATGTACAGCGTGGACTATCCGTTTGCGAGCAGCGAAGAGGGGCTCAAGTGGCTCGAGGAGCTTGAAGGCAGTGGTATGTTGAGCAAGGACGAACTGGAAGGAATACGGTGGAAGAATGCAGCAAGGTTGTTGAAGGTGGAGGTGAAGGCTTGAGCTTTTTTAGGCCTGTGATTCTGTGATATTGAAAATCTCAACTAAGTAGTCCACATCATACTCCGAACTCGGGCCTTTATCTCACGTCGACCAAATGTGAAGGATTATCCTCGCGATTCTTATTACCGCTGTCGAGCAAGCTGCATTCTACACATGCTTCAGGCTCGGTACCTCTCCATATCTTTTTGATCCCCAGGCCACTCTTAGCCAGGAGATTCCGCCACTGAGCCTCTGTACGCTCAAATCCACCGATGCGGAACATGGTGAAGTCCCTTACCGCCTCTTGCATATCTACACCTATGGTAGGAAGCACCAAATCTGCCAAAAGCAGCTTCGTCTGGGGTCGTAACTTCAAAATAGGGGTCAACTGGTTGAGAATGGCAGTCGCCGAGTCATCTTCCCAGTCGTGGATGATATGACGAAGATAATACATATGCGCATTGGTGATCGGCTGTGGCTTGAACATGTCGTGGGCCATGAACTCAACGCCGTTCGGAGGGCCATCCGGTACGGCATCAAGCACCGCTTGGAGATCCTGCACGACGATTCGGCCATTGAGAGCAGGGTTCTCCTTGCGGATATCCTCCATGATGTGTCCCTGTCCGCCTGCGACATCCACAATGGCGATGTCGTCTTCTTTAATGCCCAGTTTCTCAAGCTCGCTGCCGAATGGGTAAGCAGTCGGCGCCAAGCCCCCGGAACTGAGAGACCTCATGCCCTTAACCATATCTGCTGTGCGGGCTGAATCCTGGGTCAGGCGGATCCACCTATTGTAAGGTGTATCTTCAAGGTGTTTCTCTGGGAGGAAGCATTTCTGCTCAATGGAGTGGCGAACTGTTGGGACGACTTCCTGGAGAATGAACCGGTTGAAGGATATATGGTTAGAGTCCAGGTATGGACGCCCGAGGTAAGTAAGACCGTATGCAGGCTCCTCTGGGTCCAGTACGTCGAAAAGAAGTCGGGCTGCTGTCAGCTGCCGCAAGATTCGGACTATGACGGAGTTGAGTGAGCAAGTAAGAAGACCATTAGGACTTGTTTCGTTGACCACGAACCAGTCGTTGCTGCATCTGCTTTTGTTTCCTTCAGTACCTCTGAGAGCGTGACGAATTTCTTGTCTCGCAGCTTTTCCCAGATTCCGAGAGTTGCTGCGATGTCGATGGACACGGCCACATTGAACTGGAATGCGCGGGGCCAGACTGCTGCATCGGCGTCTTCGACCGAGGCAATCAAGCCTTTACATTCGATCAAGAGGGTCTCCCGGGCTTTGGAAACCTTGCACGCATCAGACGTGTCCAACGACTCCGCTGCAGCATTGATGCGGGCAACGAGAGCGAGAAGCTCTTCTCGAGGCGCCTGGGTACCCATCGTGAGTTGATCATTCCATGAATATGATTTTGAAAAAGTCTTTGTGGATTCCTCCCATTTGAACCCTTTGAAATAGATTTCTTGTCAACTATTCATGGCTTCCTTATTCTTTTTGCAATTGTCGCTTGACGCCTTTCGCTCGCTTAAGCAGAGACCTCGCCTGCAAGTGTCTGAGTGTATCGGTCTCATTATTCGTTCCCATATAGCGTGCGCCTCTCCTGCCCGAGACATAAACGCTCGGTTCGAATACAAATGAGCCGCCAAGGACCGGCCGGGATTTACTCTGCGTCTTGTGACACAAGGCACCTTGCTTGCGTCCGTCACCCCTCTGGTCAGTATTAAGCGTGACTGACACATAAAAATAGCGGCAAACTTCTCGACGGCCGTTTCATTTTGACCTGCATTCCGAACAGTCACACACAAATCCCCACATACGCTGCGTTTCTGCCTGCCACTCGCTGCGACTGAAGAGTTTGTGATCCAGATACCGCAGCGTGAGCTCCTCCCCTTCCTCGATGTCTCGAATCGATGTAACGACCTTGTTTCCTTCTGAAGTCTGTCTCGATCTCGTGTTGGGCTGACACGCGTGGTTGATGCGGCTCGTCGTAAGAAACAGCCTGCCGATCCTCCAGTTCAGACCGCCGCCGGGCAGCGCCGTGGAGAACACGTTTGTCTCGAAGGTGCAGTATAGGCGTACGACAAAGTCAAGCTCCGCGTCATCAAATCTGACACCCAGTTTTCTCAGGTTCGATCGGAACCAGTCGTGCGTACCGGCTTTGACGTGGGGGTGCAGGCCGGCGAACTGCCGGCGGGAATCGATCGGGAGCCGGACATATTGACTCAGGAGCTGGATCAGTACCACGCTTAGTAGCTCGATAGCCTCTTCTTCGCTGGTCGGCTGTTGTAGTGGTTCTTGAACAGATAACGCGAAGGGATCGTCGAGCACAATGCTGCCGGCGGGGATGCGGCGGATAGCCACTGCACCCATTCCTTTACCTTGTATATCCCGTATCATGAATGGTGACCCTGCTCGACATTGCCATAATTAACTCGAATTCAAAGCAATATTGCAGCGGCCGAAAATGTTACCTTTGAGGCTTGGTAGGCATGGCTTTGAGATGGTATTATCATGAAGTGGATCATCTTCTGGTACCGCATCCAGGAGCCGTCTGATGCAGACAGGGATATCCTCTTTATAAGTATCTCTGTCGACTTCCATAAGACTTGCGAGGAAGTAGTCGTAACGAAGTTCATCTTGAAACGGGTCGTCTTCCTGCAGTTCTGGGAGCAGTCTCTCTAGCTGCGATGGGAAAACGTCGTCGTCGAGGTCCATTTCCAGAACATTAAGTGTTCCTGACGTTTGAAGACCGTGAAGGAATGTAAATTTTATTCGAGCTGCCGTCTAGCTACACATTCAATGCGCCAAGATTGTCGTAGAGCTTTGTGCAGAACACTGCAAACCGAAATCAAAAGGAAACCAAACCACATTCGCCCTTTTGAACAATTGGCAATAAGAATTTCCAAGCGATTAAGCGAATTTCTTACTCATGTTCTCCATTTTATGCTGATCGATGGATCCGGCCTGCATCTGCCATCAGACCCGAATCGGAAATAAATGACTCAGATTTGACGAGAAGACCCAGTCATCCGTGATTGTTGTACTAAGAATGGTAATAGGTTCCACTTGATTTCCATGATTTTCTATATGACGTCAAAGTCAAAGCTTCATTAATTCGAAGGATTTTGTTGCTCTGCATCGACCTCTGGACATCATGCCTGCCGAAGGGGGAACATGAAAGTGCTCACATCAAATAATTGAAATCCACAATAGTCCTCACAATACCTGTCATGGTGATTCAATTAATCAATAAGTTTCATTGATGTGGGCTGATGGACCTGACTTTCTTGTGATCAGAGTAGGATGGTGTGCCCATTGGCATAAGCACAGGCGAAGGTTCTGAGGTTGGCTTAGAGCAGGAAATTAATGACTCTATCTGTGTACACGGAACCAGACAGACAAAAAGGAGTGCAGGCCCCACCTACACCTATCCTTCTTCTTCCCTCTTCAACTCATCTATCATCTCAGCCCATAGGGCCACCCTATAGGCTACATTTACACTAAAATTCTAAGTCACCCACCCACCCACTCCTAGAGAAAGTGGAGAAAAAGTCTTAGTATTTTCTAGTATGGAATAGTACTTATTTTTATTTTGTTTTCTTTTAGATAGGGGCTGTTCTTTAGGTTGCACCTAAGCGTAATTAGCACGAATCACCGTACCTTGGCATTTATAGTGAATTACCGCCTGCAAATTTGCCCCCTAGGACTGCCTGTCGTGCAGCTAATAAAGTTAATTAAAAATCCCTCTTGAATATTTAGTACAGTAGTCGACAGATGACACTAGATCCTTAAGATAAGCTAGCATGAGCTCTTAATTCTCAATGATCAAGAGGCACCAACGTAGTTCACGGATTGAAAGCTTACATTTAACGTGAGGACCATCTCACTCAGAAGAACTGAAGAACTTCACCTAAAATACAGAATCCATCTCATGTTTTACTTAATCTGCTACTTTCGTTTTCTTTGACCTTGCGCCTGCCACAAGGACTTCATACACAACTTGACAGGCAAAAGCCTTCCTATGTAAGTCGACAGGCCGAGGAACAAAGCTCTCCAGCTGGCCTATCTCGAGGAATGTATCGGCTCGTTCAAAGCCTGACAGGATGTTGATGATACTTGACACTTCTCTTCCCCAAAAAGGTGTTGTTAATGGTTGAGTTGAGTCCACATCCCGCGTTCACACATGAAGACACAGTGTGGATCCACTTGATCTGTCCCTTCTCAACCCGGAAAAGATGGCTGTCGGGCATCGCCTCGTCAGGGACGGTGCGGTCGAGCCCTGGGAATCCTACGAACAAGTCCACGGCCCCATACTCCTCATCGACGATGTAGCGGCGGTAGGGGATCTTGATGCTGCTAGGCAGGCCGCCGATGGTGCATGTCTCGCCGGTCGGGTTGCTCTCGCCGGTGTAGGCGCCGCCCTCGAGCCGCGCGCACGTTGGCCCGAACGGAACCACAACGCTCTCGTTGTTGAAGCGGTCGAAGTAGGCGTCGCCGGCGGCCTTGATCACGGCCCGAGAGTCCCACTGCTCGGTGGGGATGGGGTCCCAGTTCTCGATCGAGTTCCAGTAGAGATAACCTGTGGCGTTGAAGAGCCAGTCACCTGCGTCTGTCACAATCGACTCCATATGCGAGATCTCCCCGTCATCGGTGTAGAGAATCCGGGTGCCGATCACGTAAGGGTGGTCTGCGTCGGTCACGATGAGCTCTGTGAAGGTAGCGCACTGGACCGTGTCGTGAATGCTTCGGTTGTGGTCGATGTTAAGGGACTGGGTCAGAATGCCTGTCTTGACATCCATCGCTTGGCCATTCTCGGAGTACTAGATAGGTTCAAGTCAACGTCTGGGCTTGGTCGAAGATTTGTGGAACCAAAGCACTGGTCAGTTCTCAGACTCTGGCAGCCCTGGAGGCGTCTACATGGCGTGAACTGGAGGACAGTGGAAACCCGAGCGGAGATCGCAATTTGGGTGAAGAGGTGGCTGTCAGATACTCACTGTCGCCACATCGATGAACGGTGGCATATCCTCGACGCTTCCAGTCGCCTGCGCGTCAACATATTGAACAGCCAAGTCCTTGAGGTCGTCTCGGTCACATGCCGCCGACGCAAGCGTAGCAATAGATGCTAGGAGGAACAAAGCGTAAGAGCGCATCTTGTTGGCTACCAAGCGGTTCAGTCGAAGAGGTGTGGTTGTGCTGCAATTTCAGGTGCGTGAATTGCGTTCACTGGGATGCCCTCATCTTTTTATAGTTACGTATCCTCCCATATCAGAATTCTCTCTCTAGCAAATGGCATTCAGCCCTGAGGCTTCTCTCAACACTCCTTGGGTCCTTCTCAACACACTCTCGTGAGACCATGCTACCCCTCAGAAGGTCCACGGAATGCGAACCTTTGCAGCATCAAATCCTACCGTAGTCGCAGTTCTAATGCAATGATTGTTTATCCGGAGCGATACATGTGTGGATCCTTATATTGACGAGAATTGTCCCATGTCCGTCCACAATCGGGCGGAACAAAGTTTTAATCCCCGCCCGCCTTGAGGTCTTCTTCCACAATATTGCCTAAGTGGCTCGCTCCCCAGAAATGAACCTGCAGCGGGGACGATGATTTGCCGAATCAGCATTTTGCCTAGCAATGTAATGCCAAGCGTTCTTTGGACAAGCGAAATGCACATACCAAAATTCTCACTTTCTTTGTAGCACCCCTAGGTTTTGAACGGTCTAGAACCTTTCAGCTTTGTGAAACTACTTCGGCGCGAGCCGCTCCTATGCCCAATGCCGCCAGCGTTGGCACGTTGATGACACTATCATGTTTGTAACAGGTGACTAGATATGCAGCCGTAGCTATTCGCACAATCACGATGCATTCAGCCGGTTCAGAGAAGGTATGAAGTTACTCAACAACCAAAGCCTTGCCGGGAAACGACTTATCTCAAGCCCCCAACGTCTTAGAGACCTGCTTTCCAGGTGCAACAAGCATCACGATCACTCAACGGCTCAGGGTAGTTTTATCTTTCAAGTGAAATTTTATACCTGTTATTACTCTACGCAGACCGAAACTTCAAACCACAACTCAATCGGGAAAACAACCGCAAAGTCCTGAGAGCCTACATGATTGAGCGTAGCCCAATTACTGCATCTAGATTCTTGGAAGGAACTCAGTAGCAGGCTGCATAGGCTGAGCTGCCTTGCGAAGATACTCACGCTCGGCTGCAGTGCAGTATGCATACAAGTTCTGGAGGCCGAGTGGGCCCAGGAAGTTGCGAAAGTCGCCGCCCTTCGCGAACGAGGCTACCATGGCCTTATACGCGGAGTCATCGAGCTCAGCAGCCCTGACGAGCGCAATGCAAATTCGCACGAAACAGTGGTCCCGTTCTGAGTCGCCAGAAGCGTGGGAATAGCGAAACTCGGCGGTGAACGTGGAGCAGGTATCTCCGTGTATGTCCCCTTCATCGTGATCACGGATGCAGAAGGCCCCTCGGTGTTGGTAGTCAATGTCATCCGCGTCACGGCCAAATGGAACGAGTAGCTGCTCTTGGAGATCAAGGATCGATGCTGCGGCCCATATTCCGCGGAGGGAGCTGTGACGGGCGAGAATACTGGATGGCACGAGAGAATCCATCATCTGGCTTGGAGCAAGCGAGGTAGGCACACGAGCTGTCTTAGAGTGCTTGGAAATGGAGAGACACCACGGTCCATTGCGCCGAAACGCCTCACAGCACCTCCACATGAATTCTTCGCAGACAATCATGAGGGTGGCCAATTTCTGGTATCCAACGATGCCCAGGTGCGCCGTGCCGACATGGACGTGGAAGCTGCAAGAGCTGTTCAGATTAATCCGCACGGACTCGCGAAGCTTGCGGTATACCTCAGCAACTTCGTAGAACTCGTGCTCACCTAGGGTACGAGAAGACACTTCCACAGGATGCGCCCAATAGTTGTAGTTCCCTTCAACATCTTCGGCATGCCTTGGCTGCAGAGACCCTTCGTAACTGCACCTCCAAAAATAGGAGTACGGCAATGGATGGCCTGCCGCGAGAAGGATCCCTCGCTCCTTTGCAAGCTTGAGGTAAGTCCGATAGGTGTCATCATCTAGATCGACCATCGGAACGACATCCTTCAAGACGTCAATAATGGCGGGTCCCATGATATCGGCGTCCATCCTGGGTTCATACTTTATCGAAGTGTTATAGAAGCGAGAATCGTGCGGATGCCCGTCGGCACCCGTGGCCTTTGGTACAATAAACTCAAACTCTACACCGAAGCTTATAGAAGTTTGGTTAGTCATGCTGTTAGACTTCCTTTTACACTCCAAGTGTACAAGGGCCGTGGTCAGTACTTTGATATATTCTGCTGTACTCTGAGAGGACGATTAAACATAGACAAACGGTTGATTTGCCGGATAGGATTTGCAAAAGGAACTTCAAGTTGAGGATGAGGTACATATATGCACTTTTTCTTTTTATCAATCAAGCTGAGTTCTGAGAGGGACGCATTGTTCGTGTACAAAAGCTTTGTTGATGTTGCTTGATAGCTCCTTTGTTTCCTTGTTATGTAGAGTCGGAACCACACTTGGCTCCCTTCTCCCGTCCTATCCAATTTGTCACGGCTCAGTCTGAACTCGGCCTCTCGCGTGTATTTTCTCTGTTTGGGGGCTCTGATTATACTCGCGCCAGTGGCTGCCAGAGAGCGTAAGATTACCGACAAAGAAATTATCCCTTACATTTATAATGATTTGGGAGAGGAAAGAATCGAGAAGCGATCTTTCGATCGGCTCGGGTTGCTGGCTTATGAGTTCGTTATGTTCCAGTTACTCAAGTGTGGCAGGCACAAGGGTGTCGAGCAAGTCCTTCTCATCAAACAAAGGGACAAGGTCATGAATGGCAAAGTAGCTATCCAGATTTGCCGTGTTGGCCGTGATTCTCTCGAACAATGATACAATGAGTTATACATCGCAGGATCGGTCTACTAAGCGATAGTAAGGCGAGGTACTCCCAAGCTCGTTGCACAACACGGGATGGGTCCACCCCTGATCTGGGACACCATTTCCATCACCACAGCCCTTCCTCTTGTTGCCGAGTACGCCGAAGACACGATAGCATTTGAGTTGATCTTGCTCATCCCTTCATTGTATGTAGTTCTGCCAGATCGTCTCTGGGGGGTGGCCCCTGCATACAGCTGTCTGTACAAATATCAAGACCGTACGGCGCAGCACCAGCATTTCTGCCTGGCTCACCACATCTTCTACCATTCTCAGTCGCCGCCCTCACCTCACTCTTCAGTCTCTGTCTACATAGAATCCCGGTACCAGCGCCAGAAACCAGCACTATGCCCGTCGTCCGAGCTGCACTCTGTCGGCTGCGTCTTCGTCTGTCGCGGTCATTAGGTAGCGGCATGTTGGCACGACCGCTGCACGCCACTACGAGGAGGCCTAATTCGACGGGGCCAAGGCAATTTGCCAAAAGCCTGCCAGCCGAAAACGTTTACTACGATTTCTTTCCATGTACCCTTCATACTATTCCTGGCGCGGCCTGACAATGGCCCTGCACGGTAGCCGCTGGAACGAACCATTAGAGTTAGAGGGCCTGGAGCGGGACAACCTCCTCCCCGTGGGCGCTCCCGTTCATACAGTAGTTGACTTTTAAAGCAACAAGTTGTAAAATGTCTTTCGTAACTAGCATTTCTACATTATGTTCTATCTACCCTTTCTAGATATACTTGACATAGCACCCGCTGATCCGTGTGCTATAATTGGAAGAGGAACTCTTCAGCCGTGTCCGTAATGAATTGGGAGAAATCAAATTCAGCCTCCGCAGGATCTTGCGACCGCACACTTCTCATGTCGATGCCCGAGATGTTGCTTTCTACGGTTGTGCGAACTTCCTCATCAAGAGCTAGCAATACAGTTCTAATCAGTTTCGGGCTTCTACAAGAGTGGTACTCGGCGAGATGGATATCACCAGAGCAACTTACTCATCGAATCAAACACGTTCAAGAAGCGAAGAAGGCATTCGCGGGCTTTCTGGCTCATCAGGCTACGGCGGCCAAGGAGTCGAAGACTTTCGAGGCTTTTGTCGAGCAGTAATCGCACCTCCTTTGCACGGAGGCCGTCTAATACTGCTATGTCATTTCCGAGACCCTTGATGTACAGTAAAATGCCGAATGCATGGAGAGAGATCGTAAATACTATATTGGGTCAGACTCGTCAGAGCATGCATGTATATCCAGGTGGAGATGAGACTGTGATGCTTACTGGAATAGTTGCAAATGAACCAGATCGGGCTCTCTCCTAAGCCCCAAATTCGGGCGCCACCAGTCTCCTGGATAATATGCTGTAGCTCCTTGGCTGACTCGAAGTCTTCGTTCAGAACCTCTTCAGCAGATTTGTGGATCATTGAGAACGAAGTATCACTGAGCCACAACTTTTGTCCCTCGGCCAAAGCCATGGACAGGATAGGAGCGTTGATAAGAAGCTTGGCTAAGTAGTAATGCACGGAGAGAATGATGCTCCATCGTGAAGCTGCTGACACTCTAGCCTCCCCTCTTGGATCGTTGGGTCGCACAACTTGGATGGTCTGACGTAGGCCTTCGCACCACTCATCCAATTCCATGGTAAGATCTAGCCTGGCCGTCATTATTTGTCTGGGCGAACTTCGGCTTGGTCCGTCAATGTTGTAATCGTACAATCTCTCCACCGCTGAGCTTTGGATGGCATGGATTCCGCTGTCCAATCGTAAGTAAAGATGCTTGTGATGACGACTGCTTCCAACTGACATGAGACTTCTGAAAAGGTGGCCTCGATCTGAGAATCTCGCCGTGTACGAGTCCCCAATGGGCGCATTTGGAATAGCAATTGGGACTTCAGGGGAGCTGACACGGATGTACTGCGGAGCTATCAAAAAAGGTCGACCAAGGAGGATTGCAAGTAATCTATGCCTGGCATCAGTGAGAAGTGTGTTCGTGATGTCTGACCGGTCTCACCTGTCTTGATTGATGATACAAAACCATAGCCGTTTGCGCGTCTCCATCTCCGTACCATTCCCAGGGTTTTCATAGTATGATGGTGAGTGTAATCCCAGTTGGAAAGCGGCTTTGACGGCTAGGCTGTGAGTAGTCCAGCTCTCTATAGAACGTTGGTGATTTTGCTGAAAAATCGAGAGGAGTAAGAAGGACTGGACTAGGAACATTGTGAGTCACTTGGCAGCATTTGCAGCTCATCTTTGACCAGCAGCTTACCTGTCTCAATATCCGCGCCTTGCAGTGCATGCATATCGAGAAGGTTGGAGCACCGTTGATAGAATAGGAATGCACTGTCGCGCCCCAGAACCGCAGATGCATGCGCTAAGATGATGTTCACGAGAGCGTATGATGATCGAGGGATGACTCGGGTTTTGTCTTTCTCGTACCCTTTCCAAATTTCCAAGAGCGCTGCCACATCAACACAGGGGATGATGAAACCGATAGTCTTACCAAACTCTTTTAATAAGAACATAAGCTCACGTTCGCCTGGCAGTAAAGTTGCTTGAGATGGGTCTCCCTCGTGGCGCTTAGTAAGTGCTTGTTCTGGCTCAGAATGCCCGTTGCTTAGGTGAGCTTGACTTGGAGCGATTGACCGTGAGTGCCGAGCTAGTTGTGAGAAATTGTGCGATAACGTTCGGAAGAGAGCGAAATTGGAGCTTGAACCTGTGGAAATTTTAGCATTTGAAGGCCTAGATGTCGGTGGCGGAGGGAGGCCTACCAAAGAATCCTATATTGGAGGCTGGCGTGTCATCAAATGCGCAGGATGCCAGTGTGTCTACACCGATATCATCTCCTGCAGTAACAGCTGCATTATGTTGCCCTATTCTCGAGGTGCTGCTGATAGCTGGAGATGATACGCCGGCTTCGGAAATCTGGGCCATGCACTCGGCATCTTCAGGTACTCGTGCTTTCAGTTGTGCTTCAAGCTCTGCGATCCTCCGTTGAAGAGATTCCCTCGACCTTCGCAAGCTAAGTTAATTGTGTGAGGAAACCAGCTTGGGACAGCTTACACTTGTTTATCGCTTTCCGGAAGCGACTCGTAGACACATTGGACATGCAGCTCCTGGCACAGAGAACAGTCTGGCCTGTGGCCATCGCACTGGATTTCGCGTCTCGGATCAGCAGGTCCCCCCCATCGCATTGCGTCCGGAGTGCAACACTCACACGGCTCTTTCTTTTCCTGCAATTCGTGCAGGCCAGAGAGACCCGTTGTCTCTTTCTCGGAGGCGATGTTCGGGGAGGCATTTTGCTCGCTTAGTGGGGCCAGCAGCGAAGACGATAGAGAATCTGTCGGTTAGCTCGAACATTTCTTACGCGCGAGCGGGTCGCGGGGCCAGTCCTCTACGGGGAGGCCCCGCATGATCGCGCCAATGCAGGGCACTACAGCTGGAATTGGAGATGCCCGGGTCACCCGGGAAGCCCAGACCTCACCCCCAAAATGATAACATCCTGAGTCTGAGGCGTCCGGCTTGTCACATATCTTGCTGGTAGCCACGTTTAATATGATACTTAATTTTAAGGGATGTCACTAATATTGTGACAGTTTTAGTATTCATTGGAGTCACGATCAGAAAACTTCTACTTGGATTTTAACACAGAGATTGTATTGGAGTATTTTAAGTGCGCTGCCTGATTACATCCTTTCCAACAGCCTTCATCGTGAGTAACGCCGCCGAGCAGACCTGATATTCCAATTCAGAAGATACTATCCCAACTAAGACTTATCTGGGTAAGTTGGTTTACAGCATTGTGAATGTTTTGCATGTGGTGTTTATGATACAGGGGCTAGTGGCTACTCCAGAGGCACAGGCCTGGGCTCCACCGGTTGTGGAACAGGCAGAGGAGGGGGCGACGGAGGTGGAGGAGAGTAACACATTTTGACGGTTTGAGTTATGGGATTTCCGATTCTATCGTTGTTTCGTACGGATATTATGATCTCAAAGTTGTTTATTTTTGTATTTTTTTGTGGCGGAGGTAAAGCAAAAGACCTAGAGTCATTAAGTTCGCCCGGTTTAAATACTCCGTCTCGTGGCACACGCCTAACTGCATCCCTTTTTCATCTCAAGGGAGCGTGTGAATCACTGAATCCATTTTATCAGTAAGCCTGTATTTTCACTCTCCCTAGCACAAGCTTTTGTTGCTTGCGACCAGCTTGAACAACATGAAGAGCTATGACATGGTTCCCAGCACCATGTGAGAAGCATTTGGATGTGATTTAACCAACCCTAAGTTACCATTACTGTGCTCTGTTAAAATCCATGATATTATAATGCTGGGGAAATTCTCTTGCTCTGTCGAATCTGACTGTTCCCAGTCATCAAATGTTCTGAGTTCAAGCAGCAGCACGCAGTATCACGCTGACATCGCGGGTGGGAAGCGAGCACCGTTACTGAGCACTTATCCCTCGCACCGGCGAGCTCCGCTCCGTTCATGTAGAGTGACAGCCAGGCGAGGTCAATATTCCGGAGTTTCTCGGGAAAGCTTCCCCATGAAGTGGCAAAAAAGACTGGACAGAGCCAGGAGGCTATCTGTCAGGGTAAAATAATCTCAGATGGCGTTGAGAGTTGATGATGGTCATTATATCTCTTTCCTCGGATTTCTTGACAACATGATAAAAGCAAGCCGCAGCACTTGCCATAGTGTGGATGCGCAAAGAGAGCTCAGTTGAAGAACCGAATCGATGGTATTGAAATTGTGACCGCGGAGTCTACCCAGACCCTCCTGTGTCTATTGTTACTCACTTCTCCGAGGGCGTCTCTCAGGCCTGCCACTTATCCGGCAACCTCATGCCCATCTGCAGTGCCCATAACTTCCGATCAAACCTTCCGGCCTTCAAAGCTTCAGCATCACCAGCGTACTTGAACGTGATACCAAGTTCTTGTGCTGGACGTTGCCCGTCCGTGAAGCTGATTCGACAGTGAGCCGGCTCGTAGGCATTTGTCTCGTACCGGGCAAGCTTCAGCTCGTCGTCAAGCGACCCGACCAGGTAGGTGTACCCTGTTACTTCCTGCCCAGATTTTCCGTCTATGAGGGCTCGGTACTGGCCCCAATTTACGAGTGAGTAGCCGATATTTTTCGCAGGTCGAAGAACAGGTGGCTCTTTGAGATCGAGGATGTGCGATAGGATTTTTGGTTCAGTAAGCGTGCCGTAAAAGAAGTAGCGGACCGGTTTGTAAGGCTCATTCAAAATGGGTTCCTCCATGGGGCGTGCGAGGTAGTCTGCTGGCATCGATGAAAGGCTGCTAAGGTGGACAGACGGTGTTTCAACGGCTGATTTGGTGCTGCCGGCATCGATATCTTTCCGCGGGAGAGGACGCCGAGGGTCTGGTGCGGGTGGGGGTATAGGTGGCGATGCCTTGCGCTCATTCGAGTCCATCTGGGCAATTCCTGTTTGATGAAACACTGGTGCATTACATGATACCATTGATGTGAGAGAAACTGGCGAGTGTGGAAGAGATATGGCGGAAGCCTAAGCCAGCAGTTGCTGTAGGTACCCTCACTGGCTTATGTAATTTTATCTGCGGTTCAACGCTGTGCCGCGTTCCTCCTCTTCGCTGTCACCATTAGGGGGCCCTCCAAGTCACTAATACCAACACTGATGAGAGGCGGAAGTACGCCTCGGAAGTCACCTTGCGATACCCCTTCTCGTTCCTCCGCGTCGGCTAGACTGAAATCAAATTCCCTTAATAAGGTGCTTGCCAGCTTATAGATATTGGTCTGGGCCACCGTCTTTCCAATGCATTGCCGCCCCCCGAGGCCAAAATGCATGAGATATCTGGCTCGCTTTGCATTTTCTGCTTCCTCCCACCGATCTGGATCGAACACGTTATGATCGGTACCCCAGATCTCGGGATCATGGTGAAATGCATGGTTGCAAACTGCAACTGAGGTCTAGGAAAGACGTTAGCTTCCCATACCACACATTAGACATAACAGAGTGACTTACTCCCTGTTCAATTTGTTCGCCCGCGATGACAATGCCCTCAGGCGCCATGACCCTCCGAGAAAGAGGCATGGTAAAAACTGGCGTTGTTCGGAAGTTCTCTCGCACACATTGGCGTAGGAAAGGCAGTGACGCTTCCACCTCCGTGACCGAGTACGCCACCTTATCAGAACTCAGATCTGGGAGCTTTTCTAAAACCTCTTCCACGCATCTATCCATAGAATTAGGGTTATGAAGGAGATTCCAGAATAACAACGTGGTCGTCGCACTAGTTGTATGCGTGCCGGCGATGCTGTCATCCACATGTCACTTATCAGCCAGGATTGTCAACAATAGCAAGATTAAGCCAGTTTCGCTCTTAATCCGTATCATCCCGAAGGTTTACGGTCCCTTCATACAGTGGTATGTATAGTAAGATTTAGAACGTGACACTCACATGAACCCGAAGGCCTCCGTTTCCAAATCAGTCTGGGTGAGATTCTCGCCGGTCTCTGGGTCTTTCGCAAGAATTAGATTGGTGAGGATATCCTTTCTGTGCTCATCAGTTCCCTTAGCCTTCTCCTCCTCAAGCGCCGCGATTCTTTGCTTAACGCAGCGTGAAGCCAGGGATGCGCACGCCGCTCTGCCTTTGAAAAGCGTCTGCAGGCCCTCATGAGGAACTTTTGGTAGCCATTTCTTGAGCGTGAATGTCATGGCGGGCCACGCCCCAGTGACCGCAGCGAGTAGACTATGCTCGATGACGGGCGGTACCATGGACTCGTCGTCAGCGACTTGTATTCCGAAGGACTGACTGAAGGCCAACTCCCCGAGGACATCAACTACGTAGAATTGTATGAGTTGTTTCAAATTGAATGCTTCTCCTCGGTCCGCATAGCCTGCAATCTTGTTCCTCAGGATTAGGACATTCTCGTCGAGATACTTCTCCATTTCCTTGACGTAGCTGATGGAGAAGCTGTGTGACATGTGACGTCTGCGAATAGAGTGTTTCTGCCAATGTGTTAGATCTGACAACCCATGTAGCATGTCAATACACTCACATCTTCATCTCTCATCCCAAACACGTTAGGATGAGCCGCTCCAAACGCATCATAATATTCGGTCTTAGGCATGGCACGTCCACCCTTCTGATAGATCAAGGGGATTGCATCCTCAGCCGTGATGCTGAGTTTATCTGGGCCATATCGAACGAACTGGCCATACTTCGCATGCAACTCCGTCAGATTGTATGGTTGTTTGAGAGTCAAAAATTGGTAGGTTTGCCATAGATCGGTCAAGGACGCCAGGAAGGGCCCAGGGAATCGGGCTAACGGGTGGAAATACACTTGGTAGATGACGTAGCCTCCGAACCACAGGACGAGGCATACGCCGGCAGCTAGCACGGCGCTGGCAGGGCTTGGGAGAAGTTGTTCGAGGAGTGAGACCATTGTAAAAGTTGATTGTGGCCAACACAATTATGGTCACAGAAATTTACAGCAACATCTGCCTCTTAAAAGTCCGTTTTCGACATCTCAAGAGGGCAGTGACTCTGATCAATCGGGTTGCACCATTCCGATTGGCTCGTGCCAGAATGCTGAACCCAGTGGCCAAGGTTGACCAGTAGAACTTTATGTGCAGAACCCCTCACGAACCATCCCGGCCTTCGGCTCTTTTGGAACGACCGAATGCAACGAAGCTCTCTATGTGAAAAAGTCATACTCCCTCGCAGTCAAGGCCGGAAGATCCGGTCGTCGGGAAGGCAGCACCCGATTGGCTGCTGTCTTCAACTTCACCGTCCCAATGGGTGAACATTTATGCGCAATAGCTCGACTTACGCAACATCCCCCGTCACGAGTGTCGGTAATTCTTTATTTCTGTTTTGAACGAAGGAAATATTTTACAGTATGTCCCTTGCCCATCAGCAGCCATCTGCTCCTATTTGCAATCGTAGATAAATAGGCGGCTTGCAGCAAGTCACATTATTGCCCTGGCAGGTCCATGGCTTCTATGAAGTAGTGGCCGAACTCACTAACATCTCGCCAAATCCTGTCTTCTCGCACCTGCTTACCGAACTTTTCTTTCATCCATAGACGTACCGAAGTCTCGATGTTCTAAACACTACAGCGTTAGAATGCTGTGCAGACTCTGCAAGTATGGGAGATGACACACCTTGTATGAGCCGGGCTCCTGATTATGTTTCACAAAAGCTTGGTCTGTATCCGAGTCTCTTTCCATTCCTAAAATTCAACGTCGAGGCTTAGTTGGGTGGCAGAAAATCAAGGATATGGAAGCCACAAAGGGACGAGACCATGAGTCTCGTCTAGCCAATGTGCACACACCTTTATTCCTGTCAAAGTGGAACAGTGGCGGCGTAACACTGATGCAGTTCATATAAAGCCAGCAATTGTTGGCCAGATCAGTGTCAAAGTTGCTCACAACTCTGTCCAAACCGCCATGGTATCTGAAGTAGAAGGTCAGTCAGCAGCCAGAATCAGACTTTTGCCTATCCTGAGGTCTGAACGACAGACATACAGTATCTTTTGGGCCCCAGCATAGCTAACGGCGTATCCGTAAGTACAAAGCGGAAAGTCGCTCGGGTGGATGACGCGAGAGTGCTCCGGGAAGGATTTGACCGAGTTAAATCCTGGACTGAGCTCTTGGAGGGACGGAACACTGGGGTCTTGGAATACAATTTTCCGGTCGTCATCTTTCGGAAACCTAGTCGTCCCCATTGATGTTAGAGTGAGGGTGCTACAAGCCTGCGCGCCCTGAGAGCGTGTGCCTGGGCTCTGCTTGATTAAACGTACCGCTCGCCGACGTTGCCTAACCACAGGACACTGTGGGTCCACATATCAGCATCTACTGCTTCACGTTCAAGAACAATAAGCTGAATGGATATATCACGCCAACTTACTCCCAGTCGGCTGTCATCCTCGACTGATCCTGCTCAAACTGATGCACGATTCGAGCCATCTGTTGCCTAACGTTGATGTCCCAATCAACGTCGTCTTCGAGTACCAGAGCGGTAGCAATCTTCTCGTCAACGATCCTAGAAAATTAGAATCAGCAATACTGTAACATTGACGGGGACATGATAGGGAGAGGGACTTCCGCTTACTTCTTCATAACATTCATGTGTGCACGCCAGCTCCCAACAAAGCCGGGCCCACCCATGTCGGACTTGGGTATCTACTTGGAGGAAGGTAGGGTCAGTAAATGATATCATGACACATAAGTGGGAGCAGGTGCATGCATGAGTTGATGACTAGGTTATTCACCTTTGGAACTGTCTTCTCCAGGACATCCTCGCCTCGGACGCCTGGTGCAATATCGATTTCCAGACCGGATAGTACCGACATCAAAGCCAACGCATCCTGGCGATCGGTTCTTTGAGGCAGGCTAATAGCATAGATTTTCTGAAAGCCAAGAGTTGAGTTGGTTGCCGGTGCGCTACTCCCGTCCCCTGTACGATACCTGATCGCTGGTAGGGAAACGTCAGGGCTCCAGTAAGTAAATACCAGCAGCCATAGCGCAATCGCAATGCACAACAGCTGAAAAGAGAATCTCAAGGCCATGCTGCGAGGAATGAACCTTGAAGTTCGAAATGACGGCCGATCGACTTTTTCCGCAAGCATCTGCGGTCAAGGTATCGACCTGCAGCTGAAGCAGGCCGGGAAGCAACAAGGCTTTGTCTTCTGATGTTTGAGGACCCTAGAGGTCCGGTGGACAAGAAGGCGTTGCTGAAGGGGCTGACAGGGCTGGCGCCAGACTGGCACATGGGCTGGTAGCTACCTAGGTACTCGGATAGTTGAACGCAATTCTCATCTCAGGCGGTTCAGGACCCGACTCATGCCACGTGGATGAGAAGTTCTAGAAGGGAAAAGCATGAACAGGTCTCAAAATCATACTCTCGGGGGATCAACGTTGACAACTAGGTTCGATGCTTGACTGTGAATACTACGTCCCCATATATCTCGGATGACTCCCGTACCCGGGCGTTGATCTCGCCCCTAAAGGTCTTGGCCAAGAGCATCGAAGACATGTTCGGACCACTGCTGGTTGAATGACTCGGCTCGTGTTTTGTCGGAGATTCCTCAAAACATTTCACCAGCTGACTCGTTTACGCCGGTGCATCAGGTCAAGCGGTTCCGATACCGAATTACCCATGAAAGGCATTTGTGAAGCCTTTCAGCATGCTCGACATGGATGGTGGCAAGCGCGAAGTTCCAAGGTTATTGCCTTGGGTTACGTGTTTGTGCATTTTACTCATAGCTGTTCAACTCTGATTCCAACCAGAGCCAAGCCTCGCCCAGGCTAAGATTAATGATCAAGCAGCCCTGTGGGTGGATCGGGAATGACTTCCCCGTCGCCGCATTGACATTTTGTAAGGTGATTTGCAGCACGACGCGTACAGGTAATCTGGGCGTGCGATTCAGAAACCCTACACTGGTGTTAGATCTCCGTGGCGTTCTCTCTAAAAAATCATCTTGCGGGAGATAGACATTAAGCTTTAACTAACGTCTCAGGAATCATTTCTGGCGGGTATCTCTTCACCCCTTACCCACTGTAGGGGCTCACCAGAAGCTCAAGATGTTTAAGGACCGCCCCCACAATGCGAATTCATCTAATTCACCGTACCTTCTTGTCACCGAATTTTGTGTCAACGGGGACTCATGATCCTTGCCTCGTTCTCGAGGTAGACACTACGCTATGAAGTGGCTATGTGGATAGGCCAAGCGCATATTGCTAATTGAGGATGCGTGTCCGACAGAACGTATTATGGTAGCCTACCGTTTCACCTTCGGAGATCAGGCATAGGCATTTCATTCTACAAGTCAGTTGGTGGGGCTGTTGGATGTTTCTCGTAGGCTTGCAGGAATAAATATGAGATTCTGGATGCGTTTCGGTCGTGATCATCTCGTTGCTTCATATTGTCACTCGTCTATCTTCCACGGTGAAGCGGTTGAACGACTTGGCCCAACCCTACACCACTGTCGTAGTCTGCTAGGTTGGCAAAATGTCACCCCCAATCCGTCCACCAAAACAACGAAGGGGTTTCTTGAAGACCCCCAAGTCTTCTGTCGGTGCAGATGAGAAATTTCGAATAGTGCAAGTCGAAGAGGACAAGGAGGATGAGATGCACTACTCGGAATTGGTCAGATACATGATCATGTTACAACCCATCACCGCCGCCGCTGCAGTCATCACGGGCTATAGGTACTGGAAGCTCCAGTTCTCGCAGCTGCTGCTGTTGCAATCTCTGGGGCTGAACATGAACACACGCCTGGTTTTCGCAGTCATTGACTTCCTTCTTAGCAGTAAGTCTTCGTGTCACAGCTTCTTGAGATATGATTAACTGACATTTTATACTTGTCTAGTGCCGACAACTTTCAAGGCTATCCTGGACATGATCTCAATCTTGACTCCCGCGCCAAGGCGTCCACATCTACAACTTCGAGGTGACAAGGTCCCTACGGTGGACATCATAATCACTGCCTGCAACGAACCTGTCGACGTCGTGCTAGACACGGCTCGAGGTGCTATCAACCTCGATTACCCCGCCTCCCGTTTCAGAGTCATTGTTGCAGACGACGGGGCAAGCCAAGAGCTCAAGAACGGCATCACTGATATGGCTAGATCGAAGCCAGAGTCACTGCTATTCTACACCGCTCGTATGAAGGGTGACAATGATCGTCACAAGGCAGGAAATTTGAATCACGCCTTGAAGTTTGCAAGCTCGCTCCCTGGCGGAGCTGCTGAATTCGTGTCGGGATTGGACGCGGATATGATCCCCATGAGAGATATGTTGCGGGCGCAGATGCCTCATCTTCTGCGTGATTCCAAAATGGGCTTAACATGCCCTGCAGCAGTAAGTTTGCCCCCTTCCCGCATTGTCCGACCGTAATGACCGAGTCACCACCTGACACACTTTTTTTCAGACATTCTATAACGTCCCCGTGAACGATTGGCTATTGCAGTCTCAGACTGTGCACAACAAATGGGAGGAATTCTCCAGAGACCGAATCAATGACGCTTGGTGCACTGGCTCCGGGTGGGTGGCCAGACGTCGGGCGATAGATGAGCTCGGGGGAGTTCCCATGCAAACAATCGGCGAGGATGCATTCATGTCCACCGGCATCTCCAACCTGGGCTGGAACACTGCCTTTATTCCCCAATCCTTACAATTCGGATTGGTACCCGACACATACGGTAGTCATTTGAAGCAACACAGAAGATGGGTGAGTCAACTTTTACAAGTCTACGCAACTAGCTTTCATTTTGGATTAGTTATTCCAAGATTAGAAACTAATCGTGGCATGGTAGAAACTGGGTGGCTTGATCATTGGCATGGACAAACGATTTGGCCTCTGGGGCAAGAATGTAAAAGGCCTGAGCTGGAAGCAGCGTCTCTGGTGGTTTTACTACCCTTTTAGGGCCCTCACCTTGCCGCTTATGACGCTTGGTCTGTTTACCGCGCCTCTCTTCATGCTTGCCGGAACGCCATGGGTTGTTTACGCCACGGACAACGATTTGAAAGCCTTGACCCAAGCATCAGCACTATCATTTATCGCCACTTTTATTCTGAAATGCCACATGTCCTTGAAGACCGGCTATCGTGCGCACATGATGGAGCAATGCAACGAGATCTGGATATCGCCATGTAAGTGAACTCACTGTACCAGGAAAACCCGTCGTTGTCATGGACTAACGAACTTCGTGATACAGACCATACCATTACACAGTTGAAGACCTTTGTGTTCCCAACATGGCTTGGAGGCCAGCTCCTGACCTTCGTGCCAACTGGATCTATCCCCAACGATTTGCACGAACGAAACGCCAAGAAGCGGGCATCATTGCAGACACGATTACGATCGATCCTTATCAAAGACGGCGCCATATTCCACCTATTCTTCGCAGCATTCTGCGGCGCCGCCGTCATCTCAGTCGTCGCGAGAGCCCACCACCAATTTCCTGAACACGGGGCCGAGCGCGGAGTCTACCTCTTGACGCATCTGGGCTGGATGCCAATGCCGTGGTTGTTCTCGTTTTTTGCTTGCCTCACACCTATCTATTACGCCGTGTTCCCACCGACTGTTCCGGACAGAGAGGACTTGCTGACCCAAGATCCACTCACAGGGGCTCGTTACCCCAAACAGAGTGCGAGAGGCGTCACATGGGTTCCTGAGCTTCTTGGATTTGAAAAGGTCCACCTATTTGTGTTTGCTTACTCCCTGTACATTTTATACCGGTCAGCAGGATGGTGATAGTTTTGGATGCTGCTGAATTATCGATAATTTGGATTGGATCTTGCATTTATGACGGTGCTTGAAGCCCTGGACGGTGACGCCCGGCTCCAAAACTTAAATATACATTGGAACCTCATGAGGCCCTTTAAACCCATCGAATCTGCGAGCCATCACAAATTCAGCCTGGAGTGCTCATTTTACCTGGAGGGATTTGGCGACATACTCGTATCTGCAATTAAGCGAGCCTCGATTACATATCTCGATCTGTGCATAATGAATACAGGAAAGCAACACGCGTACATTCGGTCTCATCCCTGCAGAAGATCATGTTCAGGTTGTAAAGTACATTGTTTCAGTACCATTGGGTCGGGCTCCTTGGCAGCCCCTGAAACTGTTCAGGTCCTGACTCGAAGTCATTAAGGGTCTGTTGGGATGGCTATGATACGACTGAGAGCTGTTTTCTGGATTTGACGGAGTATGTAATGACTCAAACTTCAAGGCCCCTGCCTCAAGATCACAAAGGGGACGATTCCCAGCCAATTCTGATTCTGCGTTCGTTCTGGCTCAGGTCCTTTGACCATTCCAACATGTTCCGGTCTAGAGGCACAATCCGTTTCGGCCTCGTCGCCATTACTTTCATCGCGGTCTTGTGGAGCTTACTATTCTTCGCTACCCTCAAGGGACC
Organism: Diaporthe ampelina; assembly: GCA_023522825.1. NCBI lineage: Eukaryota > Fungi > Ascomycota > Sordariomycetes > Diaporthales > Diaporthaceae > Diaporthe > Diaporthe ampelina. The sequence continues at coordinate 43,745 of JAMFTM010000122.1, read as the reverse complement.
CGTTGGTTTACGTGTGACTGAGCCATGGCGGCCCTTGCCTAACTGGTCCTCGCAAGGCCTAGACACGACGAGCCTCGAGTCTGGCGCGGTGATTCCCAATATTGTGCATTATGTATGGGCACTCCGAGATCCAGGCGGTGCTTTGGAATTTCAATTCAAACATTTCGTCAGCATTTATTCATCACATTTGTATCTCAATCCAGATGTGATATATGTACACACCAATGCACGCACTGCAGCCATCCTCGCCGCGAAGCAGGACCACGGGAATTTCTGGACACAAAAAGTGTTTGAGATTCCCGGTGTGGAGGTCCGCCACATCGAAGTTCCGACGCATACCAAATATGGTTCCGAACTTGAACATATGGAGCACAGGTCGGACTTCGTGCGACCCGGTATCTTGAGAGATTTTGGCGGCATCTATCTCGACTTCGACGTTGTTCCAATTCGAGACATGAAGCCGCTCCGCGAGAGTGGTTTCAGAAACGTCTTTGGCCATGAGCTTGGCGAGAAGGTCAACAACGGCGTCATGCTGGCCATCAAGGGAAGCCGATTCATGGACGTATTTGATCGAGACCAGCACGAGGTCTTCAGCGGGTGGTGGATTGAGCACAGCGTCCTGCAGCTCACGAGAATGGCCAATGCACTGATGGCTATCCCTAATGAAGTTTTGATACTTGAGCGCCATGCGTTCATCCCCGACGGCTGGGACGACGATAGACATGCTCGTCTGTTCCGCAAACATCCCTCGCAAGCTGTGGGCATCGAAGATACGCAGATCAGTCTGGAAGACATGAACGACATAGGGTTCTCTTATTGGAACTGGAGCAGATCTCGGCCGACACAAGACTGGGAGCTTGACTATTCAAAGTCATACACAATCCATGCTCTATCCCCACCCCTTCACGTGGCGAATCGGACGCCGGATTGCTTGGAAATCTCGTGGGACTATGTTATGGAGAGGACAAGCAACTATGCAGCACAAATCTACCCAGCTATGTTGGACGCTGACAGGACATTAGAAATCACTAAAAGCATAACTGGGAAAGGCTAGTTTGTCCTCGCTCGAAAGCAATCAGAGACAGGCGCATACTTGAAATCAAGTAACACACCTGAATAAAACTACGAAAAAAAAAGAGGCACGGTCTTTTCCTTCCTTGCTATGCTAACCAGCACGGCTGGCGACGCACCCCCTTGCCCACTTCACTCTCCTCTCCAAAGCTATGTTCCTACCAAACTGATGACCGAATGCATGCCTCATTTACAACCCTTGTTCTCCACAGGCATTCAAGGAAACACAGCGCTGTTGTTATTATCTCGTTTTCAAGCGGTCCTTTCCGGTTGTCATGGGACTGCATTCTCTCACCACATTCGCCCATTTCGGTCTCGAGCCTCGACAGTCCAACCTCTCCAAGTCTTGCCAGTCTCGTAGTTGAATTCCGCCCCGCATTTGCCTGATTCCCAGAACATCTCGTTAGTGACTTCATTGAAGCTCGAATGGAAGACCGTATTTCATCTTTAGTAATCAACTTTTCAAATGTACTTACATGTCATGTGTATGCTGTTGAGAGGCAGCGTTAGCATCGATGTCTCTGTGTGTGGGCAAACAGTGGGGGAACCCGGACAGACATAGCATTGGTCAGCAGGGATTGGTATAAGATATGAAATAAACAGACGCGGGGAAAAGAGGGGGGGGATTCATTATTTGACTTGATGACGATCACCTACCAGCCAGTACTTTTCTGCACGAAATGTCTGCAGGCCGGGCACCGCGTCGAGTTTGCATGGACTGTCTGCTCACCCAGACGCTCCTCGGCCGAACGCTGAGCCACTCGCCGGGCTTCCTCTTCCCTCTGACGTCGAGCTTCCTCCCTGGCAGCGCGCTCCGCCGCCTCGCGGGCCTCTCTCTCGATACGGGCTTGTTCGACACGGCGGGCCTCGGCCGCTTGTAGCTCGCGGAGACAGCGCAGTTCGTACTCTTCTTCGGCGTGCTGTATGCGCGATCTGATGTCTGAGATGTGTCGGCTTAGAGCCTCTCTGGAGTCATTCTCTAGCTGGATCCTGCTGCGAAATGTAGGGTCACGCAATTGCAAATCGTATTCTTCGCAGGTGTGCTCGCCATGCCAAGCAACTCGGTGGACATAGCAGAACGGGCGGCCACAGCCATGACATTGCACGATCGGCTGTCGCTCAGCACTGCTGTGTACTTGGGACGTGCCACAACCGAAGGGACACCATACCACTTTGCTGACTCTCTTTGAGATGTTCTCAATGAATAGGGTTTTGTATCTTTGTACGTTACGTGTGAGAATAAGTCTTGACACTGGGATTTGATTCAGATGAGTCTTTCCGGTACTTCACTTACCTTGCGTAGTTTTCTTCTGTCATGTGTCGTTGGATTTGATCCATGTCAAGATTGTATGGGCACTCAGGACAGCTGATATGTGTAGAAGGCGTTGTCTCAAATTGCGTGTTGACGCTCATTGTGATACAGTCAACGCAGGTCGAAGTCGGATGTACGCAGGTAGGTGTTAGCGGGCTCGACGGGAATGCATCCACCACTTTGACCTCTGCGCAGATATTGCACTCGATTTTATGGCGTTTCATTTTTGTTATGGGGCGTCTCTGTTAACGAGGAGTGTTGACGGAACTACGTTTCTGGCTTCGCGCTATCGATGTCGTCCCGTTCTAATTTGTATGGAGTCGAGACATGATCTAACATGAATTCAGGGTGATTGTTGGCGCTTTTATAGATCACACTTTGCTGCCTTCACGGCCAGATTTGAAAGCGTGGGCTTAGGACTCAGGCAGTCCTATTAGAATGGCACAAGGTCTTTCTTTTACACAACAATGTCATATCGAGTTTTTCCGATGCCATACTATGGTGATTGGTGGGCTCTCAGCTGCCTTACTGTTCACTCGATTTTGCAATCAATCTAGTGTGCTTGTGCACCAATCTCAAGTCATTATTGCACAAGGTGTTGTTCCTGGTTACATATTGACAGTCAAGTAAGCCTCAGAATACAGAAAAATGCCAATGAGACTCGTTTCCACGCTGCAACCCATCCCTAAACTTTGTTGTATGTTTCATGGCTGAACATCAGATTCAGTAACCATAGTAAATCCATGCACCCTCACTCTTTTCCTGCGCTGGCATCCATTCGATCTCCATGGTAGAGGAGCCAGAAGTATCCCTTCTCTTGGGGCCGTGGTGCGAGTTTCTTGCTCGGGTGCCACGAAACCCACACTTGTTGCTTCACCAGAATAGTGCTAGGTCCCCAGCTTCTATCCCCTGCTTCCGTCAAGACTAGTGCCGGGATAGCTGGACAAATCGCTCTCAGCTGGCTCCTGATCTCATTGTCCGAAAAGGTCTTTCTCATCTGCTCCAACCTGAACCTCGGAGGGCCCTCTCCAAAGTTCTTGCAGTCCAGATTCGGCATGTCACGAAAGAACTCAGTCTGGAACGTGCATGGTTCAAACCAGTAGGGTGGAACGTCCAGCGAGTAGTTGTCGACGGCACATGCTATCTTGTCGCCCAGCTCAATAGCAGGTAGAACAACTTCTTGCCGGAGGGAGGTTTCTGCGTCGTCCAGTGCGGTCTGGCTGATATGTCCCAGCAGTGCTGGCAGTCCGATTCCACGAATAATGGAATCCGCCAGTACGCGGCAAAAGTTAGCGCGGAGAGCCTGTGTCTCTTTCCGGGAAAGAATTGCCGTCACAGCCTCTGACATCCACCGGCGGGAATTGTATAGACCTGAGTTCAGTCGGTTAGCGAGTTCGATACCACATTTCATCAATTGATCGTGAGTTTCAGGGACTTCCGGAGTCGCGTATCTGACTCACTCTTGGAAGAATCTGAATTCAGCCGCATTGCATCCTCCAGCTGCTTGATGACATCGATCTCTCTCTGTAGTTGATTGTCACCGTACATAACCTCGGCCGAAAAGACCAACTCAACAAGGAGGTCGAAAATCATGACCAAAAACACGTTGTCGTCTGCTCCTGGAAATTTGCTCGTGGTACGAAAGTCTTGATTCCGAGCTCTGGAAAGATTGAGCCCCGCATCTTGCCCTCGTATTTTTCGAGCGCATTCGAAGGCCTGGAAGCACTTCTCTGAGTTGCTAATGGCTGGCTGCACGCAGGTTGTGATCCAAGTTTGGGTTGAAGCAATCAGGGATTTGAATGCCTAGATTTAGCGCCACGGCGTGAGTATTTAGTTGATCCCCGCTTTGTTGTTTTGCACTTACATTCTTGACATCATCGCAAGGAAGCAGAGCTTCCAGATTTCCACCAAGGTGGATGATATGTTTCTGAGCGGAGTTCAGCTTTGATTGTAGGGCGAGGAACTCTTTCCTCAAACCCGGAATCTCTGCAACCATCTCGTCCTTGGGCTGGCCCTGTTTCTCCACCAGACGATCATCTGGGCTCTTCTCCAAGCATGTGGTGCTGCTGTCCCTATTCTGGGACCTCAGGTCAGCCCTTGCCTTTTTTCTTTTGATCCTCGAGGCTGCCCTCAAAAGGTCCTCTTCCGAATCGGCTGTCGACAGGAACTCGTCACATTCTGGCTTCGACACACTGTCTTCCTTCAAGCGACGGCCCTTTTGGAGGGTCTCGTTCTGTCTCGTTAGAATCAGAATAGCTTGAGAAAGGCGATCCATGTTTTCGTGCATGGATGAGATGACCTGTGAACGTTGTTTGTGCTCGTGAAACATTCGAGAGAAATCGACAGAAGATTGTCCCAATTGATCCCGCAGTTCTTGCATGCGACAGCACATGTCCTTGCATGTGCTCTCCGAAACGACATTTTGATAGAATGCGACTTCTTGCTCCCGAGCCGTGTATTTTGCTTTCAATCTGTCAAAATCCAACAGTAGCTCGTCATAATCCTGTCGCGACGTGTCATTTGTCGCTGTGGGAGTGTCGCGCCGTCTCTCTGCTCCTTGGTCACGCCTGTTGCCATCGTCATTTCCAGGATCAGAGAGATATCCTTGATGAATTTGTTGCAGTCGCCCCTCTGTCCGATGTGACCCTCTCATGCTGACTGCGTTTGCGGATGTGTTCGAGAAACGAGGCCAACACATGTTCGGATTTGCGCTTTGGCGGGAGAGTTGAAAGTGATGAAGGTAGCTAGGAGGTCTTGCCGCGCTTTTCAAGTTGGAATTCGTTCCATAGAGGCCAAGAACTTGTCTAGGAGCTGAGAGCCACTCCAGCAGTCGATACCAAGGAGCTGGCAATCCCTGATGTTGCTGCCGAGAAGTTTCGATTGAATATGGGAGGCAGTAGTCAGTTGTGATCGAAAGGTACTGCATTAGAAGGACTTAGAAATTTATTGTCTTCGAATGCGCGAACGTAAGTTGGATATTTGCTGAAGTTCTAATGGCACAACAGATCCTATCCCGCTCGCACTCATGACCTTCGTGTACCTAGGTACGTGTTTGAGATTATTCCTGTGTCCGTACGCATTCACTCTTCTAAATAGATCCATTCCTGGAGGGCCCGGCTCATGCTGGCAAGTAAGTGACTGACAAATGGATTTGTCTCTAACTCAGACATGTCATGGTCTCCGTGTCTCTGTGGTGTTCGATTCCAAAAACACCCAAGCGTATGTCATCCATGACTTACCACTTTGTGAAGGCTCGGTGTGTGGCTTCGGGCGTACAGGAAATGACAACGAATCCAGGTATGCCATCATTGGCTGAGAAGGCTGAGTTTCGCGTTCGGGCTGTTTCGATCGCACCGAAAATGAATGTCTGATCCCCGCGTAATTTGTTTCAAATTGGCAGTATGCGGCTTTGTTTCTCTCTCTACGCTGCGACACTTTGAATCGTTGCGACGGCAGCAATGCATAACAAAACACGGCTGACGAAGCAAGTCGACGCAAATTCGAATTGAGGCAACCTCCGCTGTACGGTTCAAAGCCGTCCACCAAGATTCTAGTCTGGCTTTCACAACTTGAACCCATTTGTCTCAGCTCCAGATGCCTTTTGAGAATTTTATGTGCGTGGCGTCTACACAAAGCAGAGCTGCAGTATGAGAAAGTCGATCTCCGGGGCATGTGCAGATTGTTACGTATCAGCCGTTTGTCTCTCACGATGTTCAAACTTTTGTTATACAAGTGGATATACGAAAAAGGGTGCCCAGAACCTACTTGCAGGGAGATCCGCCTTTCGCCACCGAGTCCCCTCACCTTCACACAAGCATATTAAGGTTCCCGCGCAGTATTACGTGAGCAGAGAATCTCCAATTCTTTTCGTCAACCAAGTATCCGCAACATGGCGTCCTCAGTACGAAGAAGGATCGTCATCGGAATCGACTTCGGCACGACATTTTCAGCCGTGGCTTGGGCCATAGGAAGGGTCGATAGCCCAGGAACTGTCAATGTTATCAGACAATGGCCAAATAGTACTGGCAGGAAAACATACTCGGAGAAAGTCCCAACGAAGCTCAGGTTTCGTGGAAATGACGAATCTGAATGGGGATTCCTAATACCCACTGATGCCCCGAGCCACGAAATTCTACAGTGGTTCAAGCTGTGAGTGAATTTACAAAATATCAAGATGTTGAATCGGCCCTTTCTTGACAATGATGCTGATGGATCCACGAACGCAGAAAGTTGGATGACAGGGCTGAAGTAGCCGCGTTGATCCCTGAAAACATTCGCGGCTACAATGAGCGGAGGATCAATCAGGCCATTATCGACTACCTTTCATCACTTGGAACTGAGGTCATGCAGACTTTGACTAATATCCTTTCAGCTGGAATCATTGAAGACCATGAGCTGAAGTACGTGCTCACGGTCCCAGCCATTTGGAGTGAGCGTGCCACTCAGCGGACCCTGCGCGCGTTCCAGGAGGCTATGAATGTCCATAGCATCAGGGACATTACTGTCGTCTCAGAGCCGGAAGCTGCGGCTATTTGCGAGCTCCAGGAGGCGGAGACGCGGATTGTCGACGAAGGCGAGTGCATCATGATTCTCGATGCAGGCGGTGGCACTGTGGACCTCATCAGCTATGCCGTTCGGCAACTTCATCCGCTCATAGTTGATGAGGCAGTGGCTGGTTCTGGTGATGTTTGTGGTGGTGCGACTGTCACCAGTCGCTTCGAAACCTGGCTTCTGTCGAAACTCGGAGGCTTGGAGTTTTTTGATAATGGTGTTCTTCGGGACGCCGTTGAATACTTTGAATCTTCGGTGAGTAATTTTGTCCAAAAAGGCGACCTTCGGCCACCAGAACACTGACAAACCATCACAGATCAAACCCCAAGTCAACTCCGCTCTATTGGCGAACAATCGCACATTTTATGTCCCAGTGCGCGGTCTCTCTGACAGCCAACAAGCTGGCATCCTCAATGAGATGCTTGGAGTTTCTGCCTTCGATATCGTCTCATTCTTTCAACCTTGTATCGAAAGGATTAAGTTGCTGGTCGCGGAGCAGATTGCTGCCTCCAACATCCCCATGACAGCCATCATTATGGTTGGTGGATTCGGACAGTGTCAGTACTTGAAGGAAGAGCTTGAGCAGGACGACTTGATCAGAGAGCGCAAGATTAAAATCCATAAAACGTCTCGTGCTCGGACAGCTGTGGTTCAAGGTGCTGTGATGAAAGGCCTCTATGCGGCCGGGCCACAAGACAGCACACGGATCAGGATTGGCGACCATAAGGCACGCAAACATTACGGGACGGAGCTGACTGTCAGTTATCGTGACTCGATTCATTTTGAGATTTTCAACAAGCGCCGCTGGGATGGTTTGAACGGTTGTTACGAGGTGGAGGTGATGAACTGGTTCATCAAGAAGGTTAGTCAGGAGTCTGAGCTCCATGTCGTGCGCCTTTGCTGATTTAGTCAATGTTTTAAGGGAGATCCTGTCCACGAGTCGCGTCCATTTTCCAGGAACTTCTCAGTGACAAGCAGAGTCAACCATGGAAAGCCTCGGCGGCTTTACCTCATTATTTACACTGATGAGATCTCTCAGGTTGCTCCTCTGAGCAATACTGACACGGTGCGCGAGCTGTGTGCTGTCGAAGCCGACCTCACCCCGATCCCAGAAAGCCAGATGCCCCAGCGGCGAGGTGTTGACGGCTTCATGTACTTTTCCATCGATGGTGAAATCGAGATTGTCTGTAAGTGGTTAGAGTTCCTACATCAATTTGAGATTCTTGGAGTTCATCACCTAATTCAGAGAATAGACCAAGCGCAAACCATTACATTCACCCTGCTCTACAATGGTACGTACTGTAAAGTGGCAGACCATAAACGGCCACTGACACCACTTTAGGTCAGCGATACAACAGTGTCAATGTGGACTTTTTCTAAATGAAACCCTGGGAGTGAAGATGGAAATATGTCTGTTCTCTGTGCACGAATTCTTTTTCTTCCAATTATCACGCGAACCTTCCAAGGTCCTCGAAGCCATGTTCCCTTTCAAATTGGGAAAGAAAATTACAGATAGACAAACAATGAGCGGAATGATCCACAGGTCAACTTACTCCGGGCTCGTCTACTGGTGCAGAGTTTTACTAGGAAACCATGTTACGATCTTTGCACTAGAGCCTATGGGATGTCACGCTCATCTTCAGCACTTTGAAAATTGCGACAAGCCATCTCTCGCTGGACATCATGAGCCCAAGTAAAGCATGTTTGGCGGTCAGCGTTGTTGAACACCAGCGTGAAATATCTTTTCCTGTTTTCGTTTTAGGAAACAAACGCACCTTTCAACCAATTCCTACTCCCCCTAGAGACTAAAAGAGTAGAATCTCCTTGTATAATGGAATTATGTGAATAAATAGACTTGAGGTCCGTAACCTTGGTGAAGCGGTCACTCTTCAACCAGTTACAAACGAGTACCTGGGTACGACAAAATTCTAAGAGATTAGAGATTTACACCCACAGAAGCATACGGTACACGCGAACGAGCTATCTTATAGGAGGGTACCCTGTATGATCTTATTTTGTAAGAAGCTATCCTGTAGGAAGGTCCTATGTAGGAGTTTGTTCTGTCAGAGCCTCTCTCATAGGAGGTCATCCTACAGAGCCCGGGTGTATCCTCTGTTTGTGTGGGTGCGAATCTCCGGTCTCAATTCCGATGTGTCTTTGTGTCAGTCCTCGCACAACTATCACCGCAAACGGCTAGTGCATACCCAAATGCAGTTTAACATTCAACAATAACAAGCTGCTACACCTTGGAATTTATTCCTTTCGTAGTGAAACCCAGAAACAACAACAGCCATTTCTCTGCAGGACTATTATCAAGCCGGAACGACACATCATGTCGTCCTCACAACTAGCGCAGCTTATAGCGTTGGAAAGAGAGAACACACTTTTGAGGGAACAGGTGCAAACCCAGCAAAGCCAACGGAAGACGCAAGCAGGCCTCAATCTGCTCATACGGAATGTGCAAGAAAAAGGATTCATTCTTCCCGAAGACATGGTAACTGTAAGTCAAGTCTACCAATCTGCTCTTGGGCTACCAACGCTGAAAGAATTCTAGAAATTCAACGCGCTGCGATATGCTGTGGATCAATTTGTTGTGGGAATGGATAACCTGTTGCAAAAAGACACATCCCACCGAGAACGCGTCAAAAGGGCTATGAATACAGCCGGGGAAGCACAGGCTTTTCGGGTTGCTTTGACACAAAACAGCGCCCTCCAACAGCTGGCGACACAGCCCTTCACCAACGATAGCGATGTTTGGAGAGTGTGTATCTGGCAATTTCTGGTGGCAAACATATTCTCGTACGAAGGTACGACGAGCTTTTATTCTTCAACAGGGCAGAATGCCGCGCACTATATCAGAAACATCCACGAGATCGACCACCTGATGCGGTTTGAGAATCAGGCTGAAACAGGGGAAAGTAGGCGCAAACAGAAACTTTCATGACGAAAAGATTGGGTTGTTAATTTTGCCACAGATAAATTTGCCAGGCGTTTGTGGAGGAAGCAGGCCATCGATGCCGTGTTCAGGCCCGGGAACACCTATGGTCGCAACGATGCGCGTTTCCCCAAGGAAGACCACCCGTGGCTCACATCAACTAGACAGGAGAGTATAAACGAGCTGGTTTCTCAGATACTTCAAATTTTTGACGTATTCCTCGGAGATCTTCCTAGGCGCTCCGACACGGTACAAGAGTTGATCGCCCAGGCGGTCCACTTGAACGAATGCTTTATGCACCAGGCACAATTTGATTGGACCATCGAATTGGATACCACGGGCGAGTCCAGCGACGCTTTCTACAATCACCTGGACAACATGAATTTGGCTGCTGTCAATACCGACAGTGGCCGTCGCGAAAACTTGGATACAGCAACGATAGGCATGCGCCAAGAAGAAATTCGGAGCCGTCTGTACAATGTGTGCGCAACCAGTCCTGCGCTGAAATGTCAAGAGTACTCAGTATCGGATGAATTGCGCATTCAAATCGGGCCTGTCACGACGAAAGTCAAGTCGACCGTAGCGGTGGGCTGGACTTCGAACAGGAACAGTGTAAAGCGGCCTGATAATCCGAGCATGTTCTACATCATGGCTCAGAGTCTCCGTTTGGTTCCTTTCAGCCGTTACATAGTCTAATTTATAGATCATGAAGAAGATACATCAAGAATAATAGACAGCGTCTACCTTGTCTGAAATGGTAGTCAATGGTATCTGCGAGCGCTGTGACTCAAGATCTTGTTTGCACATGAAATACTGCCAGTGACGACTGCAGGGCTTACACTTGCCTCATTGGAGTAGCTTTCCCCGATGATATCGGGACGTATACAGATTAAGAGCGCACCCCCCTTACCCGATGATAGAATCTTATATGGCTGCTTTCAGACTTCAATGACCCATTTGCCAGAAGTGCATTCTCCACACCCTTGCCTACCTTCCCCGTCTTCACCATGCCCTAAACAAGCCATCTCGCTTCATCCGTCGGAATTGTAGGCATATCGTACTTTTGAAGCGGGTTCAACTCAAATGCGATGAGTCTATTGATCGACAGGCGTTGGTAAAAGATGCGGACATTGGGTAATGTGCAGCCATCAGACCGCGCGCGACAATAAGCTGCCCGTCGAAGTTGACCAACTAGAATGAGTACAGTATTTTTTTCACATCATTTCTTTCAGTTCTCTATTTCTTTACTGAGGAGCTCGAAAATTGACAAACAAATCTGTTAATTCCTCATTGTCTTCCGCCCGGCATGTAGTAGCGAGTCACTTGGAATAGCTACTTAGGTAGGTTGTCATCTTGCATAATTACTTATCGGAATCTAGCTAGACAACCACCTCTCTCTGATTCACAAGGATGCAGGACGCTGCTTATTGACAGTTACGACCAATAAGTACTGTGGCCCACCATACATGGAGATCTGGGATTCGGGGCCTGCACGACCCCAATAGTACTAGTAAGATTGGTGCAGGATCACCAACAGTCACATTTTGGGGCATCAATCGCTAGCGCCAACAACACTTCGATGTTGCATTTTGTAATATCAGCCAGCCTAATTGTACATGGTGAGCTTGCTGACTTCTCGGACATTCTTGCCATCCAGATCATTCCCATTACTCTACAACTTTGGCACAGCAACCACGTGGAACACCTTGCTCCAAGGCCGTAGTTGAGCTTGACATCATCAGTCCTCTGCCCATGCTGCTGGTTCTATCCTTTTTTTCAGGTCTCCGCTGAACGATTCGCTTCCTCATTTCAGGGTCCAATCTAGTCTTGTACATCGTTGCGCCGTCGAGTTCGGGCCATGACCTCGCTCTCGGCGCAGTTCTGGACGGCGAGGCATCCCCCAGCCGATCCGGTCCACCTTTCGTACAAGGACAAGACCGTACTCGTCACTGGTACATGCTCCTAGCTTCTTATATGCGTCTTGGTCTCCTCGCTGTGTTAAATCATGAGTGCTGACACCAGACGATGATTCGCAGGTGCCAACTCCGGCTTGGGCCACGAGGCTGCAGTGAAATATGCTGCCTTAGGAGCCAACCCTCTGATTCTCGTTGTGCGGACTCAGGCAAAAGGCGAGCAGGCGAAGGCAGATATCATCCGCCGCACGAAGTGCTCTGCCGATATCTTCATCATCGAGACAGTAGAACTGGCTGAACTCGCATCCGTCAAGGCCCTGGGCGATCGTCTCGCGTCACATCCTCGAGTCCAACAGCTTCATGTCGCCCAGCTAGCCGCGGGCGTTGCGCAGTGGCAGTATGAAACTGGTCCTGACGGCTACGAGGTAACGCTCGCGGTGAATGTTCTCTCTCAAGCGCTGCTTGCCCTGCTTCTCCAGCCCAAGATGCGCGCGGCTGCAGCAGCCCCCGGGCCAGATGAACTCGTGCCTCACCTCTCGTTCCTGCACAGCATTGCCGGCTTCGAGGTTAAGGAGGATTGGCTCCCACCTGGTCAGTCGCTTATTCAGCGATGTAACGATCAGAAGAAATGGGATCCTACCAAACAGTACTTCCTGGCCAAACTTGCGCTTTGGGGCGTAATGGAAGGCCTGGTGGAGCGATACCACGAAGATGAAGCGTGCCGCAACATCGTCATCAACGCTTCATGCCCCTCGGGCTGCAGGACGAACATGGGGCGGAACTTTCCCTCGTTCGTGAAGCCAATACTGGCCTTGCAGCACTTTGTCTGTGGTCGGACAGCCGAGCAAGGTGCTCGCACTCTGGTTAGTGCGACGGCACTTGGTCCGGATAGTCACGGGAAACTCTGGAGGAACGATGAAGTCCATCCGTAAGAAGTATCTCCTTTCAACCCGTCCGCCTTGAGACGTTTACTGATCGTTATCTTCTCGTAGACCTTCTGGATTCATGCAAAGCGAACGCGGCCGGGAGATCCTGCAAGAGACTTGGAAGGAGGTGCTGCAAATTTTGCAACAGCACAATCTCGTTTGATTATGTGCGCAGAAGGCTTGCCCAGATCTTGGCGTTCTGACCTTCGCCATGGGCGTGACCTGCTTGATGTGCGTCACGATGGCCTCATCTACCACCGTCCGATCAGGCGTGGAAGTTTCGTGGCGGCCGTCAAATGGCGCGTCTTGTTACTCGGATGGGCAAGCCCCCCGAAACGATAGATTGTAAAGCACAACAATGGCAACATATTGGACAGGCCTTTCAGTTCAAAGCCGATCTGTGAAATAAAACTCAGGAATCTAGTCAGTGATTGATTTTCGATCCACTCGTGGAGTGACAGTAGCCTCCATAGAAAGACGCCGTCTAATCGGAAAGCATTATATGGAATAACTTCCTAATCGAGTGACTAGACTAGAGGTTAGCAGGCTAGAAGTGATAGATGCTGACTGCATGAGCACCTACGAGGTACAGCTTCTCTGCATTTTGGCACACGGTGGGTGTGGTAGGACAAACCTGCACGTGATCGTGATGTAGAGCACTCATTGCCCAGGTGCTGTTCCCCCTCACTTGACGCTGACGCCTCACTCGAGCCTTCACTCTTTCCTGACATCCACACAATCTACCCGTTCCATTTCTAGAAACCGTATTCATCTCCAAGTCGCAACTTGGTTCACAGCCATCCTTACTAGGAGATCCTTCCACGGCTACCCTACGTATGTAGGTACCGTACTCAACGCTTTCCCAAACGCCCCCTCGATTCTGTTCACTATGAGCTTTTCAGCTTCGGATAAGCCGTTCGAAATTGCAAAGCTGTGCTTAAACTGCCAGAAAGTACAGTTTCGAGACGATATACCGCAGCTTTACCAGTCAGGACCCCATTTAGAACTGGATCGAGAATTGTTGCCCGAGGACAACCGGGGCGACCGCACTGGAGGCTTTCTTGACACTGAATTCGCATTGATCGATTCATATCCGGGGCTGCCTCAACTCTGGAGATCGTCTCAAGGCGGATGCGAATTCTGTAGTTTTCTGTATGAAATCGTCGGGTCCTTCGTTTCTGAAGATTCGGACATCAACAAGATGTCTGAATGTACCATGTCCATAGGCATATCATATTCCTGGGCAATACTAAATGGGAATGAATATGAATCCCAGGAACATCCGAAGGGCCTTGACGCGATGTTGATTACTGCCAAATTTGGGCCCGATGACATGGAGAACCACGAAGTTACCTTCGAGTATGCTGCCACGTGGAATCCGCATACCAGTGCAGTAGTGAGCTTCACAACAATCTACTCCTCCAAATGATATCTCTGTACCCTGATATTTTTGAGGCATACTCACCAATCTTAGATACTGATTCAGTTTCAAATTGGTTGCGCCTGAGGAACCGCTCGAACCAGGAATACTGTGACCCGGACAGCGTTCTGTGGATGAAACAGACACTTGAGAACTGCATCAACAGCCACGAGCATGACGTCTTCGATCGTACATATATACCTCGTCGACTGATCGACGTGAGACCCCAAATACCTCGACTCACATCGCGTGAAGACCTCACGCTATTACAAAGCGCATCTGCTCCTAGATACACCGCCCTTAGCTACTGCTGGGGTTCAGGGAGAGGTCAGGCCACGACAACTCTCGCGACGCTGTCCGACCGACGGGTTAATATCCCTGAGACTGGTTTGCCTCAAGTCGTACGGGATGCCATCCAAGTCACCCGAGCACTTGGTATTCCCTTCCTCTGGGTAGATGCGCTTTGTATCCTACAGGACGATCCATCCGACTGGGAAAGACAGTGCACTGAAATGCACAACATCTACGGCTCAGCAAATGTCACGATTTGTGCTGCAAATTCGCGTGCATGCGATGAAGGCTTCTTACGTCAAACAGGAAGAGTCATCCGTGTTCCTTTCCGATCACGCCGAGCCTCCGATATCAAAGGATCTTTTCTGGTCCAGTGCAAGGGTCTCGTGGATTCCTTTTCAATCCTCAACCTTACTTTTCTTCACTACGACTCTATGGGGCTTAGCCGTTGGAGCAGGAGGGGATGGGTATTCCAAGAGAAAATCTTATCTACTCGGAGACTAATCTTTGGAGCGCGCGATCTGTACTTCTTATGTAGCAAAAGTCATCAACGTCGAGGTCAGGCCGCAGTGCCGTACGGCTATGATCGTCAGATTGGCAAATCCGAAATAGACCACGGACCACCGGCCATCTATGATAATTGGAAAGGAGTCATCGGAGGTTACAGCTCTTACAAAACAGATTCCTTCACTCATGCCAGCGACATTTTGCCCGCTCTCTCAGGTCTCGCCCAACTTCTACATGGCCATCTGAAAGACGGTTATTATGCAGGACACTGGGGTCGGCACCTATACAGAAGCCTCCTATGGCTTCAACAAGGCGGACACACATATTCCAAGACCTCTATGTCCTCGTCGTCCTCTAGAGATGCTTATGAAGCTCTCATCATTCCTTCTTGGAGTATCTTGAACAAGGGAGATACCCTTAGCTTTTTTAATAAGATATATGGTGACGAGAACGAATGGTACGACTGTCGGTCTGAGATTCACCTGCTCCATGCAAAGGTTATCGTGGCTGGTTCCAATCCGTTTGGAGCGCTCACGGATTGCAGTCTCCGCCTGCGAGGCTATACACTGGACCTGAACCATCAGCAAGTCGAAGTTTTGGGGCCATTCTCTGAACACTGGTGGCGGGGATTCTTTTTACTCATGGCGCATGGACGTCGTTTTGCGACAATGAATTTCGACTGTGCGCCAGTGCTACATGGTGATGGATGCAAGCATGTCTCCAAAGGTGATTTTGGGCACTTCAAGTTATTGTTGTTGATGTGGGGCGACTACATCGTCCCAGAATCAACGCCAATGGCTCCAGACATTGGAACCTGGGAGACTACTAGTGGATATCACAGTAGTGAAGCAAAGACCGACACCGATGAAGGATCCAATAAAAGAGGGTTAGTCAAAATAGAGTTGGAGGATGAAGTGGTGCCGAAACAACAGCTGAAGGGACATGGACTTTCTGACAGTGAGGAGGACACTGGCAAGCGAAAGCAGATGATTGGCGAGGAGTCGTCGAAAACAAATTATGACAGCATCTGTGAAGGTCAAACGCGGCAAGATGGTATGCGAAGAAGACTAGTGCAGAGTCCTTTGCAAGCCGGACGCATCGTGAGAAAAGGTTTCGGCCTCATTATCTGTCCCGCTGGGAATGACGGGGAGTATTATCGCGTGGGCATGTTCAGTCCGATCATCCCACGAAGCCTAAAGGAAATCGACTCACGGAGTCCTCTCGGCGATCTTGGAGGTGACATTCGGGAATTACATTGTCTTGCGCAAATTGAGACGGTTGAGCTAGTATAACGGATTGCGCATCTTCATTATTATAACGCATGAGTGCGAGCTTAATACCTTGGGAAAGGATATTTATATGCGAAAATTTCTAATATAGAATATTTTATACCTAAGTAGGCACCTGGCGGACTATGTACAGATACGTGTGCATGCGGACCAAGGACAGAACCACTTTCGGACTTGCAATAGCAGCGAAACGTGCAGTCGGATCGAGACCGTCAAACAATCCATCCGCTCTTCCGTCACTTCAGAAAGATGCAATCTTAGCTAACGTTTGCCAATAAACCGTCTCACAGCACGCTCTCATACTGACCAGGTACGCCTGACAGAGCCTCCAAGGCGGCTCAGTGGTCACAATTGAGTGCTTCATCAGGACATCATACACATATCAACGGCCAATTCGAAACTTTCCATTTTGATTATTGTATCATTGTGCTTATAATCAACGAGAGTGATAAAATAATGCAAAAATGCTGAGGGTATCATATGACTATGTCAAGAGAGCTTAGGTTTAATAGAAGACCGCGGGAATTTGTTGATTGCATTTAGGATGGCCTGACTTGAACTGATTTGAAGCTTGACTTCGTACCAACGAGCTCCTACATGATCCGTCAAGCCTACACTGAGACACCTCGAATTCTCTCAGCGAGAATCACTGAGGCTCTCGTCAAACGACGTGCCAAAGCGCGGTCCCAAGACCGGTTCGTTGAGGACGTGTGTAGAGTCCGCTTTCGTGTTCCGTCGCTCACTCGTCGGCTCGGGCTGTGGAGACCGAACTACATATTCCCTAGGCCCTTCCTCGGCCACGAAAGCGTACCCTCCTTCATACTGCCGAAGCTGTACGACCATTTTGGCGGCTGCATCCTCCATCGAGCTCAGCTCAACGGGAGGCGATGCACGCGTTGTTTTGCCATCTTGCTCCTCCTCGTACCGTAGCTTGTGGAAAAATGGTACCAGGCTGCTATGTTTCCAAATCGGCTGCACCTCTCTCAGCGTCCAGCTACTATATGAGATGATGACGAATATTATTCCGACCCATAGAACAAGGAATATGTGCAGAGTCAGCCACGGCCAGGAGACCTGGATGCAGACTGCAGACCGCGTGACGGTTCCCACTGCTCTTCCAGGCTCTGTTCCATTTGCATTCATGCCAGTCGTCCTCATGCGGGCGGTGATAGCCAGGCTTAACTTCTCAAACGCGTCGGATACACTGTCCAGAGTGGCGTTGCCTTTGTTGAACAGTGGAGGGTACCACCACCTTTCGAAACAGTTGATCCAATCAGTACCGGGGCCCCAGCTGGCAGCCTTGCAAGAGGTCTGGAAAATACGATGCATGTATTGGTAGATCGCAGAGATGAATGCATCCTCGACTCCAAAAGTACACTCCAGTGGCACTTCCACCGATTCGCCGTTGACGAGGAGCGTTGTGAAATTGCGCCCGGGGGAGTGCGCTACCTGGGTCATGTTTTTGCTCGTGTACTTTTGGCCATCCAGGAAACAAGGATCCTTGATAATTCTGTAGGACTCCGGGTGGGCTGTACTCAATCCGTAGACCGGGGTTACCTCCTCGTTAATCGACATGGTCTTTTCCTCCAGCTGTCCACTGCGAATGCTCGACTCATAATTTCGGACACAGAGATTGAGAGTACAATTGGCCGCCAGCAAGTCGACTTTCTTCTGTAGGCCTGTAAAACGCGAAGATTTCGAGCAGTCAACTTTATCGTACCAGTCCGCTCGGTCCGAATAGTTGGCTGGCAGTGAGCAATCCGCAAAAGTGAACGACATGAATTCGACACTTGTTGACGGATGAGGCGACCAGCCGTTGTTCGGGGCTTGGACGTTCATGAAGGGGTAGTCATCGCCACTGAATATGGTGTCGTGAATACTGCCGTCTCCCATAGCCAGATAAGTCGGGTCAGTGTCGGAAATGTTATAGGACCAGTAACCACCGCCACCCTCGTCTATTTGCGTCTCTACGATGCGATCTGTAATGTCTTCGCAGGAGCTGCAAATAGCCAGGGACGAGTAGGATGTTGAGCCTCCGCTGGTACTGCGGAAGTCGCAGTTTCCGGTACGACAGCTCGACGAGGCCGACACCTGGTTGTCCTGGTCCGTCGATCCCACGATCCCTTCAAGCACGGCAATGCTCATCTGCGGGCTCACTAGGTAGGAGTCGCCAGCGTTGTAAACATCGATATCCGTGTGGTAATCGAGAAACTCGGCGACTGGAACCGAGGCCGATTCGTTGTGAGAAAGTATCTCGCATCCAAAGGTGCGTATTGTCTGCTGCGTAAACGGCCCTATGGCGGCAGAGAGGACAAAGGCAACGGCACTGCAGAGTGCAACATATCTTTTCAAAACAAAGTCAGCGACTCACTTCGTGCGAAAAGATTCCTTTCGGTTGAGCACTCACGATTTTCGTGGACGAAGCAGAAAGTTCAGTGAGCCCATTAGCCCTCGTGAAGCTTCATCAAAGCGTACCATGTCTATCAGACGTCTTGGACGACGAAACCAAGACCACTTGTACTGACTGATTGCTATTTTGGTGTCAGTGATCACCTTTGGCAGTCCAAAGAGGCCAGCAGGGCCGGGACGGACTATGCAACTAACCTTCTGCTGCGACCAGGAGTAATTGAGCTCTTAGTATCGTTGACAAGGTGGCCACTACCGTATTGAGGTTGATCCAATATGGCCATTCTGGCTGCTCCTTGCCGTCAAAATGATACAGTAAGCTCACGATGGCGGCCAGAAGTAGCAGGGATAATACAATAGCGAGGCCCTCCAGCCACCAGGATATTAAAGGGCCTCGAGTTCTTCGGGGCTGGCCAAAGGGCTCTTCATCTTTGAGACTTGTCCGGGCACTCAGGTCGTCCACTGCCACAGTTGGGGTTGCAATCAAGTTCTCGGCTTCCCTCCTCGTGTTGTCGACCGGCATCATGATCTTATGTATCCAGGTAGTGGTACTAGTAGGCGTATCATAATGGAGGTTTCTTAAGCGAAGGTTTTTTCCCGATTACCAACCCGGAAGAGGAAAAAATATCGAGTGGTATGATCAAACAGCACTCGGACAAACCAAAGCACATCCGTTAGGCACCAAAGTCAGCTGGGCCTATGTCGGCCCTTAGATCTGACATGCATATGCAGAGAGTCCCACACAGTGCTGTAACAAAACCAATCGTAAAAGCCAGACGACCTGTTCCTAGGAAGAGAAAAAAAATGCCGTATGGCCGCCTGAAGTGAGTGGTTTCGTTCTTAATGTACATACATCCGAAGGCGTACGCTGTTCCTTCATACAGTGGGAAACGGTCACCCTGCATCATGAACCACTGGCAGGGGCTTTTGGCGCAATATGGTTCTGTCTTTGGAAGGACGCATGACAGTGTAACGTAAATGGTGATTACATAAGTATTGCCTGTCACTTCTCGCGATTGATACTCATCGCAATCAGGCAGACTGCTATTTGAATTACTGCTGGCTGAACTTTGACGTGCGAAAGTCTATCAAGAGGAGGAGTTGTGTTGGCTGTTCACCATTGACGGTGCTTGGGGGGCTTCCGATGCTCTAAGACCGATCCGACCAATGATAGAACTTCAGGCCTGACCGCCTTCCCTGAACAACAGGCTCTTTCTGCCACTGCGGCCGCCCGACCCAATCTAAGAATAATTTTGGAGTCAGCGACCCGACCTCGCCCCTCCTCGCATCGTACGCCCGACGAACGACCCAAAGCATTTCTCTCGACGAGCACAACAAAACCCATATCGACGCACATACTGCAGGCAACCAGACACATACCGCCCAAGATGTCCGACGACGAGGAGATATCCGTCTACGACGAGGTGGAGATCGAGGACATGACGTACGACGAGACGCTGCAGACGTACCACTACCCGTGCCCCTGCGGCGACCGCTTCGAGATCGCCCTGGCCGACCTGCAGGACGAGTCCAACGACATCGCCGTGTGCCCCAGCTGCAGCCTGATGATCCGGGTTATTTACGAGGTGGTGAGTGTGAATCATCCAGCCAACAAATCTGCCCCCTCCCTCTGCCCCGGTGTCGCGTCTTGTCTACGACGGGACGGACATCATGCCCCGTGGTTTGCGACACTGGCCTAGCCGCTGCGCGTCTACTTCTGTGATTGTGGCAAAGAGCCTGACAATTATGCTCGCGCAACAGGACAACCTCCCCAAGCCCGACGAGCCGGAACCCGACCCCGAGCCAGCCACCGAGGAGAAGCCGGCGCAAGTCGCCGTCGCCGCTTGAATCATGTGCGCTGAAGACCATCATGTACTTGTGATGCCTGGATTGGGACGGGGTGGAGGCGGCGCAACAACATGAGCAACAGCAGACGAGGGGAAGATACACAGACAGACAGACAGACAGGCCTGTCGCGACGGGTAACCCTGGAACTACGCGCCCCGAGTCTGGCCAGCCACCCGAAACAAGGCGTGCTACGGAACACACACACCGCACCACATATGACACGGCGCACCCAACACAGCGTCCAGGGACGAGGGGGTCCTGCGCCCGACCGGAGGCGGAGGCATACCGCCGCCGCCGCGCCCGCGCAGGACGGTGGTGGCGCCAACCTCTCCGTCCTACGAGTCAGCCGCTGCTGGTCGGACGGGCGCCGCGCTGCGCCGCGAGCTGTCGGCGGGCGGCGAGCAGCAGGAGGACGGAGAGGGAGGACCACAGGCCCTCGGCAGATGTGAGTGGCATGTACGGCGTGAAGCAGCGCGTCGTTCCACTGTTGTATCCGGGGGAGGAGATTCTCATACTGTGTTGGACGACATTTTCTGCTGACGAGGAGGAGTGTACCTCAACTCGTGGGAGCTGGATTGGATGTCTCGGCGCCGAGGGCGGCGGCACTGGAATGCAACGAGGAAGGCGGGCGCGGCCGCAACCGAACCGCCTTCAGCCTCCCGGATGCGGGAACGATGTCTCGCGCAGCAGGTGGTGCGGAGTGGGTTGTCCCGGGGAACGGAATGGAATGTATGGGGTTTGGATAGATGCCAAAATGCTATTCTTCTCAGATCCTGTCTAGATTAAGCATTATTGTTCCTTGTCCTCCTAGGTGCCCGGCCCAGGCCACATTCAGGACGATCCCCCAGCCCTCTTGCAGAGACTTTCTCTTGTCTCCCTCTCCTTGCGTCCCCATCCTGCCCCAGATGCAAAAGCCAAGCCCGGACTCGACCGTGTGCCAGTTTTCATCCAACTCCAAAAGATAGAACAGAAACTTGCCCATGATGTTCCTGAGCCGTAGGCCGCAGGTCACAGCCATGGGTGGTTGTGGGGTATGCCTGAATGATTGTCTCAAGAAAAAAAAAAAAAAAAAAGTTACACCGTCAACCCAATGCCTGAATAAAAATAAACAAAACTCCCCCGTGATGCATGATTGTGCGCTGTCTGTCTGTGTGAAGCGCACAAGAGGTATCTTTCGTTCTCGTTAAAATCCGTCCCCATACATGAAAAAGTCCCGTTCGTTGTGGTCCCCCAAGAACATACAACTCCCCAAAATAAGATAAAGGCAAAAGTTAGAAGTAAGAATGGGGGTATGAGAAAACAGGAATCAAGTGCCCATTGTCAGAACAAGAGCTGGGGAGAAATAAAATGACCCTCGAGGGTCTTGCGCATGTCCGGCGCGCATCGTTCGTTGGCCATGGCTAAGCACGGCATCCGTGGTGGGTATCGTGGTGGTTGCGCACGGTGAGACAAGCGCCTGCACGGCTGCCTGCCATCTCATCCTCTCTCCCCGGCACCTCAAAGCAGGCACAGCGACAGCGCAAAGAAAACAACAAGCCCCAGCATGCTGCTGTCAGTAGACAGGCCCTCCCCGGGCGCGGCGGCGGCGACGGTGGAGCTGGTGGCCGGGGGAGGAGACTCGGTGACGATGTCAGCAGTCGGCGCTGTAGTCGTCGTTGTTGCCGCAGTCGTGGGCAGTGCTGCTGATACAGCTGATGACCCCGACGACACGGTGCCGTTGGCCGGCGAGAGGTTGACGGTGAGGGTGAAGCTGGCCGGGCCCGTCGAGGTTGCCGAGGGGGTGGGGAGGGTCCAGGACGTGGAGGTGCAGTCGGCGGACTGGGCGGCTATTGCGTCTGGGATTGGGCTGGTGTTTTGCGCGAGTGCTGTTGTGGTTGCGCCCAGGGCGGCGAGGATGTGGGAGGCGCGCATTGGACTTGGATGGGTTCAGCTGGTGGCGGGAGGGTGGGCGATTAAGATGATCCTTGAGCTGTTGGTCCCTCTGTGGTCGTGTTTGGTGACGTCTGTTGATCGTGGTGATGTAGAGGATCCCCGGCGCAAGTCTGACAACTCGACTGATTTTATTGGCGACGGTGAGATTATGCGACGATGATATGCACGGTGGTGTGGGTGGAGATGTTGGTTTCCTTTCCTTCCGGGTCCGGATATCTATTCTGCCTCAAGCAATGCCGGCGAGGTAGGTTGTGTATTGTAGTGTAGATAGACCGAGTGACTCGCCCAGTCGGTGACTAACTTGACTGAACCGACTGATTGTGACTGACTGACTGACCGACTGAATGACTGATCGACCGGGCTGACTTGGCTGAATATGAACTCATCCATCTAGGGGTCCAGGACGGGCAGGTCGGAGGCTTTTCAATCCTCTTGCCTGGGGCCGGGCCTGGCGATGTGGAGTCCCACTTTGTGCCGGGAGGGTAGGGGAAAAAAGGAAACAAACAAGACGGGGATGCAGGACCTTGACGTCGGTGACACTCGGCTCCTCAGGGCTGTGGCAGAGAGTCCAGACGACGGAAGCGAATGAAGGGCAGGGTGGACATGTGGAGCACGAGACAAGCAGCAGCAGCAGCAGCGGGAGCAGCAAGCAGCCCGCAGCAGGCCAGACCAGGAGGCCAGGCGAGGAGGACAAGCAAGCAGCCGGGGTTTCCCAATGCGGGTGGGAGTGTGTGAATTTCTCGGTCTCGCAGGGCGAGGCGAGAGAGAGGCCCAGATTCAGTCAGATTGAGCTCGACCCTCCCGGTTGTGGAGCCGGTTGTTGGGATGAGGGTGGTTGTGAAGTTAATAATAAGGCCGAGCGAGCCCCTGGATTGCCCTCTCACAGAAACGGGAAAGGCTTCAGGGTCAATCGAGACATTTGCTGTCTCCTCGTTCCGTCCAAGGTGAGGCAAGAAACGGGACGGGACGGCTGGAGGTGAGTCTTAGGTGACAAGCAGGCAGAGAGAGGCTCTGATGATGTTATTTTTTTGGTGAGCATGTGCGGCTATCGAACCTTGCAGCACGCCGTTGGAGGAGCTAGGTTAGACGAGGATGCTATCTGTAACATGACATGATATGCGGCTTGGACGGTAGTAGTCTAGTCTGTGTGAGCACGCGAGAGGGGGCAGGCCGAGATAGCTGTCAGATAGACAAGACTGGCCAAACCAGATTGATGGCTCTCGCTCTCAGAAACTTGCCAGACTGCCGGCACGACCTGAACGACCTGGACGGACTGTGTTCGGAGAAGTGCAATAAGCAGGCAAGCGAGGCAAACAAGGGTGGGCGGCGGCAGCAGCAGCAGCAGCAGTTCGTTGCAACCTTGAGCGATGGATCCCCCTGGCCACGGCCTATCAATGGTTTCAATCGGGCCACGACATGGTCAATTAGTGCCCTCGTCCCCCTGTGCTGGTAGCCGGGGCGCAATCTGACATGCATGGGGGGGACGACATGGGAGGACATGGCTGCACAGTAATAGCGACGGCACCAGCGACGGTACGCTAACGAGCCTCCAGGGCGACGACAAAAAGCAGGGAAAATGGAAGGACTAATAAGGAACAGAACCAGGAACCACAACGGGACGTGGGCAGGCAGTCCCGGGCTCCAGGCAGGCCAGGGCAGAATTGGGGAAAAAAGCACGGAGCAGGCTGAGGGCAGGGCGTAGGTACGGAGGTACAAGCAGAGTAGGGGCTCGTTGGAAATGCCTCACCAAAAGACGGTGAATGACTGGGGAGAAGATCCATTTTCCATGGTGAGTGTACCACAGTATGAGAGGGAGAAAGAGAGAGTGTGTGTGCTTGTTTCCCCGCGAACAACAACAACAACAGCAAAACACATTCAGCTGGGCTGGTTGCTCGGCAGTGACGAGAGAGGGTGTCTGAGAGCTGAGAGATTTACACTCGATGGGGCTGGGGAAGGGGAGCCGTCTGTTGCGAAACTCAAAACCAGGCAGGACTCACACACACACACACACACAGACAGATGCAGGGAGACCAAAACGAAACATCAGCCATCAAGGAATGACTGACTGATTTGCGATTCATCACTGCCAGATGACCAGAGCTGGCTGACGAAACATGCAAGGCTCATCAAGAGAGATCAACATGCTTCGGGCTGCAGCATGTCGCATGCCATGCACCCATCCCACACCCGCCTTGATGTCATGGCCCGCTGCATTGCTGCATCCTCACTGCACCTTGCTCTCGGGCTGTCGGGAGAACAGAGGGGCAGACAAGGCAGAACACAGTTAGCTGCAGGCGGGTGGTGCAGTTGGCAGGCAGGCTAATAAACTCTGCGGCCCTCCATTCCATCATTCCTTGCTCCTGGCGGTTTTTAGTGCAGTTTCGATGGTTGCAGCCAATTGGCGTCCGATTGACCAGCCAAACACAGCCTGTCTCCAGCAGCTGCGACTGCTGCAAACTGCTGCTGCGTCGGCACAAGTGGGAACTGGGTCCCGATCTGCAAGTCTGCAGGTCTGCAAGCATGCACTGCAGTGTTGGCAGCTGAATCTTGAATCTCTACTCAATCAGTCAATCAGCCAGCTGCATCCTTCCTGCGAGCACGCAACCGGCAACTTCCAACAGAAACACCGGGGCCCGACGATCAGGGAACAACCACCAGAAGAAACCGTTGAAGAACAAGTTAGAGAAGAAAAAAGTCATGCGCGCCGTGATTGGACCGGCAGGGAGTCCCTAGAGCCTGAAGGTTGCAACCCCCACGTACCGTTGCTTGCGTTGCTCCGCTGGGCCAAGACCTCTCCTCCTCGTCCTGCTCGTCCACCCGGCCCATCTCTGCTGAGCTTACAAGCCGCGATCGAGATCCATTTTTTCTTGTTTTGTGTTTTTTTCTGGGCCCAGTCTCCCTCTGCTGAAATCCAATTAATCAGCCATAATTAGCCACATATTGCCACATGCTGCAATATGTGGCGATGCTCAATCTCCTTGCCTTCCTTTCATATCCACTCATTCAGTTAGTCAGCCGACCTCGAGGTTGTTGCTTCTTCGGCCTGCCAGCACGAGATCGAGCAAAGCCACACCAGCCATGCGCTGCTGTTGTTTCTGCAGGTGATCTGCCCCTACCTTCCCCAGGAATAATCCAAGAACGGCTCATCGTGCAGCTCGGATCTGCAATGGCCGGCTGCCTCCCCGTCGGCCGGCAGATGCTCGGCCGGCCAGCAAACCTCAGCGCAGGTTCCCAGATCCTTCCAACGCTGGGTTTCATTGCTGAGACGCCCATCTCACACATGCGCCTCGGGTCACATGAGCATCCAACCTGCCTTGGCTGCCTGCTGAGCTGTTCCTGCTGCACCACTCCCGCCCGACATCCTTGCTGTGCATGCCCGGGCAATTGTTTGCTCGGTGCTACCAGCTAGAAGGAGGACAGGAGCCCCCTTTTGTGCACTCCCAGCGGGACGGTATCAGTATGACTGTTGGAGGTTGCCCACACAGTGACACCTCGCGCAAGCCACCCGCGGCCGCCTTGTGCTGGGACGAATTTCTCTCCGTGCCTCAGGAGGTTTGATGCTCTCTGTGGCGGGCGACCTCGCTGTTACAGAGAACCCTTCTGAGATCGGGCCGGGGCATCACGTACACACACACACAGCTTCAAAAAGGTGAGGACTGATAGCAATGGCTGAGGATGGGCGTAGCGTGACGCCGTTTACGTGATCGTATCACCCGTTCCTGGCTGCGGCCGAGTCGACGCGCAAACGTCTGGGGCACGGCAGCCCAGTCGAGCCATATCACAGCACAGGTGACCAGCAGCCTCGGACAGGGCGAGTTCGTGCCCGGCAAGCAGCCACGGGCAGCTTCATCTGGAGACCCCTGCCCCGCTGGCCTGAGAGTCCTGCCTCCGTCGACACTGCAGGACCTAGCATGACCCTATGATGGCGCAGTCCAGCGCCGTGCTGATGCGGCTCTGCTGTCGAGGCTGTACTGGCGCAGCTGACCAAGGGCCTAGCTATGTGTGAATTTGTAGCATACCCGATCTACCTGTACAGGCATGGTAGCACGGGCGTACGTAGTCTCTGGCCACCTCGCTGTGAGGAATTGCGGTTCAATGGAAACTAAGAGGATGACAGCTGAAAATATTGTGGACGCCTTGGATTATGATCACTAGATTAACCATCGCAAGCTTGAATTCACCATCTAGAACCAGCCTCCACTACTGCCCTAAACATTTTCACCATGCAACGTTGTGAAACCCCCAGGCCATTTACCGCGGGTTCACCAAAAGCAAAACCATCAAACTGACGAACATATCGGAATCAAAAGAACATCCTGAAACCATTGTGCTGAAGCCCACGACAGTACGTATACGTTTCACGGTCTGCCACTTGGAAATCTGGCCAGACACCGATAGACTTCAGTCGAAGATGGCCGGAAATGAGTAGTAAGACTGTATTTTTGCATACAGTTAACGGAGATGAAGATTCTCGACTTAGATGAGACAAATGGTGCGCCTTTCCCCATCACTCAGAAGCGGGGTGTCAGTAAAGTCCGACGACAAATCAACTTCGTCCAACACTTTACCATTCCCGTCCATGAATATTGTGTCTGCATTGTTATAAGGCAGATCAATGTCCACCGAAACCATTCCTACCCGCTGATACTGGCCATCGTCCACTCGTTTCACCAGTAGGAATGTCGCCAGCAGAGCCCCATTTTCGTAATCTGTAATCGAGCGCGGGTGCAGGCTGTGATGTAAAAGTAGACACGAGACAGCATCATCGTCATAGAATTCGTCCCAGTAAACCTTAGCACCAACGTGGACATCCCCCTGTAATTGGAAAATCGCGTATCCTCCACTAGAACGCGCGATATGGGCTGTGAGCATCAACTGGTCAGAGCTGTCAGTATCCTCATCCCAGTAACAAGGCTGGGAGTAAAATATCAACGTTTTTGAGTTAGCTTGAGCATCCGATAATTCGACATTCACAAACCGCAGCGGCCTGACCAGGCAAGAGACCAAAAGCCGACGATAGGTGCTTTGGTCGATCTCGTGATTGGACTGCCTCGATAAGATGAGACCCATGAACAGTTCCACAAGTGTCCTCTTGTGGCCTATGTCCTCTTCGCTCGTATCTTTCACATGAAACTGTGCTTCACTTCGGCTACTCCTATCTTTGCAGCTCTGCTCGGACTCACTCGGCTGCTCTGAACTCAAAGTTATGCTCCAGTCCGGAAAGCTGACGGGCCCAGCCCAACCTGTCCAAGACCAGCTTGGGAAACCGTATCGGCGTCTTGCGGGTTTCTCGTGCATCCATAAGAAGGGGAACTCGGCGCAGGATGATGCTTGTGGGTTCCATTGTTCCAAGGGTGTGTACTGGCTTTTGTTGTATATTACGAAAGGTACTCCCCACACATGCGATAATGGATGAGATTTAAGGGCAGTAGAGGCATGGGAATTAAGCACACCCAAGAAAGCATTCAACGAGTCTGTGTCGTACCTGAGTGTCCTCCTGCTATACTCGTGGATTTGGTCTCGGAGACCACCCATTCTTCCAACTCGAATGCTTCGTCCAGAGAGGTCCGTATGCTGCTCATGACAGAACAGGTGTTTGAATTTGTCGACTTCTTGGTATTTGAGGTAGTCCGCCTCTATCGGGAATTCCACCGATTCCGCGAACAACGCGCTATTGCATAGGAACAAAACTTGCTCCTTTGTGAAGATCAAACGTCGCTTCGAAAGGAATCCTTCTTGGTAAGTCCAGGCCCTCGATGCCCATGTAGTAGCGCCTAGAGTATGAACGGCATCAGGGTACACTTGATGCAATCTCGTTACCTTGCCAAGTCGAAGCGTCTTCGGCAGCTGTCGTTGAAACTGAGAGACGCCAGGCAAGCCGCTTCGAGCATCACTTCCTGCGGCAGCTATGATTGTAAGAAAGGCGTTGGAGTAGACTTTGTCCATGTTGCTGATCATACGATGCTTCTCCGAACTGTTCTGTGGGATGCACTGAAAATTGTATCAGTGACACTTTCGGAGCCCAAAATCGAGCGAGGATTCTTACGTATCGATCGACCCAAAGGTACTGACAACCCATAGAAGCCGTAACTGAGATGGCATCTTGTACCACCAATAGCGGGGAATTCAAGTTATCATCATATGTATCGTCCCCCACTGGGCCCCAGACATAAGAAAGGGCGATGTAACGACATCCCTCAGGTGCCCTCACAATTTTCTTCGTCCAAATGTCAATGACACGGAACCCGATATCACCCGCGTCAGAGTGAACTTTGCCATGTAAGTGCGTCTCATCACACAGGTTTATCAGTCTCTGGAATTTTTTATAGTCGATGGAGTCAGGCTTCATGATGTTCGGCTTAATGCTCAGAGTGTCGAGATCCGAACCCAGAACAGCAAGACATCCAGTCTTTCGCATATCAGGGATGAAATAGTCGTATGGAACAGGTGGAACAGGTATGAAGCCAATCGCAGTACAATGGGGCTGTAAACCCCCTGCATCGCCGGCAAAAATGCCAGTGAAATGGGGCATAGAAGTCGTTATGAGAACACACTCCTTGTTATCCAAGGACGCTGGCTTGATGGCTGAGAGAAGCCGGCAGACTTGACAGGAAGATCTGCATAGCTCGGCGTGGGACTTATTGACACTTTCATGCTGTAGTCTTTCTCTGCTGTATTGGAATTCCTGGGTCGTCCCAAATTGGGAAATTTTCACCCAATCCACAGCTTTGCAGTCTTCGCAAAGACATTCCAGGCTGGAGTCGTTTGAATTCTCAATGGGAGCGCTAGGGAGCATCTGCCTTCCGTCCAAGCCAGTGTCTCCCGGCTGTCTCTTTCCAGTGGGAGACATTGACTGCAGTGTACATGAAAGGCTCGCTAGTCTAGCAGAGGAGGAGCGTTCGATGTTGGTTCCGCAGAGCTGGGAGTATGCAATAGCAATCTGTAGAAGGGTACAAAACGGTCCTTTGGCTGGCTTTAAGATAGCATTAGAAGTATGGTGGTTAACTCACACCTTCGAGTGATGTTCTCTCTTTTTCTCTCTCCAGATATTCTCTTTGGAATCAGTAGAGGACCTATTCGAGGGGCAATGCTCTTGCGGCGGAGCGAGATAGCCTATCACATTTCACCACCTGTCCACCCGCGCCATAAAGAAATTTCAAATGTATGCAAGTGGAGTACCTGCACTTATTTCCGAAGCTCCTCGCAAGATCTCGAAATGCCAAGCGATGGAGGGGCACAGTCCCACAGGCCCAAATTGATGTGCGCCAACAAATTTAGGCTACGAAATGTTTAAGCGTGAAGGACTCTGAGACATGAATATTGATGTTTTTACTATCACCTAAATGATCAGAATCTACTAGCAATCATTCCCATTTTTACTTTAGAGATCGGGCATTCGCAACCACAGAAACGGAGAGTACACCCAAGCCCTGCGGAACAACCTGTCACAAGATAGCTAGCCTCTCATGAGATAGCCTCCTACAGGACAACCTCCTATGGGACAATGTCCTGAAAGACAAGGCCCTATAGGATAACCTCTTATAGGATAGCCTTTTATAAGATAACCGGTCCGGGTGTAGCCTCTGCTTTTGCGGGTGCGAATCCCCGATGCCCTACTTTAATGCTCTTACATAATCCGTATATTTAGAATCGAGGTCTGAATCTTTGCTGCGGGTATTCAAAACTGAGTGGCATCGCGAAAGTCAGGACGGATGTAAGCTTGCTTGTGACGCAGCTGGTCAATCCCCTGTTATTGAGCATAAAAAGTCCAAACAAGGATCTGTGAAACTCATATATGCCTTTCTCTGCAATAACAAATTGATCAAACTTGTCTGCATGACGCCGATCGCCTTTTAGCTTCAGATCTCAATAGATTTTCCCTTGCCTAGAATTGTGGCTACTGTCAGGGTCTTCGTGGTGATGGTACAGATCATCGACTCGGTTTCGCTGCCAATACCTTACATATCAATGGAAATCGTTCAAATGACATCGCTAATCTCAACCACTGGCACGTGTCTGCGCTTTATAGTGAAGGGTCGATCTCAAGCATCATCATAGGTTTAAAAAGTGGCTTATCAGACAAGTCCATGTTCTCAAGAGCCATGCATAACATAGTCTTGGGGTCATAGCTAGTGAAGTCAGAGAGTTTGCAGTCATCATCCCGTTCAGTTTCTAGAACTTCCCAGGGACTTTCAACAGCAAAGTCATAAGTATTCAAGGAGACGCTGTAGTATCCAGGGCAGACTGTGTCAGCAAACAGTTCTCTTGCAGGGTCTCTTGCCAGTATTCCCTACTTAGGTACAAGTCGACCATTAATAAAGCTCCTCATATTATAAAGGCTTGAACGTTTACTCTTAAAATGAGGCATTGAGATGGAACCCAGAGCGGGATCCGAGTGAAACGCCTTCTTGCTGGATGGGAAATTTGGACCTGAGTAGCCGCCATCACGCGATCGCTAGGAACAGCCTATCAACCAAGCCGACCTAGCAGAATGTGCTGGCGATAAGTGAAGCTCGTGCTAGTGACAAGCCGTTTCAATGTCTTCCAACCGTTGCTTATGTGGCCTGGTAGTCCATTACCAAACCTCAAAAGCCATATTACCTATTATTGCGAGACCTCTTCCATTTATCCGTAGAACTGTTTCGAGACTGAGTTTTGTTCTGACTCATGGCAAAGCCTGGAAGACAGGAAGAGGTCGAGAAATCAACATTTGAAGTGACATCCGATGAGTCGCTTGTGTTCTAATTCATCACTTCGCATCCTGAACCACCCTTCGTGTAACTGATTCGTGTAAAAAGGCTTACTGAGCGTCCAGATCACGTTGAACTATACAGCAATTTGGCCGAAATGGAATCAATGCCTGTCGTAACGATGTCTAGCGATGGATTCGAGACGGCACTAACAGGGGTTCCAGGACTTGAAGCCCTTATCACAGGCTAATGAGAAACGGTCCACAAATACGCTCGCATAAACTTTTCCGAGCAAAGGGATTAGGATTCTTATCAACGGGCCCATTACACAGTCCATTTCACGATAGCGCGAGTGAAATGAGTGTTTCTCTTGTGCATGTCGTGTCACCAAGAGAATGACGGGAGAGCGTGAGCCATAATGACATTCTTTCGGGCCTTCTGCCGACGTGTCGAAGGTCTTGCCCCGGATTTGGAATGATCTTTCGAACATGTTCTGTCATTCGCGGATCCTTGTCAGCCACATTGCGCCCATTACGGGCCAGACTACTGCAAACGAGCTTAGCGTGCCCAGACTGCGGGCGTGTAGCTAAGTCTGCCCAGCAAAGCTTGTCATACTTTGCCGATAAGCTAAGCCTAGAAGGGACATAAGTGTCTGGCCGAATCGTTCTGGAAGAGTGTGTTCATTCTGAAATGGAAAGATTGTTGTCTGTGGTATGATCTCGGCGCTCCAAGAAAGGATGTAAAACTTATGATTGGGGATGCAGTCGAGAGATGTAACCTGCACGTTTCTACACTTTGACTAGGTCAGCACCTAGTTATGGTTCGCTGAGATCCTGTCAGGTCCCAAGGGCTCGAGGTAACATCTGTGGTCAACTGGTGTGCGGCTGACTCCTTCGAACCCCGCGCCGGGCAGAATGCACGTCTCCGACGCACTTCACCCGGAACGTCGGTCTAGAGTGCCTGATAAAGGTCAGCGCGAGCCATGCTCTTCTTGGCAGGTGTTTGACCAGGTTGGTTCCTATCCTGTCCTCTCCCCGGCTCGAGTATGTGGTCTATTGGTTAGCGATAGTGGTCTCGTGTTGATTTCAGTGATGGGTCGACGATCATTCGTCATCCAGCGACTCCTTCAGCCCCTTAGCTCCGTGACGCCCCCTTGCCGCTTCATCCTTCTGGCGCGCGGGGAAGCTTCGATGGTGCTGTGGCGTCTGGGTTGCACGCATGGCATTGGTCGATTGGCGATATGACGGTGATGGTGTTGGTCCCTTTGGAGCAGGGGGCCGAACAGGACAGACCCTGGACCTGTGCCACCATGGAAAGCTTATCTGGGTATCAACCCGCATGCCCTGGCTCGTGCAACTTTGGGGGGAGAACCAGCTCGTTGGGTGATATAATTACCACGTCGATCGCGCTGAATCTCTGGTCGCGCCCTGTCCTTGTGTTCCCTCCTGTATCTTGCGTCTCCACATACCGTCCAATTGGGCCTGCCCGGAATCGCATTGAGGCTGCGGGAGTTCTTGGCTGCGCCGTTGATACTGCAATATGCCGTTCAACATCCGAAAACCGTTCGTCCGGCGGGCGACTGATCACCCCGTCACTGAGGGGAATGCGCCCGCCAATGTCGACGCAGTCGACGCTGATGGCAAGGCTATTCCCCAAACCGACAGTCCCGTTCAGGAAGACGCCGCCATTGCTTCGGGTGTGGATCAACTGAAGAAATTCAAGAAGACGCATCAATGGGACTACAATCTCGACTATGACACCATTGTACGTTCTAATATTTTCCTCTCTATTCACATTTGCATATGCACGTCATCGCCGGCCATGACTGGTCGTGGACAGTCTCGTGTTCCGGCAGAAACCCACGCAGATATGACGGCGAGGTGCTGCTATGCAATCGATGGCAGACCCTGTGAAATGAGTCGCGATCATACTGGGTGCTGACCAATGAACAGGAAGCTGCCACTAAGGTTGCTGAGACCGACGATGTCGAGAAGAAGGCCAACTTCGAGCACGCCTTGCTCGAGGAGGACTCACCTTACTTCGAAGTCAGAGCCACAGTACGAAACTATGACGAGGAAATGCCGGCAAACACTATCAGGGCCTGGGTTATCGGGCTGACCGCGACTACGATTGTCTCTGCCGTCAATCTTCTGTTCTCTCTGCGCAACCCGTCAATCAGTATTTACGTCTACGTTGTGCAGTTACTTGCGTATCCGGTGGGCTGCGGCATGGCTCGTGTAAGTCACCATAAATCTGTCATCTTGGAATGAAGATAAGGCATCTGACAAGCATTGGCTGCAAAGGTCCTACCGAACCATGAGTTCAACACGTTCGGATTGAGATGGAACCTCAACCCCGGCCCCTTCAACATGAAGGAGCATGCCATCATAGTGATGATGTCGTCTGTGTCGATCCAGGGAGGTGTCGCCTACGCGACCGATGTCCTTTTGGCTCAACAAGTCTTCTACAAGCAGCATTTTGGCTGGGGGTTCCAGATGCTCCTAGTCCTCACTACCCAGTGTATTGGGTTCGGCATGGCCGGAATTGTCCGCCGATTCTTGGTCTGGCCAGCTGCCATGATCTGGCCTCAGACTCTGGCCCAAACGGCTCTTATGTATACTCTCCACGACCACAAACCGACCGATCCCGCCCTGGCAAATGGTTGGAGCATTGGTAGATACCGATACTTTCTCTATGTCTTTGCCGGAAGCTTTACATGGTACTGGTTCCCGGGCTGGATTGCCCAGGGTCTGACATATTTCGACTGGATTTGCTGGATTGCGCCGAACAACATGGTTGTTAACCAAATCTTCGGCAATAATGCTGGCTTCGGTCTTGTGAGTGAATTCCTGGAAATGCCCTAGTTCCCCTGGCTGACCAGACCTCTGCAGCTCCCACTCACATTTGACTGGACTATCATGACTGCTTTCATTGGCAGTCCCTTGCCATACCCTCTGTTCTCCATCGTCAATACGCTCATTGGTGTCTTCATTTTCTTCGTGGTGGCAGGTCTTGGCGTGTTCTATACCAACACCTGGTGGGTTCAGTACCTGCCAATCGCAAGTGTAAGTCAATCCCTCATGATGGACTTTGCCCAACTACATCAACTCACTCACTTACGTATTTGTCCGTACTAGACACACTCCTTCGACAACACGGGTGCAGCCTACAACGTGACAAAGATCCTGACCCCCGAGAAGACGCTCGATGTTGCCGCTTACAAGCAGTACTCGCCTCTATTCTTGGGGACGTTCTTCTCCCTCACATACGGTGTCTCCTTCGGCGCCCTGTCGTCCGTCATTGTGCACACGGCCATCTTCCACGGTGCCGAGATCGTCGAGCGCTGGAAGTTGGCGCGAAACCAGGATGCTGATGTCCATCTCAAGATGATGCGCAAGTATAGAGACACACCAAACTGGTGGTACTATGCCTTGTTCGCTATCCTGTTCGCTTTGTCCATGGTCACAGTCCTGGTCTGGGACACTCATCTGACTTGGTGGGCGCTTATCATCGCATTCCTGCTCTCCATTGTCTTCCTCGTCCCAATCGGCATGGTCCAGGGTACGACTAACACACAGCTCGGACTCAACGTGTTGACCGAGTTCATGGTTGGTTACATGCTGCCGGGACGCCCGATAGCCATGATGCTTTTCAAGACCTTCGGCTATATTACAATGGCCCAGGCTCTGTACTTTATTCAGGATATGAAATTCGGCCACTACCTGAAGGTCCCGGTAAGTCATCCCCAAACCAAATTAGTCCCGCCGCTCCAGCCATGCTAACGGAATTTTCTCCGAACAGCCCCGTATTACTTTCACCGCGCAAGTCGTTGCTTGTGTTTGGTCCTGCATTGTCCAAGTCGCCGTGTTTAACTGGGCACTTGGAACTATTCCAGGCATCTGCGAATCAGACCAGCCCAACGGCTACACCTGCCCAGGTGCCAGTGTATTCTACACTGCATCTGTGGTTTGGGGTGTTATCGGCCCGGCTCGTGTCTTTGGTGCCGGTGGCATTTACTCGGCTCTGCAGTGGTACTGGCTGCTTGGCGCTGCACTTCCCGTCATCACCTATTTCGCCGCCAAGCGATTTCCGCGCAGCAGCATTCGCTACCTGCATTGGCCTCTTATCTTTGGCGGTACCGGCTGGATCCCGCCAGCAACAGTGTACATCTACCTGTGCTGGGGTGCGGTCGGCGTCTTCTTCAACGGCTTTATCAAGCGTCGCTTCAGGGGCTGGTGGGGACAGTACAACTACATCACGTCTGCTGGCCTCGACACGGGCTTGTACATCTGCACGCTGATTATCTTCTTTGCTCTTATCCTGCCCCAGAAGGTCAACCCACCACAATGGTTCATGAACCCACCTGCGGATGGAAACCCGAACATCACCAACGCCTTCAACAACCTTGATACACAGGGTGCTAATATTCCACTGACTGTTGCTGATGGAGAGACTTTCGGGCCGAAGGAGTGGAAATAGGCAAGATGTTCGGAGTGCGGGGTGCTGGCTATTGTCAGAAAGCCAGTGTATAATAGCAGAAATCTTCATTGGTCTCACCGTAGCTGTCGGCGCAGCGGAATATCGTTCTTGAACGTGTTCGGATATTGCTAGGAAATAACTGAGAGGATTTTGTTGAACCATTCATCGTGTTACCGTTGCTAGGCACCTCGACTTCACAATGTGAAATATTGGCTAGTGCTTTCCATCTGTCAAGGCTCATACCTTGCGGTCTCAAGCAGATTTCTTTGTGTCTTGGGCCCCTTCTGCCTCCTGGATAAACCAGGCCCCTGTCTTCTTGATAGCTTCAGCCATGGTTATCTTTGGCCTATACCCTAGGATTCTTTTTGCCTTGCTGCAGTTCAAAGTCCGATGAATGCAGGCATAGCGCACAGTCTGTCTGCTTAAAACCGACTCCTTCTTCCCAAACGACGTCAACCATACCCACCATTCGGCAACAAATCCCATGACCAAAGCTAAGGCCAGAGGAATGACTTTGATGTCCGTCTCCTTGACCGGATGCCCTACAGACGCAGCTACAGCTCGCTGGTAGTCCCAGAAGCGCCAGTCATGGTCTTCGTCATTCGTAATGAAGAAAGCCTCGCCGTCAACGCGCGACTCTGGTGACGTCGGTGGCTTTCCATAAGCGCAGATGAGGGCTGCAGCCGCTAAGATGTGCGCGTCGACGAGATTGCCGACGTACGTGTACGAAAACAAGTTTTTGCCGTCGCCTATCTGCACGTTGGCTCGTCCGGCCCTGGCTTTGGTGACGACAGACCAGAAGTTGAGATAGTCCCGTTCGCCGAAAGTGGAAGCCGGTCGCAGGATTGCTGTCAATAAGGATTCGTCGCCGTCTGCCCGGTTAGCCGCGCGGACTTTGTCCTCGGCTGCGACCTTGGTCAAGGTATAGACGTTCTTCTGGGCCGGGTACCGCAGTATCGGTAGCGTCTCATCGGCGTCCAACATGTCGTCCACGTGGTTATGAACGACTGATGAGGTAGATGTATAAACGAATGCTTGAGCGTGGCTAGCTTTGGCAGCCTGGAGAAGGTTGTGCGTTCCATCGACGTTGACTTGCTGGAAGCGGGTATGATCATTGGACAAGGGGTCAGGAGACACGACGTGGAAGATGACTTTTGGCTTTATCTCGAGAAAAGCATGCTTCACATCCTCGGCAGACGTGATGTCGCACAGATGGTAGGTGGCGCCGGCCATGCGATTGCGATCAGTCTCGATGTCAAGGATGTGCACTTCACATTTAGGGTCTCTGAGAAGAGCCTCAACCAGATGAGACCCAAGAAACCCACAGCCACCAGTGACTATGGCGGGACTAAGTGAAAAGGACTCGGTGCTGTTGGCCATTTTAAATGTAGCTGAGGTTGTTATGCTGATGCGTTGGGGGGAAAGGTGAATCTGAGACAGAACGAGTGCTTGAGAAGACAAGACCAGGTTCTAGTGATTCTCCTTGCGATATCTTTCACCACTGCAACAATTATGTGCCGCCGTTTTGAAGGGATCATGAGCAAACTCTCACCAACAGACGTTCACAGACCCGCTTGTGGGCCCGAAATGCTACTTCGTCCGTACAGTTTCATTGGCAAATGTTGACCCACCAAGGAACACATTGTGCAACCCCGGGGCCTGATAGGGAACATTGCTTATGACTGAAAAGGTCAAAAATTTACCATTTCGAACTCCTGAGAGACCCTGGAACGACTATGACAAAGCGAAGTAGCATCGTAATGGCCTTGAAGCCACGGTCAAGTGATGTTGGAGGTTTTGCGGCTCAAAAGCTGCCAAGCCAGGTAGGTGTTCTACAATGTCCTCAGGGATGGATCGAGCACGCAGACTCCTCAGCGAAAATGGATGTTCACTGGAATTTGGACTTTCTTCCACTGCGCTAGAGACATCTCAAAGAGACCATGTGACTCTAGGCTTCCATCGAGCGTCTGGCCAAGTGCTGTTGGTTGACGAAGCCACCCTTGAAAGTGGAAACTATGGCATCTGGTCCCAATTTTCCTTGCTTGATCGCTCCAATCGAGTCAAGACTCCGAATCCTTCCTGAACCATGAAATATCCACACCGGCTTGCAGACCCGCGCCTGCCCCAATCGTAAGCAACAAAGCTTGTAATAATAGAGTCTGTCCCTTGAGGTAACTGGCTGATTGGCCTTTGATTCCTCTTCTAAGAATGTTCTCCGTCCTGGAACCAGCATGACGGGGCCCTGCAACCTTTCGATTTTCTCCACTTCCATGGCGACCTGCCGCTGCACGATTTGTTTTGGTTGTGACACCTGAACATACTAGGTACCACGCTCTCATTCCTTACCTAGTTCTCTCAAATTTCGCTTCGTTCTTGAGCTCCCATAACAATATTGTCGTACTATCATATGCCACCCGGAAGTCCGTGAGAATGGCTTCAGCTGCCTCCGCGAACCCACTGGACTTTGTTCCATCTGCTGAACCGCCTGATGGGAAGACGAGCAATCTAGTTGACCCTCCTACCAAAGCTGTTGAGCTACTTACCATCAGTGTTGCCTTCACGTCTTTTATGCTCATTTTTCTTATACTACGGGTCTTAGTACGCCTGCGATGGACGAAAGGTTGGGGATGGCACGACAGTATGATAAAATCCCAACTCATTGCTGGACTTGATTCTCGCTAATTCAGACGGCAAAAGCATGTTGTATCATCGCTGCAGTGAGTACCAACCGCATGAAAACACTCGAAATTGCAATTGCTGAATACCCTAGGTCGGATCGCTGGCAAACATGATTATGAACTTTGAAGGTATTTTCTACATCTGGCGGCCCTGCGCAGTCCTACGCTAAATTCAGTCTTCGACCAGCTACCAAGATTGGGTTCGGTCGCCATTTGTGGGATATTCCTGTTTCGTGGTTGATCTCTCAAAGAAATAATCAGGTGTGCCCTGTAACCCACTCGCATTGTCACATTTAACCCATACTGATCGTACTGGCACCTAGATCATGGCTTCGGCGGAGATCACATACCCATTCGCCACACTATTCGCCAAGCTCTCGATTCTTCTCCTGTACCTTCGCATATTCACCACGAACCGTGGTCTTCGAATCAGCATCTACGCCGGATGCATTTTTCTGACTCTTTTCTACATGGCCTTGATTGGAACTGGAATAACAGTCATGACGACCTGCGTCGGTCTCGCAGCAACAAAGATTGGCGTTTGCGACAAGATTCTCAATGACATCCAGCTGCTAAACTCGTCCTTCAACGTCGTTACCGATTGTTGGATCCTCCTTCTACCCATGCCATTTATCTCGAAGCTACAGATGCCCCTGAAACGAAAGCTAGGCGTAGCCGCTGTCTTCGCATGTGGCTTGGTGTGAGTATCTCTTAGAACCCATCACTGGCGGCTTGAGAGCTGACAAAATGAAGTGCCATCGCAGCTAGCCTGGCCCGGTTGATCGAATTTGTGATCCATTACCACAGCAAGGACTACTTGTGGAACAAAGCCGAAGAGTCGGCCATCAGGTATGATCGAATCCATCCCGGGCGTGTGATCGAAATTCTGACAAATTGTACACATAAAAAGCGCCATAGAGCTCAATGTCGGCATCATAGTGTCATGCTCGCTTTGCCTG
Source organism: Diaporthe ampelina (assembly GCA_023522825.1). Classification (NCBI taxonomy): domain Eukaryota; kingdom Fungi; phylum Ascomycota; class Sordariomycetes; order Diaporthales; family Diaporthaceae; genus Diaporthe; species Diaporthe ampelina. The sequence goes on along the minus strand of JAMFTM010000122.1, from coordinate 4,538 downwards.
CCGCCCCTTGTCACCAAGACGAAGTTGTATCTGAATTCAACTACTTCGACCATCCGGAAGCGCATTGCCTCTCTGCTTGCTCCAAACAAAGGTTCGAAAGAGTCGACCGACGACTGCGAAACAAAATTCTACGACGAGCTCCAACAGAATCCGTTGTCTGTCAAGACGGCTACTTTTGTTGTTAAGTCTTCGATACCATAGCATCACACGGGCAGTGTCTGATGACGTTACTAATGCTCTGCGTGCATCACAAACCACCTGTCCTCTGCACATACCGGTCATACTTGATGAGCTGAAAGAATTGCCGAGCGGTCTCGATCATGCACGGATCGGCCATGTACGTTAGTCTGGTTACGGACTACCTAGGTACCAACTCCGAATATGCTTCGGAAACATCTGTATCAAGCAGTCGACGGACGCTACCGTCGAAGGTCACCAATCCATTTCCCCCACCTACCGGCCCTGATTATTCCAGACAGCCAAAACTGCCCCACATCCAGTATATCAATATGGTACGGATATCCGGTTTCGGGACCTTCATGTGTTCAGACTAGTCTATGCGACGCCGTCCGGCTGCCGGGTTACATTGGGACTGGCTGTGGGTTACCCCAACCCATGGAACCATATTGAGCGAGAGCGAGAAAGAGGTCTGGATATCTTCTCCCGTAACATGTCTGCAATTGGCAACGAATAAGGTATTCAAGACAAGGCCATGGGTATCTTGCTAGTATGGAAGAAAATCTAGAATTCTACTAGTGGGCCGGGGCGTCCCCAAGAATATCTACGACTGGTGGATGCACTCCCGACTGAAGGCTGTTTCTTGATATGCGGCAGGGTTCTGCCCGGTTGCGTGACGTGCCTAACGGGTATGCACTGCAGCTTCATCCGTTCTCGTGAAGCCTAGGCGTCCATCTCGGGCATAAACGTTCTTACGGAGGCTTACGGCGGATGTACTGGAATTTTGCTGAAAGCTTTGGCGAGGCTAGCAATGTGTTCTGCCGTCTTTGCCGAGTCTCGGGCCAACCCATCGACCACAACTCCATCGATCGCGGAAGTTCACGCCGTGGAGGTGCGAAGGAACACCCTCGTCAAGCAATTCGACATGGCTCATACATCTGACTTTCGTCTGCGACGGGCTCAGTGAAGGCGTCTGACGCGGAGTGTTCTCGGCGTTTCGCCGAGCTGATTCGTGTCGCCGGCGATTGACTTTGGAGAGTTCCAGGAAGCTCCAATCCGATCGTGTGCGTTCTTGATGATATTCCACCTCCACGACGTAGTCCTGCGATCTGAGAGGCAAATTGGGGGCAAAACAAAAATTCCCGACTCTTGAAGGCGTCGCGATCAAGTATGGCCAATCCATTCCCTTTGACGAAGACAATCGTTGGTGTTTCGACGCTTTTTGAAGCGTATTGAGTACGCCATCCTGTGCTCATGTGATTGGCCCCAAGAGAATTATTAAGTGACCTCGGCGGTCGGGTTTTGGTTGGTGCATGAGGCCATGAAGTGTCCGAGAAACCTACCCAGGTAGATCTACAACCTGTGTAGGCCGGCAAGAGCACAAGGTCAACTCAAGCTCAAGGCACGGCAGTGCCCAGCACTCGGCGCCCGGCGTAGCTATGATAAAAACAGAAAGCTCCGAGTCTTTTTATCCAACCAAAACGAGCGACTTCGAACCTTCGGATAGATCGGCGGTCGAAAGACCAATCCATAAGGGGCAAGCATGGAGGAGTCCACGGGGACTTATAGACGCAGCCGGAAATAAACACTTCTGAGTCGCTCCTGGCACAGGCTAAGCAAAGGCCGGCCGGCCGGCCGAAGTTTTGACGGAGTTTCCGCGAAACCAAAACCAGACACACCCACCCTTTTTCCCGCACCAGGCCGGCTAAACCTCGGCTGTAGTCCACCTGTCCTGTCTGACGACTTCACCCCTCGTGCATGAGCCCCACCAGGATGATCCCGCTTCCGGGTCCCCTGACCCACGACAGGAGAAACACAACGGCTTTTACTCTCACGTCAGAGCTGGCATTTTTGGCGCTTGTGCGGTGGTGTTGCGTTGCGTACCAAAATGCAAGACGAGTCTGCCGCGCAACGCCTGATTTGCCTATATGGAGAGTTACCCATGCTCGTCCGTGATGATCCCTCTTGTCTGCCGGCCCGTGACACTTGCCTGATCGGGATGTGGCTTGCTTGACATCGTGTGAACGAGAGGGCCCACCCTTTCTTGGTCTTGTTCTGTCATGTAAGAGATGTCTGTCTGACGGACCGATCGTATTTAGTGTCTCTGTCCATTCCCTTCTTCTTACAAGCCCTTTGCATTTACTAGAATCGCTGATAGATCCAAGAAATGCTTTCCGAGATTGACGTGATAACGATTTGAGCCTTTTTGTTTTTGATTCCTGTATACTTCTTCATCATGACTGCCGACAATTCGAGTCCACGGCATTCGTATGCCGGTCGGAACGCCTCGCCAGACGAAGATCCCAGATCATCAGCGCGAGCGGTCGTGACGAAGCCACAATATCCGTACAATAATCCCAGCCTCTCCGTCGACGAGCGAGTTTCGGACCTCCTATCCCGAATGACGCTGGAAGAGAAGGCCGGGCAGCTATTCCACAATATGATCGTGCCAGGCCCGGACGGCACACTTTCCGAGGGTCACCCATCCCATGGGGCACTGGGGACTCGGCATCTCCTCGAGGACAAGAAGATGACGCATTTCAACCTCCTCGGTCCCATCTCAGACCCAAAGCTTGTGGCACGCTGGCACAACAGGATGCAGCAGCACGTGCTAGACCACACGCGACTGGGCATACCCGTCACGCTGTCGTCGGACCCGCGCAATCACTTCGACACCAACATCGGCACAGGCTGCAGGGCCGGTGCCTTCAGCCAGTGGCCAGAGACGTTCGGGTTCGCGGCACTGCGCAGCCCCGAGCTAGCACGCCAGTTCGCAGATATCGTCCGGCAGGAGTACATCGCAGTCGGACTACGGGTGGCGCTGCACCCCCAGGCCGACCTGGCGACTGAGTACAGGTGGGCGCGGGTGAACTCGACGTTTGGAGAGGACGCAGACGTAGCTTCTGAGCTGGTAACTGCCTGTGTCGAGGGTCTGCAGGGCCGGCTGTCGAGGACCGAAGAGGGCCTCGATAGCGTCTCGACCACGACGAAGCACTTCCCTGGAGCTGGCCCTGAGATGAACGGGGAGGACTCACATTTTACTTACGGCAAAGAGCAGGTTTATCCTGGTGGAAATTTCGAGTACCATTTGGAGCCATTTAGGAAAGCTATCCTGGCTGGAACAAGGCAGATCATGGTACGTTATCGGGCTCCACCTGAGGTCTCGACTGGATTCTATGAAGCAATTTGAAGCTAATTGTGCGACGTGATCGTCCAGCCCTCGTATGCGATGCCAGTCGGGACGAAGTACGAGCAGGTGGGCTTCGCCTTCAACAAGGGAATTATAACAGGCCTCCTCCGCGAGGAGCTAGGCTTCGAGGGCATCATCCTAACCGACTGGGGCCTCGTGACTGACGCAAACATCCTCGGCCAAGACATGCCGGCTCGAGCTTGGGGTTGCGAGCACCTAAGTGAGCTGGAGCGGACGGTCAAGATTCTCGACGCAGGGTGCGACCAATTTGGTGGAGACTCGGTGCCCGAGCTGGTAGTACAGGCCGTGGAGCAAGGGCTTGTCCCAGAGGCTCGCATCGACGAGTCGGTCCGCCGGGTGCTGAAGGAGAAGTTCGTGCTAGGCCTGTTTGACGACAGGCGCTTCGTGGACGTGGAGGAAGCTGGCAGGGTCGCGGGCAAGCCCGAGTTCATCGCCCTCGGCGAGGCTGCGCAGCGAGAGGCGTTCACGATACTTACCAACCACGGGCAGGTGTTCCCCCTCCCTGCCTCCCAGCACGACAAGAAATTCTACGTGGAGGGGTTGGATACCCAAGTTGCTCGCCGCCGTGGCCTGCAGGTCGTTGACACGCCTGGTGAGGCCGACGTCGCCCTTGTCAGGCTGCAAGCTCCGCACCAGGCCCGGTCGGGAGGGTTCGAGTCGTTGTTTCGCTCGGGCTCGCTTGAATATCCCGAGGAAGAAGCGAAACGCATATCGGATCTGATCAAGACGGTGCCCATATCAATTCTGGACGTGTATCTCGATCGCCCAGCTGTCCTCACGCCCATCGTTGAGGCCCAGGAGGCTGCCACTGTCGCAAATGACTGGGCTGGAAGCGCTCTGACAGCGAGTTATGGCAGCAACACGGATGCCTTCCTCGACGTGTGCTTGGGCATCGGCAAGTCATGGCCTCGGGGCAGGCTGCCCTTTGACCTGCCAAGGTCGATGAAGGCTGTCAGCGAGAGCCGAGAGGATATGCCCTTCGATACCAAAGACCCACTCTTTCGGTTTGGCCATGGCCTGGGATACGCGAATTGAAGTCGGCATAGCGATTTTCCTTGGCAAAGTTGCCTGGCAGCCTGGCAGCGTGGAAGAAGGGGGCAGTGGTGGGGGAAGGGTAGTTGACAAGGGTTGGGGCAAGCTGGCAAGTGGG
>JAMFTM010000121.1:0-177845 GCA_023522825.1 Diaporthe ampelina | reverse complement strand
AAAACGGCACAGGAGCAGCAGCAACCACCACGGAAGAAGAAAAAGGCGTCTACCGATGCAACCGCTAATCCCACCACCACTTCGGGCACAGGGAAGCCAAAGGTTCGGACTAGCATCAATGAGGTCCCCGATAAGTCTAATGGAGCAGAGCAGCCCCGCTACGTCGACGCGGGTACTTCGGGAAGCAAGCCAGTATCACCTACCAGCGCGACATCGCACCATTCGGCCAGGTCCGTCAAACCGCCAGCGTCGTCCGCTTCGGGCTCGCGCAAGGGCTCGTCTGAGGCACCCAAATGCTACAGCGACGCCGCGGTACAGACCGAACCGGAGCCCGACCACTGCGTAAATCCACGGCCGAAGAGGAGGGTCATGTCTCTCACGATGAGGCTCATGGCCCAGAAACGGAGGGATGTCCTCCCGCAACGCCCATCCAGCGCCATGGACCTAGACTCGCCAACGACGACCAAGAGCTCTCTCGGATCGCCTTCGACTGCGCAGAAACAGTGTCCCCTGTCTTCGCCTACTTCTGCCGGGGACGTCGACGCTCCGATGCCCGATGCCCCTCCTCCGCCAGGCAACGTCGTCACCTCCAGCCCCCCTCTGACCAATGGTACTGTGCCTGTTATCAACCCTAAGGAAGCCAAATCTCCAGAGCTGCGCGTGTCAATGCCCCCTCCTGCATTCACGAGCCCCACATCTGCGACATCTGTGACTGCCGTCACGACACCAATATCGACCAACGGGTCCGTCGCTCAGTCGCCTTTCTCAAACGCCAACCTGCCCAGTCCCTTCGCACCGCCCGTCACAAATGGGAACACGGCCGCACCCAGCCCAATCAAGAAGAAAATGAGCCTGAGTGAATACAAGAACAAAGCCAACAAGGCGGCTGCGTCGGCGAAGTCGATAACGGACACCACTCACCCACTGAAGGCTGCTTCCTCGACCACGGACCCGCTAAAAGCTACGAGTAACGGTGACAACGGGTCAATGGATTTGGACAGGGCGACAGCTGATTCGGGGGCAGGGGAGGCGACTGGTAGCATATCAGCGGCCCCGGCGAGCACTGTTCCTTGAGACTCGCTGCTTTAGTACAATCGGTGGACAGCGGTGCAACGCCTCCACACCAAGTTTTCTTTTCTTTTTTGCGATAGCCCAAGGCGTCTGGCTTGACCTGGCTTTTATAATGATTCCACTCTGAGTATCAACCTATCACGATGATATTAGGACCAAAACGGCTTTGGGGACGGAGGTCGGGTACTTCTCTGGGTCAAGGTACACTGGCGTTATTTTGGGTTGGGATTAAAACCCAGGAGAAGCGTTTGCGGATGTCTCTACGATCTTTAGCACCCTTTGTACGTTTTATTTTTATTGCTCTTTTTTTGCCCGGACGGTCTATGGACGACGACGAATTGGACGAATCGGGCATGGCCGGAGGGAGCCAGTTGAAAGTTCTCGGGAGAAAATTTCAGAACTCCTGGGGGCTCTATCAGATCTGACTGGAACCAGCTCTGTTGTAACTCTATACTTATGGTGAGACAATGAGATCTCCAGAAAAGCAAATTCTGCTTTCATACAACCAGCATCTGGTCTATCTGCCAAAGAGTGACATTGTTGTCATGGTGCGGTGCGAGTCCACTCAGTGTGGCCTCAGAAATTGCCGACTGGGCGTGACTTCACTGATCAATGCGAGATGAGTTGCCGCGGCGGGTGTGTGAGATCATCTACCAAATACAATTATGGATCGCTGTACGAACTGTCTAGTGTACGAACTGTCTAGGTACAACGGGCGAAGCAGGCTGCACGACTTTAAGAAATTCAAGATGCGAGAAACTCAAGACTGCTTCGAAACTTTTGATGCACATTCTCGCCTATTTGCAGGCCTTCGAAGTGCGCCACCTGGTATCATGTATGCATAAACGCCCGATATCCCTTATGTACATTTTGGTCTTTTTATGGGAGGTGAACTACCCAAGGCAGAAAGAGAAGACAAAAAGAGGTATTTAAACCAAGCTGGAAAGTAGGAACAACGACAAGACGCAATATATAGCTTCAAGGGCCTGGGGACGCCCTTGATTGTTCTAGTGTGCCCAACCCAGATTTATTCACAACGGTATGCTCCAATTATCCTCCTTGAAGACGAGCAGCGCAAGCTTGTGGCGCACGAAGAGGCCGAACAGCCCGCACGCGACCTGGAAGGCGGTGAGCTCCCAGGCGAGGCGGTCCTCGCGGAGGGGCCCGCGCCAGACCAGCCACAGGTTCAGGATGGTCAGGTTGCTCGTCTCCTCGAAGCGCTCCCGGCCCGTCTCCTTGTCGACGGCGGTGACGACCTTGAGCAGGCGCAGGCGGCCCAGCAGGCGGATGACGGCGGCGACGGGCGCCGCGGGCTGCCTCTCGGGGGTCCAGGGGGTGACGGAGGGCTCGAGCAGGCCGGTGCGGGAGTTGAACCTTGGCAGGCGGTGGCGCGGGCAGGGGATGATGTGGAAGAGCTGGGGCGCCGAGTAGAGGAAGTTGCCGACCTGGGGGATCAGGAGCAGCATCAGGGTCTTGCTGAAGTGGCCCAGGACGCTGACGACCACGAAGACCATCCCGGCGAAGTAGCAGTAGGTGTCGCCGACAAAGACGCGTGCCGGGTACTTGTTATGCGCGAAGAGGGCGAGGCTCACGCCCAGGAAGGGCAGGAGGAAGTATAAGCTGAAGAGATGGCTGTCCACGGCCGGGTGGGGGTAGTCGGTCGTGAGATAGAGGGCATCGTTGAGGACCAGCAGCAACGCGATGACAATGGACTGCATGACCTCGATGCCGTTGATGCCGGCGAGGATGTTGATCGAGTTGGGGCAGAAGATGGCGCATGCTGCCATGTATATGTAGTAGAACACTCCGAGATCGATCAGCTCCTTGCCCACGAGGGATTGGAGCTTGATGGGGAGGACGATGGAGGTAACGCCGAAGTCGACAAAGTAGACGATCAGGAGGGGGATCGAGGCGAAGGCAGGGATGAAGAACTTGTGCCGCCAGCGAATGTCGAAGAGGTCGTCGCCGATACCGAGGATGGTAATGGCTTGTAGCGAGAGTATGGCGGAAAGGAAGGACGCGAGCTATCAGAGGGCGCCTGGTCAGTTCCCGGCCGAGACCACTTGCGAAGAATAAGAAGGGTAAGTGGTCTGCTCACTTTACTATGAGGAAACTTGTGCAAAAAGCGCCCCTCGTGGACATGCTCGGCATGCAGGACAACGTCCCTGTTGCCGCCGCCGCTAGTTGCAGCAACGATGTCCTTGTAAAAGGGGAATGGAGCGAAGACGATGATTGCGAGAAGGTAGACGACTGCGCAGATGGCGCCGGCGCACTCGGGGATCTCCCTCTTGTTGGTCTTGGACATGTCGACGCCCTTGAGCCCGGCCTTGATGAAGGTCGGGCCCAGCCAGCGGATCATGGCATATGCGGCTGCGTAGGCCATGCCGCTCAGGGCGAGCGAGGCGATCAGGGGCTCGCCCTCACCGCGGAAGGTATTGGCCAGGATGGTGCCACATGCGGCGGAGAGGGCGGCGAGGCTGACCGTCTCGGTCCGGGTGAGCTGAGGAGTTGTCGCCATGGCTGGCCAAGTGTGGGAGCTGAGGTTCAAGGGCCGGCCCTAGCCCAGGGAGAGGGGGGAAGAGTTGTCAGTAGTGTGAGGAAGGTGAGAGAGTGTTTTTCTGGAGACAGGTGACAGGATCGACGGCGACGAGATGTGGAGTTTTGTTCCTGCGCCGGGACCAAAAAGGCGACGTCTCCAAAGGGCCAAGGTGACGCAGCTCGTTGGAGCTTCCCGGCGTGGACCCCACCAAGTCCCGAGGGTGCTGGGGACCGTTGGGCCAATTGGGGCAGCCGATTGGAGCGACATAAATAAGGGTGCTTTAGCGACTCTCAGTGGGTCCTGGGCGCGTCCAGGGTCCGCGAGGTCTTGACATGTGAGAAGGTCCATCAGCCACGAGGCGACGCAATCTCCTTGCGTCCACAGACTGAGGAGTGCGCGAAACGGTGAGTATGTATAGGAAACTGGCACCGTGGAGTTGCTTTTCTTAGATCTGGTGTTATGTCAGTTGTCACAACTCTTGCTCATGCTGTATGGATGAATGCCTGCGCTTTCCCCGCCTGAACATGCCTGTTTACTTGGACTTGTGTGTTTGTAGCAAGCTTTCCCAGAAGATGCTCTGGCTGCAAAAAGAGGCAATGCCGGGTCAGACAATGTCTCGATTGTCTCGGTTTGTCAACCACCTATAAGCCTGGTGGTCCCGGATTTCTGAGCATCTGCAAATGCCAGCACGGCTGCCAGATATCCCCGGACTGCATCCGATAGTTGACCCATGCCCACTTAATTAGCCATGGGACATGCTCGCAGAGAGAAAACTCCAGTGGAGTGACCTCATTTGGCATAATATAATATGTGATCATCTCCAATGTAATGACTGACAAGTCTACCATCTGCCTAATATAGACAGCTTTGTGTGTGTCACTCTGCACCATCACCGGTCCAAGTTCTGGCTGCCGATATTCTGTCCTCCCAAGTCGCATACTGTCACCGAACTTGTTCTGCCCCCCCCCCTTGTGTTCTTTTTGTATTTCTTCACTTCCTATTCTTCTGACCTGGTCTGCTGCTAATTCTAATAAAACAGAAAATCCAGCCTGTATCTTACATATGAAGCTTGCAATCGTCACTTGCAGTGCCTTCTGAGAGCAGTGCACGGGCCACCACTAACAGCACCCACTCCCTCAGCAACTTGTGGGTTGGTTGTTGACCCGATTCAAGATGAATCAACCAGCCCAATCTCACCACTGCAACATGTAATCTTTCAGCCACTACTGACATTGGATATTCAAGTATGGCACCAGCTCTGGGGGAGCCTCCCGCAACGGAGGAACGGGCCCAGTTTGAACTTATCATGAAGCATGGCCATCACGACCTGGTCCAGGCAGTGGCATTCAATGCATACGGCGACCGCTGTGCCACAGGCTCCGTCGACGGCAAGATCAGGGTCTTCAACCGCCACAAGGACAGCATTTGGAGGTTATGTGATACCTGGACAGCCCATGGCGGCGAGATACTTGAGGTGAGCTCGTTTTGGCCCCAGCCGGTCACGTCTTGAGCCAACGCCAAAGCTCAACCATCTCATCATAGTTGCAATGGCTCCCGCCAACCGTCTATCCCAACGTCGTCGCATCACTGGGCATAGAGGGCCGCTTCAAGCTCTGGGCAGAAGACCCTTCCGCCGCCCCGGGCCGCCGCTTTGGCAACCGCTCCAAGGACAACGCCAAAGCTGCCTTTGAGCATCGCTCTCCGCGCGCCCCATACCGCTCATTCTCCATCAAGCACAACGAGGAGACGCGTCAGACCCACCTCGCCCTGCTGGCCGCTGACGGCAGGCTGACCGTCCACGAGAACGAGATGTCTGAGAACCTGTCGGACTGGACCCAGATGGACGAGCTGTCGACGTGTGACAAGCCTGCCCGCGGCGAGGAGACGTCCTTCCGCGTGCGCTTCGACCCTAACATTGACCCTTGCTACAACGCCCTGCGCGCCGGCATGCCCACCGACACCCTGAGTCTGGTTGTCGCCGCCATGGACAAGGTCAAGATCTACCGCACCCGCGACGTCGTCATCCACTCCTACGGCGTACCCTCGACCAAGAAGGAGTTCTACGAGGCCGCTGTGGTGTCCGCGCACCGCGGGCTGGTCCGGGATGTCGCATGGGCGCCGGGAAATATCAGGGGCTACGATATCATTGCGTCGGCTTGTATGGATGGCTACGTGAGGGTCATACGGGTCGACACGCCGCACGACAGCAACGACGGTAGGTCGTGGTCCTCGAGCGACCTGGTCAAGGGCGGCTCTCGCCCTGAGGCCTCGTCCAGGGCTGCCGGGAACGGGTCAGGTGGGAGCCAGGCGCAGCATCCCTCGGGTATCAGCCAGGGTGTACACCATCCCACAGCCGACGGCGACAGGAGGAAGAACCAGGCAGGCCACATCTACCACACCATGCAGTCGCTCTCCATGCTAGAAAACCACAGGACTCCGATGTGGAGGGTCGGGTTCGACGACGACGGGCAGATACTGGGGTGTGTTGGGGACGACGGCAAGCTCTTGTGTTTCCGCCAGCAGGCCGATGGGCAGTGGCGCAAGAGCTCAGAAATCGGGATCATGAAGATGAAAATGGCCGTCCCTTCGTGAAGGCGGTGAAACAAATCTCGAACGGACCAGCATACCCCTCGGACTGCACTCTGCCGAGTGTGATCGCTCGGCGTTGAGGTGGTTGGCGCGGCTGCCCCGCATTTGACACACGAGCTTAAGGAGGGGCCAGAATATGCCGACAGGGACGAGTTGAGCCTAGTTCGGCCACCGCCACGAGCCTTGGTACTCAGCGCGTCATGGCTACCACATTCCTGTGCGCGTTTTGCACTTGTATGTTCGAGGGTACCAGATCGGTCAACCGGCTCAGATCATTTTACTGTGTGTACATGACACAAGGGAGCAGGGCCTGGGGTGGGCACGTCGCCCGCAACGAGCTTAGGCTGAAGGTTGCACAGATATACCCGCGATATGCTTGGCATGCCACCATGCGCGTGTCGGCAAGCGCTTGATAATAAAAATAAGTCCACACGAGTCGACTGATTTCTCAAATGCCTGGCCTATAAAGCTCCTACTCCTCCGGCCGCCTGTTTTCCTTCCGAGGTCGGTACCTGTAAAGCCTCAATGCTTCGTAACACCATCAGACAGTTCTCAAAGTCCTCAGCAACCATGTCGAAAGCCCTCAAGCTGTCCTCCGGCTATGTAAGTAGCTTCTCACCTCTACGTTATACCTGCGACCACCAATTAGCCCGGGAACGCCTCAGCGACTGACTTCTACCCTCAATGTCAGAACATGCCATTGGTTGGCTATGGTATCTGGAAAGTGCCCAAGGAGAACGCAGCCGACTCCGTCTACAATGCCATCAAGCTCGGATACCGCCACATCGACGGCGCCCATGACTACCAGAACTCGGCCGAGGCAGGGCAGGGAGTCCGCAAGGCTCTGGAGGAGGGCATTGTAAAGCGTGAGGAGCTCTTGTAAGTGATGTTATTCGAGCACGAAGTTCTGAGACGCCTTCCTGTACTAACAGAGGCCGCCTCAGCATTGTCTCCAAGCTCTGGAACAACTACCACGCCCGCGAGCATGTCCACGAGATGGCCAACTTTGAGAACAAGAACTGGGGCGTTGGATACCTCGACCTGTACCTTATTCACTTCCCCATTGCGCAGCGCCATATCCCCATGTCAGAGCTGAAATATGTAAGTACCAAAACTCTTGTCCCTACCGTGCCCCCCCCCCCCCGCTTTTGGATTGTTCCAGAATGGCAACACTTTTAGGCACTGTAGTAGGTCGACTAACTAACAATTCACTAGCCCTGTTTCTGGGCGGATGCGGCCCAAAGCAAGGTGACGGAGCAGGTCCCCGTGCCCATCCAGGAGACGTGGCAGGCCCTGGAGGAGCTCGTTATAACCAAGGACAACCCTAACGGCATCCTGCGGTCCATCGGCGTGGCCAACTTCAACGCGATGCTGCTGTACGACGTCCTGCGCTACGCCAAGATCAAGCCCGCCGTCAACCAGGTCGAGCACCACCCATACCTCGTGCAGCCAGGCCTGATCCAGATGTGCCAGGAGAATGGCATCACGGTTACGGCCTATAGCTCCTTCGGCCCTCAGAGCTTCATCGAGCTGAGCAACAAGCGCGCCCTCGGCGCCGGCCCGCTGTTCGAGAACGAGGCCGTTCTGGCGGCTGCCAAGAAGCACGGCAAGACGCCCGCGCAGGTTCTGTTGCGGTGGGCGACGCAGCGGGATATTATTGTTATCCCTAAGAGCAACAACCAGGAGAGGCTGGCGCAGAACTTGGACTCGACGGGGTTCGACCTGTCTGAGGACGAGATCGCGGCCATCTCGGCGCTGGACAGGGGACTGCGGTTCAACGACCCTGCTGATTTCGGTCTCAGGATATTTGCTTAGAGCTGGTTCCAGAGTTGTTAGATCGCATTAGATCGCAAACGTAGCAAATAAAACAAGTGGACCGAGTAATTGGGCACCAAGTTCTTCCGTGAAATGCCGTGTGGCACGAATGTCGTAGTTCAGATTAGACTCTTTGAGGTATCTCTCTACTTCCTCCTCTTCCCACCGCCACCGCCCTCCTCCCCAGACCTCCTCTTCTTGCCCTCCTTACTCCAGAACTCCTTGGTCTCCCTCTTCTCCCTCGCAGCCTTCTTCTCTGCCATCTCGGCCATCTTCTTCTTGAATTCGGCCCTGTTCTCGTCCTTCTTGGCCTTCCTCTTCTCCGCAACGTCCTTCCGGATCGTTGTCAACTTCTGCATGAGGTCGCGCGCCTTCTTCTCCTCGCCGCCGAGCACGACCGCCCGCTTCTGCATGTACGTCGGCTTCTTCTGCGCCTTGGTCTGCACGATCTGGCTCTTGTAGGGCAGCTCGGCCGCGAGCTTCCTCGGCACGCGCAGCGGGTTGAAGTGCCTCTCGGCGCGCTCGATCTTGCGGTACTGGCTGTCTTTGTTCTGCGGCGTCGGGAGAGCCTCGTCGGCGCGGATCTCGCCCGTCAGCCGCGCCCGCTGCCACCCAACCAGGTTGGTCACCGGGTTGTAGAAGCGGTGCGGCTTGATGGGGTACCATGCCCGCAGGAACACAATGTCGCTGAGCAGGATCTTGTCCTCAAAGGTCGCACGGAAGTGGCCTTCTGGCTTGGATAGGGCGCGCTTGATTTGACCTCGGATGCCAGATACCGTCTTGATGGAAGCACCCTCGAACTTCGCAATCTCGAGTGAGCTGTTGAACATGTCCTTGATGAAGGCCGTGTTCTTGAAGATCTTGTAGGGCGTACCCGTCAGCTTGAGCTTCTTGACGATCTCCGTGGACTCATCCACGCTCAGAACGGTGCCCGTTGCCGCTATCCTGAAACCGGGATTGGAGCTCGAGAAATTGTTGAAGCTGACGAAGCCCGTGTTCGGCGCGATCAACGGCCCATAGAAGGTGGCGAAGCAGTGCATATGCTCTGGCGTATACTTCAGCATCCTGTTCCGTACTCGGGAGTCGGAGATACTGTAGATAGGCATCGACTGGAACCTCCTCCAGCCAAGTGAGAAGATGAGCGGGTCGCCAGTCTTCAAGATCTTCTTGTGCCATCTGTGTCGTTTTATCCGCACCTGGACGAATCCGAATCTGTCCTCTGTGGCGGACAAACCTCCCACGATGATTGGCATCTTGGCATTGAACTGCTTGACAAACTCGGCTGGCACACCCTCAATGACCAGTTTGGCATATTTGCCAGCCTTGTGACCCTCCACCAGCGCTCGTTGTCTCTCGTCCAGGTTCTCAAACTCCGCCTTGTTGATGTCCAACTGCTTCTGTATCATGGCCTTTTGGGCGTCGTACCAGTCGTCCTCGCCGAACTCGTCCTCACCTCCGCCTTCCCGGCGAGCGTTGGCTTTGTCGTTATTGAAACCCTCGCGATCCTCTTCTTCAAACCGCAATTTGAGCTCCTCTTTCCTGCGAGCATTCTTCTCCCGCTCCGCTTCCAGATCCATCTCGGGGCCATGTTTCTCGCCTGTCTCAAGATCTTCGAAAGCGCCGTCACCCTCGTCATCGTCATCTTCGCCACCCTCACCCTCCTCATCCCCCGAGCCAAAGCCGTCGAAGTCGTCTTCTCCGTCTCCATCTTCGTCCTCATCGTCGTCCAAAAGCGTAGCGGTAGTGAACTTTTGTCTCAAAGCCTCGATACTCTGCTCGTTCGACCAGTACGATGCCAATTTGTCGTCGTCGAATGTTGGTAGGGACCGATCATCCGCCTGTTCCTCCTTCTCATTCTTGGACTTCTTGAAGAAAGTCTCGTCTTCAGAGTCTTGTTCAATATCCTCTTCCTCGTCTTCCTCTTCATCTTCCCCTCGCCACCTCTTGAGAATGTCGGTTATGCTTAAAGAGTCATTGTATAGCATTCGTGCCAAAGTTGGCGCCTGGAACGGAGCCTTCTTGCCATGGCGCTGCTTGGCTCGCTCCTCCATGTTTTCCTTCCACTTGAGGGCAGCCTCCTCGTCGCCAGAGTCAACATCTTCATCCTCACTCAAGTCATCCTCATCTGAGCCTTCCGAACCTGATATTGAGCCCAAGTCCGAATCACTCTCCGCAAAAGCAACTTCGTCATTTCCGTCCTTTTCGGCATCCTTTTGAAACATTTTGCCCAGCTTTTTCTCGTTGAATTCGGTCTCGACATCGGACGCATACGCATCCGCATCAGAGTCGTCATCGTCGTATTGTAGATCGTCCTCAGCGTCAGCATCGGCCTGGTCAGCGACTCTGCCCTGCCTTTGGGTCTTGCGGCCGGTATCGTCATCGCCGGCCGATTTGAGTTCCTCGCCGCCCGCGAACAGTTGAACTCCGTCCTCGGTTTGACCGAGGAGACGTCTCTCGGATTGGAGGTTGATGATGAGCTCCTCACCCTCGCCTCTCTCAACATCCTTAGCGTCCTTGTCGAATGTGAACCCCTTATCACGATAAATGTAAATGGCGTCTCCATCCACCTGCAGGCCACTCCGATCCGACATTGGAGCGTACAGCTTCTTATCCTTGTCGTCGAGGCGCCGGCGACCGGTCTTGCCAGTTATCTTGGCAAGTGCCTGCTCCATGGCCGGTGTTGGACATGGATCGGGCAGAACCTCCACATCCGCGAGAGTATAATCGCCCAGCCCAGGTATATGTACTCTTTGCCCTTGTGATGCGAAATTCGTACCACGCAAATAGCCGGAGAGCACTATGGACCGGTCGCACTTTTCGTTCTCCTCAATCTTGGTCGGGTGTGTGATATCGCGCCAGCTGTCGATAATCGTGTATGGATGTGAATTCCTCCAAATCAATGGCCGCGGGTTCTTCATGATGGAAAGGAACCGTGACAGGTTGTGTATCTCACGGTCGGGATAGCGCCCACTGATTACGCCCGAAAGGTAGAACAAGTGTGCGCCTTGGTAGAGCTCGCTCCATAACCTGTGCTTTAACCTCTTCTTTGCATCCCTTAGAGTATGTGGTTTTTTGAACAGGTCAAGATGTGTAAGTATACCAAAGACGTTGCCCGGCATACCTGTCGCAGCCAGGATGTTCAGGAATTCCATTGTTTCCATTTCGAAGCCAAAGTTGCCATCGATCATCAGTAAGATGATGTCAGCTACTTTGGCGACGTCGACCATAGCCTCGAGCTCGTTGGGACATTCGAGAAAGGTCAGGCGCTGCTTTTTCGAAGTAACAACGGTTACGGGCCCCTGCGGGTTCGATATCGTCTCCTTCGAGTATCGACGGATCAAACTCTTGAGGAGCGTCGTCTTGCCCACGCCGGGCGGGCCAACGATGGCCACGAGCCGAGGTGGCGGCTCATCGGGGAATCTGTCGACGAGAGGAACATGGAGACGCTTTTCTTTGATATCAGACGATCGTGCAGCTTGTGCTTGAAGTTTTCCGGGCCTGTGTACGGCAAAAGCCTTGGGATTATCTAGAGGCAGATTCTGTCAATTGAGAGTCCGGCGCATGGCGCACAAAAAAAAAGTAGAGCTCTGATTGAGTTAGGTTATAGGGACGGAAAATACCTCCGGTATGCTTCTTCTTCTCCTTGCCCTTCCGGTGAGGCTTGTTGCTTTGCGCCTCCATGATTGCAGAACCTTGGACTGAAAATCCTCACAACGGCAGAAAGAAATCAGGCCGGGATGCAGTCGCGTGGAAAGGCAAGTCCTCTAGAAATTTTGAGAGCGGTGTTTATCTTATCGTCTATCGATAAGCTTACACAGGGGTCACTTGCAGGGATTATGTTGCTGGGGCAGACCTCACTTTAAGGACCGACTTACACGTCCTAGCGCTACACCAGGGCAAATCATTTGAAGCCAACGAGCTGTTCAGGAAAACATCCCTCTCATTGCCTTGCATCAGAAACAGCCATATCCGCTCTCATAAATCCGACGAGGTCGAAATTGTGACGACAATAAGTAAAAAGAGGTGGGTGCCGTTCTGCTGTAAGCGGCTCTTGGCAGTCATCGCCTTCTGCAATTGCTGCTATACCCAAACGAGCTCAGATACCCACCAGCTACAATAGAGGTATGACATATTCTGCTGCATGTCCATTGGACTGGTCTGTCAGCTTATAAAGAGGCGGTCCTCAAGAGAAATTTCCAAATCACCTTTGTCCCAAGTGCAAATACCAAGACTTGTAAAGGCATCCGAATATTGCACGACGGAAAATCATGAAGCCTTCTCTACCGTGAGCACCGTACAGACTAGCCTTTCGACAGTCAATGTTAGTTTCTGAGAGGTTTTATGGAGAATATGCCTGGGCTGAATCAGTTGAGCTCCCAGCAAATCGAGATTCTAATGTCAACCGCGGCGGCGTTCACTAGCATACATGGCATCTATGCAGTAAGCCTGGCTAATGGACATGTGATATAAATCTGACAAGCCAAGAAATTATTCCACAGTAGGAGACCTACAACTTAATACTGAGTATTAGCATGGTGGCTTAGTAGGCCTGGTTATGAATACTGGTGATCTGCAGTTGCCACTGGCATGCCGGACATTGCCCCCTCATCCTTCGGGTCCACCTTTCATGGCCTTTATAACAGGAAGTTCTCTATAATCTCAATCAGAACAACAAATTTTTTCCCGATATCACAAGTGAGCACCATGGGCAACCTTTCAGATGTCCCCAAATTGACCCACCTCGAGCGGATTGGGCCCAAAGGCTATCTCCGCTACGTCTTCCCATTCAAATTGGATGATGAGTACGACATTGACGAGATATCGAGGATCCTCGGGATCGGTTTCGATGCTGCCAAGTATCGGCTACCAGTGATGGACTGTGAGGCTGTCCCAGACGAAGAGTGCAAGCGTAAGTCCATGACACAATCTAGTCACACATGAGAGACTGTGACGCAGCTGACCATATGGGCTTCAGAAGCCGGTGTACTCAAGCTCAAGCGCATTCCAAGTGGGCAGATAGAGTCAATAGTTGTCAGAGATCTTCGCGGAAATGGAAAATTTCCAATGACATACGCCGAGCTTGAATCGAAATCCTTCCCTGTGGCTACCTTTCAAGGAGATGAGATTTGCCGACGCTCCGTATGGATTGCACCAGGTGAAAGACTTCCCGTGTCCCTTGTACAGGCAAACTTCATTGAAGGGGGCTTGATCCTCTCCTGGTGCATCCTCCACTTGAGCGGCGACGGTACCAGCTTCTTCACCTGGAGCCAGATTTGGGCTGAAGAATGCCGGCGAGCCCAGGGGCTCGAAATAATCGATCCCGTCGAGCTCCCTGAAGAGATGTTCGCTGACAGGGCTCGCTTCATGAGCCCGTCTGGTCGGACTTCTGGACGCCTGGAAGACCACCCCGAATATATAGTCCTCCCCTGTGAGTAACTCAGAGAAACACCCCCTTTATGCCGAGCTTCTATAACTTACGCATCGTATTTTGAAGTCACTCCACAATCAGCACCGCCCAAAATGCTCACCGATGCGCATCGTGGACAGGTATTCTACTTCTCTCCGTCTGCCCTGGCGGCTCTGAAAGCAGAAGCAGCCCCAAAGGATGCTTCGAACGCCTCGAATTCATGGATCTCAACGAATGATGCTCTCTCCGCTCTCCTCTGGCGCACCGTGATGGCGATCCAGAATCCAGTCGAGTCGCTCGGTGAGGCCGACCCCGTGTCCTCCTTCGCCATCGCAATCGACGGACGTCTGAGGACCGATCCGCCGGTACACCCGAGGACTATGGGCTGCTTCCTGGAGTATGTCGCGGTGGAGATGCCAATCCGCAAGATGCTGTCCTGCGAGCTGCCCGAGATCGCAGTCGAGATCCGCCGGGCCATCTCGAGGGCGGACAAGGACTGGACGGATGACATTGTCACCCTGGTGGACGGGCTCGAAGATGTTGACCGGCTGGTGGTGAAGGCTTTCACGGATGTGCCGGGCTTCAACTGCGTGCAGACCTCTTGGGTCATCTTCAAACTCTATGATTTGGACTGGGGCCAGGTCCTGGGTAACAGGATTCGGGCGGTCAGATCTCCAAGCGTGGGTGTCATCAACGGGCTTCAGGTGATACTACCTGCGCTTCCTGACGGAGGGACAGAGGTTTTGGTGGGTGTCGAACAGAGTTGTTTGGGAAAGCTGCTGGTCGAGCCACTTTGGAACAAATTTGCCATTGCGCGATGATGCATGGATTCAGAGAGAAATCTTGGGTACTTGCGCAGTGCTTACTGCGCAACCTCTTGTGGAATTTCCACTCTTGGGTAAGCTGCGGGGCGATCAATTATAGGACAATGCACCATATAATAGCATCATTTGAGCAACTGTGTAGAAGAAACTTCGCCTAAAGCAGGTACATTATGGCTATGAAATCCTTGGGTATATGTCTGTGCTTCCGCAACAATGAATATGATGTGTCCTGTATACTTCTGGGACCAGAAAAGGGCTGACCAGAGTGGTACCCATTCATGCAACCGACGATGTCTTCATGGAGGTTCAACCCACTCCGATGAGCCCATGGGGCGAAATCTGGCAGTGGAAAACATCCAGTCATCTTCAGGACCAAGATTCGGGTCGAACTGGTAATTGAGCCAGTGACCGATGATCTTGCCATCTTCCCAGATGGGCGATTCCCAAGAGCCAGATGGTGTGTCGTCCGGAAAGCCCATCAGGTCGCGTTGACGGCGCCTATGGGAAATCTTCCACAGGCGTGGCTCCCTGTTCTTATTTGGTGTTCGTTGAAGGAGACGTTCTTGGCTGTGATATATTAGCATGTTCGAAACTGACAGAGCAGGTGGTCCATACTCTTCATCAAACAGCTTCTTCCCTTTCTTGAGGAGCTCATCCTCACGGAGCCCTCTCTCGTGCAAGCCCGCCAGCATGGCATGTTTGCGACTGACAAGCATAAGCACACCTTCATGAGAGTATGATCGTCCAGGGTGAGAGGGATAATTCTTGTTCTCAAACTCCCAGTGGGGCAAAGTGTCCATCTCGGCAGTTTTCAGTCGGTAGAACTTCATTGCTGGGAGCAGATTAGCCAGGTCGTAGGTATTTTCCCTGGAGCACAGGAAAGTGACAAACCGTCAGAACGATGGATCTCAAAGGTGTTGACCTTCTGGCGGTAACTGTCGTTCTTTTCCCAGAAAGAAGACTGAACGTATTCGTCCCAATCCGCCTTCCACTTCTTCTTCTTCCCAGCCTCGGCCTTGGTCAGGGTTGACTTGGAAGGTGTATGAGGGGTCGCTTTCGCCTTCTTCCGGGCTGACGCCGAGACGGATGTGGGCTGGTCAGCATCGCCAGAGGCACGACGCTTTCGCTTTGGGGTGACGGGTGGTGACTGCATGTTCACGATGGCTTTGGTCTCTCAGCGCCGGTTTCAGCTGTGTTGAAACTTCGCAAACACAGTAAGTCCATGTTGGATATTGAGAGTTGGGCTTTTGGAGATCCGAAGGTTATGTTGACAGAGCTTTAGGTGGGCTGGGTGGATCTTCGCTTTTGCTCGGGCAGCGCAGCGCAGTGCAGGTGGAGTGGGCTCGGATGCGTGCATGTCATCTGAGTTTAAGGCGTACCCCGCGTCGTTTGAATCGCTGCGGCTTGCACATGAGATCAGCCTCTTGGTAGGGTATTCGGGGTTTCTGTCGTTCGATCCCAAAGGATATGCATTCACCCATCATGCAAGCTTCCGAGATCCCCGTCTTTGGATTGCCCAGGTGGTTGGCTGCTCGTAAGGTGAGCAACGGTGAACCCACAAGCGGCCGTGCGTTGAATACATGCCTCGGTGAGTGCTTGCTTGTTATTCAAAGTGATTGAAATGTGTCAAGTAAGCTGTTGTCTGCCTCCACTGTGGCACACAAGGGGAATAAGTCTGGCAATCTGATGTTTCGGCACGGTCATGGTCAGGTACGACTAGCGCACAGGCAGCCAGGATAGGTAGCAAAGACGTACAGCTGGCCGCCACGGCCCTCACCGAGCTGGTGGCAAACGGACTGGTGCTCAAGAAGCATCGGAGAGCACGGCAACGGCAGGCGACGGTCTTGTACTAGGTACCCATCTCACGTACCGTATAGCGCCTGGAAAGCCCATGACCGAGTACGTATTCGCGCCAATGACGACGGGGATTGACACGCCGCGCGCACTGAGCCCCAGTGTCGCGATAGACGGCATGCGCACCGGTCTTGGCTACCCAGGCCATGCGAGCCTGAAGAGCATGACGAAGCACGTCTAGGCTATTATCGCCTGCGTGTACCAGTTGAAGTTTGCGCAGTTCACCTTGGCTTGTTGAACCCGTTGGCCCCTCTCCGCAATCCATCAGATACTCACCTTGAACAGGAGCACCTGGAAGCGCTTGCAACATGGCTCCCGAATAGGAATATGCGGCACCTGCGTGGTAGAGGCGTCGATTGGTGCGGAAAGGCTGGGTCGGTGGCCTCTGGGCAAGATGAGCCCCACCGTTCCACCGAAACTGGGAAGCAGATACGACTGGCTATACGCGGATAGATAGGGTTTAAGGTACCAGGTGGCAAGGTTTTTGAGGGACGACTTGCGGCCGAACGGTCAGGAAAGCACTCCCCAGTCCAGACTCTTGCCTAAAGATGATTTACATGGTATGCGGAGAGATGGGCCCAAAGTCCCCCTTGTGTAACACAATAGCTTTGACTCCTACAAGACTATGAGACTTGGCTCATGCATTTGCTGCGCTCCTGATATGAGGACCGAATAAATGAACCATTCTCTTCTTACACTAGAGGGCGCATAGGAGCGTTCGGTATTAGCCTGAGACGTTGCATTTACTGAATGTCGACTAGTCCCAGCAATCTCGCTTGACTATAATATAAGCGCTAGTATGTTGAGACTGAATATGGAGTTGAAACATACATGACTTGAGTAGGCTCCAGGGCTGACAGCATATATCTCCTTGCTGGCGCTTTTACCGTCCCCACTGGGCGGGGAATGGAACTGTAGGACGGCACTTAATTATTCAGTTACGAAGGACTGCCCAGCTCTAGTCTTTCAGTACTATTATTTTGATCGTGAGGTTTATTGCTAGGCTACTTAGCTACAGTAGGTAGCACCCTACTGTTTTTTTCTCGTATCTACCTTCTACATATAAGCACAAGTGTCGTTATGGAAGATTGGCCTTATTATCCTAGTAGAAGCCGATATGATTATGAGGGCTACCATCGCCATTTGAAAGCTGCGATTGCCACAAAGGAAACAAGGCTCTATAGGCATAAGGCTTTTCACCCCGCCTGAATACCAAAAGTGTTCCAGACCTATCCAAAGGATTGGCTTGCGTCTCTATAACCCGTTACGGAATCATTTTTCAAAGTGAGCATCTTGTTCGACTATACAGTACAATCTGGGCATTTCCGCTGACCACGAGTGGATCTTTGCACGTAGGCTGTCCAACATAGGACGACCAGTAAGATATTGTAGACCTTCCTGTTCTCGAATTCGCCCATGATCTGGGCTCGAATAGAAGCGCAGGCGAGCACCAAGAGAAAATGGCCAACGTTATGTACACGCCACTTCAAGTCGCCTTGAAGACTTATAAATACCTCCTGGATTCTCGTTCAAGTCTCTCTCCATTTTCTCCCATATCTCCCCATCAACCAATTCTACAACACTCATCCTCATCTCTCGTTCCTGTTTGAAGCTGTGAACAGCTTGTCCCAATTCTTCATCCAAGATGCACGCTTCCCACGTCCTCGTTGGCCTCATCGCCACTGTTTCCGCCATCGACATCTACGCCTACAGGAGCGATGAACAATGCCGAGGAACCGACCGAATTGTATGCACGAACGTCAACCCCGGTGTTTGCTGCCCGAGCGCTACGGGCAACACCTGGCGAGCCATTGGTTTCCAAGCCATTCCGACCAACTGGCAGATTGTGGGCTCGGGATTCACCGGAGGCGGTTGTAGAGACATCTGGCACTCGGAGGTGTCCAACGGAAGGCAAAACATGTGCAGCGGCGGCCACTTGTACTCCGGTGGCAGGTACTCCTTCGCCAGCAAGAAGCGTGGTATCGCCGCCGCCACCGATGCTTGCCCCGCCACCGATGGAGGCTGCACTGAGGTCGCCAGGGCCTCTTTGATGGAGTTGGAGGGTGCCAAGTACGACCTGACCGGCCTTGACCAGGCTCTCTACGAAGAAATGGTAAGTAAATCAAATCAACGGGGGGTTTCTTTGAATCTATGAAAACATGCTAACACTTTTCTTTTTCCTACAGTAAGCTACACACACCCATCAAACTATATATTGGGAAGTACGCGTCTTTTAATTAATGCTTATACTAATTTCTCCGTCGCAAATAGCCTCGACCACTTCGACAACGGCGCCAACGCGACCGAGATCCCGGCCAAGTTTGATGCCTACAAGATTGAGTAGAAATATGAGGGTATAACGGTCAGGGGTTGGATCACTATTGGATTTCTTTTCTCTTTCTAGGCAACATATTCTTATCAATTGTGGTATCCACATACATCATCGCAGTCGTAGATCTAGCTAGTAAATTTGACAATACTGCTTTACCTATCTTCGAATTTGAGTTAAAATCGGACTTCCACCAGGGTGACGGTGGCGTACTGAATTCAATGTTAAGACCCCAAGGCGCTCAAAACCTCTGAGAATTATAACAACTATGCCATTAGCTGAGCCCTTGATATCACTGCTCTCCTCTCCTGAGCCTGAAAGGCCATCAAAGTTTGATTCCCAACTATGAATCTGTCTCTCGACCCTAGAAAACTGAAGCTGGACTACACCCGCTGCTTCTCACATGAAGGGTTTGGCAGCACTGGAGTCTTGGTGTTACGAATCAGTATTTGGATAGAGCCCAGTTCCTCGACTGTCTGGCCTCTAAACAGGAAGAGGCACTATGATACGGTCGCCGTGGTCTCTATCCAATTAAAACACAGGGCCAATGAGGTGAGTGATGAAGTGGGAGCCTATGACTGGTACGGCTCGCACACGCAAGACTGTACCCAATGCGCCTTTTAATTTGAAGCACACGAGGATTGTATATCGGGGGCCGGCTGCCACCTGGATGAGAAAAGAGTTGATTCTTCTCAAAATAATGTCTCAGCCTTGCGGGATTAGCAAAGACCAAGTTACAGGTGTGTCAATTTTCATGTTGAGCCTATTACCTTTCATGTGCTCCTTCTGCTCTTTGACGTAGCCGTCCTCACTCCATCCGATTCTTTGGATAAGTAGACCAAGCTCTCAAACTTGCAACATCCGTTTCTTTTTTTCTCTCCTTCGTCTATTGGTAGATGAGACTGATCCAAGAAATATGCTCAGTGTGAGAATCGCACTGCGAGTCTTCGGCCAGTCTGTCAAATTCTGGCATATCCAATTGGACACCAAGATTCTTTGTATCGGCGAAGTTTAGACCGTGAGAATAAGGGTTTTTGTTCAGGCATCACTAGGTGCGGTACAACACCATATCATCCACTATATCGTAATACTTAAGCTGATATCGTGAAAGGCGTCTTTCATCACGTCATTTCCTGAACAGTACCTTCTAGCAGTGCCATCCTTAATTTTCCACGAGTTAGGGGGGCCGAGACATTATTAAAGGGGAGAGATTTCGCCTAGTCAGATCGTTCATGTTTCGTAGCTGAGTGACCCGACATCGATGTGATAGCTTGGTTCCTAGGGGTTGCTATTGAACCATATCCTCCAAACTCACTAACTGGCGAAGACAAATGAGCCACATGAGCTCTGCCATGACGTTGCGAGTTTCTTGAGCATGTGGCTGCGAGATGGTGGCAGCATAGATAGTGTCGTCTTTGCTAGTGGTGAGGCGGGCGTCCTGATAAGACGGATGGCAGAGCAGTACAGAGTATTCCGAGACATTCAAAACTTGGCCAGGGCAGGCAGGCTGGCAGGCCAAAGCTTCAGGGATATCAGGGATAGGCACGCGCCCAACTCGTCTGGTAGGCAGGGACGACTTACACTCTAAGGCAGCTTCATGGCGAAATAGTGGGGTCTGGCCGCGTCTATCCGCCCATGGCTGCACCACGAGCTGTTTGTACAGCGAAGCAGTGCCCGCCTTGGTGCCCACCCAGATAGCATGACGTATGCCCACAGGCTGCCGCGTCCTCGTGCTCGTGCTGCTGCCGGTGCTTGTTTGCTCCAGAATCCTCTCTGTTTCCAGGTTTTCTATAAGAATAAGCCACATCCTCTCCTCAACGACCTCAGCCACAGCCATACCAACTTCTATACATCAACACTACGTCCTAAACCCAACTCATCGACCAAACCCACAGACCTACCCATCAACATGCCTACCTACATTGTAAGTCGTGAGAACCCTGGGCTTGGTCGGAGCCGGCCGTGCCTGGGCAACACCAGCCGTTGTCTGACAATGCGTTCCGCAGGTTACTTGCAAGGAGGATGCGACCCCTGAGCAGGTCGACGCGTAAGATCAACCACCACATCATCCAATACTACCTTGCACCAAACAGCCAGACTGATTGGAGATGTATAGCGCAAAGAAGCATGCCGAGGACCAGGGAGGCAAGATCGGCCACTCTTACAACCTGATCAAGGGTTTCTCGTACGTTCGCACACCGCCCGGGCCGCCAGGATGCCAGGCTGCATGTTCCCGAACCAATATTCCTCACTGACACCACGCCTCATCTACAGTGTTGATTTCCCCGAAGACTCCATCAGCACGCTGGAGAGCCACGAGCACGTCAAGGCCGTCGAGAAGGACCAGCCGGTCAAGACCCAGTAGACGAGTGGGAGAGGTCGACTTGTTCCATAGATCGGTCCAGCATACGGCGTCCTCTATAAGGGGCCATGACTTTACAGACAAGGCATCCTGTCATAACTTTACGAGCAATGATTTGATAAATATACCTCCCGGCGCTCTTTCGAGCCGCCGCTAGATGTCTGCTGTTCCATCAGGCTTGATAGGTCTCGCCGTGCTCCTTTGTTCTCATCCCCACGCTTCTTGTCATCGCGGGGTAAAAGGCGCCATGCCCCCACCACCGCACCGTCACCGTCTCACGGACCGTTATCTTATCTATCAGGGTCCAGTCAGAGCCCGCCTACCTGCAGATGGGCCCACCCACCCTGAACTTGGCCGCTGTATGTGCACTAAATGCGCGCACTGAGCTATGGTACAGTGCCGCCCGGGTGCACCTGCCTGTTAAGCTTTGATCGCTAAGCCGTGTAGCCCAAGAGGCTGCACGCCCCAGGACCCTAGGCCCTCGCCCACCGCTTGTCAACCACCCGCAAGCAGCTTCCAATGAGGTCACTTGCCTCGCTCGCGCACACTCAGCGACTCGAATGACTCCCCCGAAGAATTGCAGCAACTCTACGAGAGCTCACCACCTTCCTTCGTCGTCTGCAATGCCGCCATGAATTGTTTCATGAGGCCACTGAGGTGCTCTCACTCATCGCGAGCCTCAAGCCAGCTCATCTACTCAAAAACACCCGCAACATGCACGCGGCTCTTCTCGTCCACCCCTCGGCCGAGGAGGCACACGAGCTTCCCCCATCACGATGACCAGGTGCCTCGACTCGCAAAACAGCCTCTGCACCAGCTGAGCCTGGCAGACCTTGTTAAGTAAATACACCTCTTTCCTCTTGGACCTAGGAAATCAGTCGAGGCTTGGCCTAACAACAGAACAGGCACGGCCGGCCACCTCTCTCGGCAGAGGCCCTCCTCTCGTCTGCCCGCTTCACCCTGTCGCTGCTCCCAATTCGTCTTGCACACCGCATACAGGCCCTGCGCAACCTGCCGTACATTGTGGTTTCCAACAGTCACATCACCAAGATCTATAACAACTACGAGCACTCGCTTTCCACCTTGCTGCCATGGCTCGAGGACTCCCCCAACAGCAAACACACTCTCTCCACCCTCGAGGATGAGATACGCTTCACTGAAGTCCTCGCCGAGCTGGTGCAAACCCACACCGACACAATCCCAATTCTTGCCCAGGGCTTCCTCGAGTGCAGGCGGTACATAAGCCCGGCCGAGGTGACACGGTTCCTAGACGAGCACCTGCGCGCGCGCATCGGCACGAGGCTGATCGCCGAGCAGCACATCGCACTGCACTTCTCGTCCAAGCCGCACTTCGACCCGGGTGCGTCACCCACTCCCTGCACCGACCACCCGTCCTTCATCGGCGTGATCGACACGGCCCTGCGGCCCGCGGGCGTCATCGACTCGTGCGGCGAGTTCGTGGCCGACATCTGCGAGCTGAAATACGGCGTCCGCCCGCGCTGGGAGATCGACGGCGACCCGGACACCACCTTCGCCTTCGTGCCCAACCACCTCGAGTACATCGTCACCGAGCTGCTCAAGAACGCCTTCCGCGCTACCGTCGAGAGCGGCATGACCAGGGAGCCCGTCGTCATCACCATCGCCCCGGAGCCGCCCACCGGCGACAAGGACAAGTCGCCCCCGCCCCCTCCGCCGCAGCCCGCGAGACACTCGTCTTCCACCACCAGCGATGCCATACGGCCCCTCGACGATAACGCCCCCGGCGTGACCATCCGCATCCGCGACCGTGGTGGCGGCATTGGGCCAGAGATCCTGCCCAACATATGGTCCTACTCGTTCACCACCATGGCGGAGGACGCCGATGTGCCTGGCGTGGGAGGCGGCAGCACCATGAACAACAACATATACACCAGCACCAGCATCGACGCGCTGAACGTCATCTCCAACTCCGGCAACGGCGGCAGCTCCATCGCGGGGCTGGGCTACGGCCTGCCCCTGGGTCGGGCCTACGCCGAGTACTTCGGCGGAGGCGTCGCCGTGCAGAGCTTGTACGGATGGGGGACGGATGTTTACCTGAGGCTCAAGGGCGTCGGCCGGATAGAGTGAGGGGCAGCGCACCCTGGCCAATTCTAGGCCAGCTCGTATGTGCCAGCATTGTCATAGCCAAGAAGTGTGCGACCACCAGGGCACAGAACATATTGCATGCATGTATAGACGATGGAGGCGATATTCAAATAGGACCTGTACAGAGTGACAATACACAGTAAATTAGTTACGAGCTATCATAGCACACAATCTTTGTCAGAAAAGGCTTGCACGTGGTTAAAGGGATGATAAGATTTCCCAAGTCGAACTATAGACACTCAATTATTAAAGCGCCCGAGATTCCTGACCCATCAAGCTCCGTACAGAAGATGTTGAAAGACCGTGTAAAAAAAGGATATGCTGACGCCGCTAGATAATAACCCAAAGATTCTGATCAAATGACCCTCTCTCTCATGCTCGAAAATGGTTACCATCATTAACCCCCACATTTGCTCCATGTATTAATACTTTTTGTGCTTTCCAAATCAATGTTCCAAAGATCTGAAATTGTTTCCTCCCTCCCCCAAACCCTTATTCCCAGTTTCAATCATTACATGTTCGCCAGCTCGTTGTCGATCTGGCGGTCCATGAATGTCCTCCGCTCACCCGCAAGCTCGGTCTGCAGCCTCTGCTCCACCAGGGCGCGGACCTGCTTCTTGGTGACGGTATCGAGGTCAACCTCCCGCAGGACGGCCTGAATACACTCAATGATCACGACGTCGTCGGGACCACCCGCGCCAGGGCCGCGAGTGAAGTCTACAGACAGCGTGGACTGGTTTTGCTGCATGTATCCGCTCATGGCCGTGCCAGCGCGGGACTGCCCGGCGCCCATGCCCAAGTGAGACTGTGCGCGGTCCTGATATGGGGAGTTGCCCCGGTCAAGGCCTGTGCCAACGCTAAAGGTAGAGTGTCTCTGCGCAAGGCCGGGGTGATCCGTGTACGGCGTCGTGAATGTTGAGTTTCGGCTCATGTGTTGCTGGAACGGCGCAGGAGATTGTGGAGGAGCCATGTAGGCTCCACGGCCGAGCGCGCCGGTCAGGACCGAAGGCTGACGTACGGACGAGTACACGGACTTCATGTCGTCGAGCTCGTACTCAGCACCACCCGCGTCGTAAGGGTTATTCATGTCATGAATTCCACCCTTCTCGGTGTAGCCACGACGCCCAGGCAAGTTGTTCTGCAGCGCATGATCGTCCCAACGCTGCAAAGGAATGCTGCGCGGGTCGAAGCCTTCATCATCAACGGCGACGATCTGCTTCTGGCCCTTCTCACCAATGACGATACGAGTGTTACCCCAGGAGAAGTTATCCTGGTTCCAGAAGGAGTAGATGGGTAGGATGAAAGAATAGACTGGGTAGGCCATGATGTAGATGATCATCCAACCAATGTGTTGCCACTGCCTCTTCAGGATGAAGATGAGCGCCTGAAGACCGTACACGGCTGCGATCATGATGATTGAAATCATCGGGAATTGACCTGAATGGCTGGCAACTCTGTAGATGAGGTAGCCGAGGTAGATGGTCGTTGCCGGCAGGATGATGGTACCAGTGAGATCAATCAGCACGACAAATCTCATGCTGAAGCAGCAGAATCCGCACATATCCTTGAGCCACATCAACTCGACCAGGTTGTGAATCGTAGAGTTGATCCATCGACGACGCTGAGACAACAGGACACTCCACGTCTCGGGAGCAGCCGTTTGGCAGTAAGCATCTCCGGTGAATTTGTATGACATATAGGGAAAGTGCTTGGTCATGAGTGTAGTCAAGAAACGATCCTCTCCGAGAGAGAGCAGGTTCTTCTTGTGAAGGGTGTCAACCCGGCAGTCACTGTACTCGCGAATGATTTCATCTGCGATGATGAGAGGCTTGCCTCGGTCGGAAGTTCGAAGTCGATACATGGTGAAACTAGTATTTTGTTAGCTGTGGCCCCGGCAGGTTGCTCAAACTCAAGGGTATCAACTTACCATCCAGGCAGACAAGTCACGCTACCGAACAACGACTCAAATGCCTTGGCCAAGTTGTGAGAGATGAAGTACTCGTAGACCTGGATCATCGTCCACCATGACCTTTCCTCGTTCTGCAAGCTAGTTTCACCACAGATACCGGCAATCTTGGCGTTGTGGGCACAAGCGGCGACCAATCTGTTGAGCGAATCTTCCCGGACACAGGTATCGGCGTCTACCATAAGCAAGTATTCGTAAAGCTCAGGATCGACACCGATAATGTTGTTGATCTGATGGAACATCTCAAGCTCAAGAGGGCTCATAGGGGCCCGGTGATGCACACGGTTCAGGAAGCTCATCAGCAGGATCTGAGAATCACGCTTGCCACGGTTACCTGGCTTCGACTTCTTCTGCTCAGATTCTTTGCCGACCTTGACGACCACGATGTATGGGACGACGTTGCCCTCATACTCGTAAAGACCAGAGTAGACCTTGCCATAATTGAGCTGCTCGCTTCCGGTACCGACGGATTTGAAGGGTAGCGCAGGCGGATCGAGTTTAGGATCAACCCCGAGAATGTCGAGCACGATCTTGGGCGTAGGGCGGTCGTTACCAGCACCAACGAGGACACCGTCGCAGATAACGCAGATAAGCTTGCGCTTGTTGTCGTACTGCAGCGCTGTGAGAGAGTCCAGAGCCTTGCGGAGCGAGTCCTCGCCCTCGGTGTAAGCCGGAACCTGGCAGATAACGAACTTGTCTTGTGGAGCAGGGCGTCGCTTGGAGCCGAACTGCAAGGCAGCCAAGAATTTGACTCCGATCACTAAACAAATAATAATGGTAAAAGCGAGTAGAATGTAGTTGTTGACCTGGCACCTTGCGCTGTATCGGAACTCCGGGATGCCGACGTAGAAGGTGTTCTTGATGCAGTTAAGACTGTTTGACAGACTGGTTGACTTGGTGACGTTGTGTGAAGAGTCTTTCAAGAGGCTGTTCCACTTGGACGTGATATCTTCGCCCAGGTTGTCCGAGACAACATCTGTGAGATCTGAGTCAAGGAACTTGTATTGGGCCAAATTGTTCTGAATATCCAGCGTGTGGAAATAATCAGTCAGATCGTAGATTCCGCCGTCGTATATAACCCAGTTGTTGAATCCAGCCTGGCCTTGAGAATAGACCTTCTTCTTGTCAAAGACGAGGTCACCTTTGTAGTACTCCTTGATCTTGGGGGCGAAAGTGGTGTAGTACCAGTTCGGGTCAGCCAGAGCCGTGTTGGGGTCTGGCTGATAGTATCCCGAAGTGTGCTTTCCGTTAGGGTTGGTAACAGTGGTGTTCTGAGTCAACTGAATCATCTTGTCTGTCACAATTCCAGGGCATGTAGTGATCAGAGGTCGCACGAAGTATCCGTCCAGGTTTGCGCCAGCGAACGGTTCCATCATGGCTGAGGTCGTCTTGATGCTGGTGTCGCTGTGTTGTGTCTTCCAGAACTTGGAGATATCGTAGACGTGGCCGTGTACGCTAACCCAGAAATCGTCGTCTCCAGTGTGCGAGGCGACCTCTTTTGATGTCCAGGCTTTGTCGAAGTTTGGACAGAGTAGCAGACCGAACCAGATGATCCAGAAGACAACGAGCGCATTGGCGAGAACGATAAGGAAACACAGGACGAACTTCTCTCGCCAGGCCATGCGTACATCCGGTCGCTTCATCCGACCGATGAAGCTCAGGAGGAAAGAGGGAATCCAGAACGTAAGCGCCCAGACAACAGCGACCCAGACACGGCGGCTCTTGTCCACAGGCTCCTCCTCGATTTTCTTGCCGTCAGCAAGTTCAGGGTCCATCATGCCAACAAACTCGCCTTCTTTGTTGTAGTAGTACTGCTCTTCGTGTCGGTGGGTGTCGCCTTTTGTTCCAAGGCCATAGTCACCCTTCGGCGCGGCGCGCATGCTCTGGGCCTGCTGTGAAGGAGCGATAGACGGCGCCCGGGAACCACCAGGACCCAGTCCGAGAGCGGCCGGGCCAAGCAAGGTGGCCTGGCTACGGTTTCTCGAGTGAATGAGACCCTCGTTGCTCTCGTTCGCATGGGCATCGCCAAATGGGGACTGGCCGAAATACCCACTGCCGTTGGTGTTGGCAGAATATCCTGTTTCGAGACCGGTGGACGCCATGAAGCCGCCCATACCTAGGCCCATCCCCATGCCTGCGCCGGCGATTTGCCTGTTGTCGATCATACCCTCGGCCTCCCACCATGCGTTCTCGTGCATCCAGACGCGCTCATTGCCGACAGCTACCTCGCCATTGCTCCAGCCCCTCTCGAGGAGCCAGCCTTCAATGCCGTCCTTTCCGTCCTTGCAGCCGAGGATGGAATAACGCTGCACGAATTCATCATGGTCAAAGTCTGCGGTGAAGTCCAAGTTCTTGTTTCGCCGGTTGGCCCACTCAGGCAGCCTCCAGGCGCGCAGCTGGCGCGAGACGCATCCTGCAGACCAAGCAGAGGTGATGGACGGGAGTCCAGCGATGCTGGCCGGCGAGTCGTCTGTCGGGTGAATAGAGAGGTGGTGCCACGCGCGGCTACTGCTCAGGAGACTCTGCAGGTCCACTCGCGCATTCCGGCCTAGGTTGATGCCCTCGCCCTCGACAGGAAACAGTAGCTTCTTGAGGAATCCATCTTGGTCGGCAGCAAGGGCCAGCTTTTCCAGCACTTCCTCGCGCTTCTCAAGCTCGTGCTCTCTCTCCCGTCCAGCTGGGCCAGACATGATTCCCAAATCCGGGGCAACGGCATTCACGGCATTCTGCATCTCGCGGAGAACCGAGCTTCCCGCGGCGGGAACGTCAATGCCGTCTTGCTTCATCTCGGCGTTGATACCGGTGGTGTCGTCGAAGATACCGCGTAGAGCCAACGCTTTGCCTAGGTCTGGGTCGGGAATTTCCAAGACGGTAATGCAGACCGTGTCTTCATTATCGTCGGTATTGTTTGTGCGCGCTCCGCTGTCGCTGCCAGAGGCACTTCCGCTACGAGGTCCACGACCCATCTCAGCAGCAATAGCATTGTTTGCCTTGGTAATGACCCAGTCCACAAGAGCCTCGTAGAGACCGCCGATGAACGTCGACCTGTCCTCGGTGCTGCACTGAGTCGCAAGCACCTCGGGCTCGATGCCAAGTAGACCACTGGCATCCTCGATGATATCATCGAAGGCATCCTCATCGATCTGATAGTCGAGGGTGTTTCCAAGCTTCAACAGCCCAGCAAGTGTCGAAATGAGGTTCCTGTGGGCCGAGCCCTTGATGCCGATCTGTTTGAGGGCGTCACGGAAGTCATCAGCGGCAGCAGCGTCGTCACCATTGATCAGATACGAAGGTGGCTGGTACGTGTTGGATCGTGCCAGGAGGGTGTAGCTCTCAGGGCTCTTCAGGCCAAGGAACTCGCGCTCTGCCGGGGTAGCACTGGCGCTGAGGAGGTAGTAGAACACGTCGAAAGCGCGGTTTCCGGCCTCGGCCGGAATATTCAACAGCCCCTTTTTTGTGTCGATGCCGCCCTGAGACAGTGCCAGGGAAGCACCATGGAGGTCACCGGCGAGGTTGAGTGTCAAGGTCACGGCGAGGCCAGCCTGGCGAGGAGTGGATGGGTTGTGTGGTGTCACGCAGCGGATGAAGGGGAGGACTGCTTCGAGGGCCTTGAACAGCATGGGGGTCATCTGCATTGGCAGGCCATGCTGAAGGAACGGCACGAGGACAGACGGCGTCGACGTGTGTAGAGAACTGGAAAATTTACAGAGTTAGCATGGGGGAGGACGCAGTGCATGTTGAGCACCTCACAGCCCGTTATCAGGCAGAGCTAGACTCAACATACCTCAGAATTATACAACCATCCTCTGCCCTTCGCCTGGCGTGTTCCCACGCGCGAGCTCCAATGGCTGTGTCGATTGTGCCTCCGGTCGAGTGATTTGGTGGAGGTGGATTGGCCGTGAGCCAGGTATTGACGACGACACTGGAGCTCGCATCGAGAGCGTATGGCTTGCCCTCGACGTAGATGTTGTGGATGGAGTTGAGCAGCGTTGTAGTGCTGACCTGAACCGACTGCTGCCCAGTTCCTCGGGGGGCACCAGGCATGTCTGATGCCACCGAGTACATGGACATTCGGCTCGCCATGTTGGGCGAAGGAACGCCTTTTCCTACGCGACGGCCACCAGTTCAGATTACGGACGCTCGAGTTCTGTGATCACTGCTGTGAGTGCACCCGTAGGTTGGGTGTGCTCTGTAGGTCGAGAGGGTCGTGGATGCTGGTCGATACAATAGAGCGAATGTGGTGAGGTTGGGGGAAGTGCGGGTTCGTTCGCTGGGCAACGCTGGAGAAGTCCAACGGCGAGTCGACTCGCTTTTGCTTGGTTCAATTAAAACAATTGCAACACAGGTCACAAAAAGTATACAAGAAACAAACCGAGCAAGAGGTAGAAACTTAGTATCAACGACAGGAAACCAACCACCAAAGCGAGTGAGGGGGTTGATTGATTCGGGTTGCAGGTAGAGTTGACGACGAGCCAGAGATGGAGAGAAAATGTCCCATACCACAACGGGCTTGCACAGTACCTATTCAAACGGATAGGACGCGAGCGGCGAGACTAACCAGGTACCTAGGTAGATAGGCTGGGCAGGTCAGGGTCGCAGGGCCGGTGGTGGGTGTTGAAGAGGCTCCAGCAGTAATGCCTGGGCACGCTACGGAGAGGGTGTGGTACAGGCAGCGTCCTACTGGCCGGCCGAGTGGTGTAGATTTCAGGGCCTCGAGCAGGATGATCCCACCCGCACAGCAGATCCACCTGTTCGGCACAGAGCGAGAGACTACGGCAGGCGAAGAGGACCTCAGGTGCAGAATACGAGGCCAAGTTCGCGAGGGTGCATGATTTTGGCGGAGAATCATCAGGCTGGGCCAAGGTGAACTGGGTGAGTGGGACCCCGTACAGAGCAGGAGAGGCGAGCAGGGCCTGGAGAAGGACCAGACCTGCAGCGAGGGAAGCTTCCACGGCTGTCGACCTTCGAGACTGGCTAACTTGAAATGGTGCGGGAGGGCGTGTGGATGGGGGAGAGCTGGCACTGTCTCAGCCGGTGGCGCCGGCTGCTTGGTACTGTAGTGCTAGGGGACAGGCACGGTATGGTCAGGGGACATTGATAGGGGGGTACGGGGTTGCCCCCTTTGTGGTGTGCACCCGCTCCCCGTATCCATCCTGCCCTCCTGCCCTCCTGCGCGCCTGCCCGCTGCCCGCCTGCCACTCTAAAAATATATGCATGCGATGGGCGGGCGATGGCAAAAAACAGTGGAGGCCTGGCAGGGAATACGAGAAGCTAAAAACTCTTGATCGAACAAACCCGAATCGGCTGCAACACGACAGGTCGATCGACAGAGAACCAGACCGACTGATGACGGACTGACTGAGCGGACTGACTGATGCAGAAACAGTTGTTCGTCCCTGCTGCTATTCTCGTGCAGTGCAGCGTGGTGCAGTGCGAGGAGTGACACGAAAAGTGCAGCATGCCCTTTTCCTGATTCTCGATCTCGGATGAATCAACCAACGTGCAACAATTCTCTACCTAGGTCCTGTATCCGTTACAGCGGGCGCTCCACTTGCCAACATAGCGTATTATTACCCCCCTGCCCACCGAGTCGGAATGGAACAGGGCAATCAATTCCAGTGGCTTGGGGACGAGATATGCAGTCCTCTCTCCTTTTCTCCTGTCTTACCGGGACGACTGACGCGGTACAACAGGACTGCAACAGGACTCGCTGCACGCAGCCCTCCATCACACAAGTACCGCTCGTGAGCAGGCCGGGCAGGACAGGCTAGCCCCAACGAGGAGTTTTGTAAGAAAAATCTCCGAACGCCTCAAATCCAATTTCTTTTTCCTCGTTCCCGCCCGCCTGCTTACTCGGCCCACGATCCTCTACCCTGGCCCCTACCAGTCAGGCATAGCTTGCCCAGGAAATGCTAGCTTACTGCCTTACCGCTTCCGTCCGTGGATATTATCGCCAGATGGATATATCACTCACGGCCAACCACAAAACCAGGCTGAGCATCAACAGTTTTCCTTGTTTGGGAGACCGCAAGATCGTGCAAAAAGCAGGGACGAGCACGATGCCCATGATGCATTGCTCGATCCATTGGGCCCCATCCGACCCATCTGCATTGCTACCGGCCGATTGATGTGCATTGGATCTGCCTCCCTGCCCTGCCCTGCCACGTCCTGGGTCCAGCAGTCGAGGGGATCTGCATACCTTGTTTTTAGCGGCCGCACCGCCAGACGAGAAAATAGGCGTGTCTGCTCTGTCCGTCCGTCCTTGTACCCGTCGTGGGGACGGAGACGCTGGGGGGCATCGGTCCAAGTTCTGGCGCAGAATCACATTCTTGCCTTTGTCTGAAAGCCAGGTGCGGTCTGTGGCTTGTCCGCGTCTGCTGTTTGGACACATACTGCACTTACACGGCACATACAGTAATAGGGGGGCCTAGGGCACGCTGCACCGCGCCGGAGTTGCACAGCATGGTTTCCGGGGAACCGGCATGACGCGCACCCTTGAGCAAATGTTCCCCTTCGATTCGCTGCCCTCCCCACGCTATGGGCACAACATAATAACAATAAAGCACCCTACAGAACACCGCGTCTGCGGAGTCTATCTTACTACTGGACCACTGTACGTACCTGGCTTACTAGGTGCGTGCCGTGGTACTGGCAACCAAGCCCAGGCCCCCAAGCTCCTGCGAGTTGGAAAAGGGGTGGAAGGCCGATCATACAGGACCCCGTAAATTAGAGTTGGTTCGTTGACGAATCTGAGAGATGCTACTGCAAGTACATCCGACGCTGCTTAGCAACGAACTGCGAGCAGGCAGCGCAAGGCAGGTAGGCAGTAAGCACGTCTTTTTGGTCGAACCTTGCTTGGTTGGCCGGGCGAGGGGCCACGCGCCGTCCAAACACAGAATCCCCAAATCCTCAGCAACATCACAAGGACCAAGACCTCGGGATGCCCAACAAAGGACTGAGACATGTGCCCATAACCGCCGGCAGCCCTAGACGGCCGTCCCGCCCACAACTGCACAAGCAACACGACAAACCACTGAGATGGATGGATGGGTGAGCTCGTAACTGGTAGCAATGCCGACTGATATTACAGGGATTCCTGAAGCTTGTCATCGTCGAGTGACGTGACCTGACTGACGTCTTCTCCCCTCTGCACGGCAAACCACATGCCTCAGGGCGAGGGAAGCGACAGAGGGAAAAAAAGAACAATGGCAAGCCAATTGAATCGGTTGCAAGCGGTTGGGTCTCCTGGTCTCTCTTGGTCTCGGAGTGCCGTGGTCCACGCCGGCCCCAGAGTGGCCCCAGGGGTGGGGTTGTCTGGGTGTTCTGGGTCTGTTCTGGCTGTTTCTGGGTGCGCCCCAGGGAGCCTGGACTTCGTATAGGAGTCAACCTGCACAAGTGGCCCCATCGGCATGCCGTACAAAAATATACTTGCCCCAGAAATGGTCCCTTACACTGCCCAGCTGTCCGTGGCCGTCGCCCCCTTTAACCCGGAAGTCATTGGATAGACCTGGACGAGCCACGGCTCCAACCCGAGCGCCACCTGATGCTTGCACCGTACTGTTCGTAAGGACTGCATCCTGCTGCTTGTCCACTGTGTTGTACCGCCCGCGCCTTCGGACTCTTAGACCTGGCTGGGCGTGATCCGTTCTGAAGCATCCCATTGCTTGCATATCGTTGTTACCTTTGCACCCTGCTCCTCATCCTCCCACCTAGACATTCGTTTTTTGTCATTGCCATTGTTTTGTTTGACGCTCGCTCGCTTGTAATCGAGTTATAGTGGTTGTTGAGCCGTTCGTTGATCTCGAGACTTTGCTGCCCGCAGTCTCGGATTTTACACGTTCACGTCTTTGTTGTGGTGGTGGAAAAGAGCTCCCGACAAGACACCTCCTACGACGGGAATTGCAGACGAAATATTCTTCTTCGCCGTTTACGAGTTTGGGTCTAAGAGCGTAGCAGTGCTCTATTCTGCACGATCTCCAGCCCGGCCCTGAACCACAACGGCCACTGAGGGGACGCTTGGGCTAAGTATTTCCCAGACGCCATCTCTGGCTGTCTCGGACGAACCTCAACGTCCACCATGGCGTCCAACGTCCACGGCGGCAACGGTGGTGCTCACACGCAACCATCGTTGCCCTCGTTGCCTGCCCATCTCCAATCCGACACACAGATCACGGCGCACCTGGCCAGTCGATTCCATGTCAACATACCCACGGCACAGCTGTCCTCCCACGCCCTGATCTCCCTTAATACCTATACCTCGTCCACCAAGGGTCACGATGGCGGCAAGGAGGGGAGCGCCATGGCTGGTGCCGAGGACATGGCCGGCAGGGCCTTCATCAGGCTTGGCCATCGTTCCGAGAACCAAGCCATTCTGTTCCTGTAAGCGCGTTTTCCTCCCGTTTTGTCTGTTATTTAGTCTTGAAGCTGACGCGAAGACAGTGGTGAATCCGGCTCAGGCAAGACTACCGTACGATCACACATTCTGACCGCTCTCCTGAACAAAACATCTACTCCTCTCTCCAATAAGGTCTCCTTGGCTGCGTACGTCTTCGACACCCTGACCACCACCAAGACCGCGACCACGCCAACTGCCTCCAAGGCTGGTCTGTTTTACGAGCTACAGTACGACACATCTTCCTCGACGCATCCGGAGCTGATCGGTGGCAAGCTGCTTGACCACCGTCTCGAGCGGAGTAGGATCGCAGAAGTGCCAACCGGAGAGCGAAACTTCCACGTCCTCTACTATCTTCTCGCTGGAACCAGCGGTGCTGAAAAGCAGCATCTGGGTCTTGACCAACCTGGCGGGGCGGGTCAGAAGAGGTGGAGATATCTTGGCCATCCCACACAGCTCAAGGTCGGCATCAATGACGCCGAGGGCTTTCAGCTGTTCAAGACGGCCCTGAGGAAGCTCGAATTCGCAAGGGGCGAGATCGCAGAGATTTGCCAGATTCTTGCAACTATCCTGCACATTGGTCAGCTTGAGTTCGAGACGTCCAACAGCACAACGGCCACGGGAGACGACAGCGGTGGTTTCTCTCATGAGGGTGGTCAGACCTCGACCACAGTCAAGAACAAGGATGTCCTTAGCATTGTGGCAGCTTTCCTTGGAGTGGGCCAGCAAGATCTACAGACAACTCTGGGTTACAAGACCAAGATCATTCACAAGGAGAGGGTCACGGTCATGCTCGATCCTGCGGGTGCTCGGTCCAACGCCAATGAACTCGCCAGGACCTTGTATTCTCTGCTCGTTGCCTACGTCATTGAGAACATCAACCAGAGGATCTGTGCCCCCGAGGAGTCCATTGCCAACACCGTCTCCATCGTGGACTTCCCCGGTTTTATCCAGCAGTCCCCCACCCACTCCACGATTGACCAGCTTCTGAACAACGCTGCCACGGAAGCTCTGTACAACCTGACACTGAAGAACTTCTTTGACAACAAGGCGGAGCTGCTCGAGAGCGAGGAGGTGTCTGTTGCGGCAACCAGCTACTTTGACAACTCAGACGCCACCAAGGGGCTTCTCAAGACTGGAAATGGCTTGCTCAGTATCCTGGATGACCAGACTCGGCGTCACCGCACCGATATCCAGTTGCTGGAGAGTCTGAGGAAACGATTCGAGGGCAAGAACCCCGCCATTTCTGTCAGTTCTGCTACCGCCAGACTTCCAGGCAGCAACTTCCTGTCCGAGAACTCCGCTGCATCGTTCACTGTCAGGCACTTTGCTGGGGAGGTCGAATACCCTGTCAAGGGCCTGGTCGAAGAGAACGGCGAGGTTATTTCAGGCGACCTGCTTAACCTCATCAACTCGACCAAGAGCGACTTTGTGGCCCGTCTCTTTGGCCAGGAGGCTCTGCAAACCGTTGTACACCCGCA
The DNA here is from genome assembly GCA_023522825.1 of Diaporthe ampelina. Lineage (NCBI taxonomy): Eukaryota > Fungi > Ascomycota > Sordariomycetes > Diaporthales > Diaporthaceae > Diaporthe > Diaporthe ampelina. Next base: position 143,092 of record JAMFTM010000121.1, on the reverse strand, counting down.
GGAGCGAACTGCAGTTATGCAGGCCACCGTCAGTTCCAAGCCCACGCGTGCACCAAGTGTCATGTCGAGGAAGAACAGGTACCGCCCCGGCACAGTGAAGCGCCCTGGGACTGCCTACACCGCAGCTCAAGAGTCTGAGAAGGTGGAGGAGGAGTCCAGCGAGCCAAAGCGAAGCATCCGCCACAGCGAGCAAGGAGCATCTGGCCAGTTTTTGTCTGCTTTGGACAATGTGACCAAATCTGTAACTGCGCCTGGCACCAATGCGTACTTTGTGTTCTGTCTCAAGCCCAATGACAGGAGGATCGCAAACCAGTTCGACAGCAAGTGTGTCCGGACCCAGGTCCAGACCTTTGGCATTGCTGAGATTAGCCAACGCCTTCGCTCAGCAGATTTCACCGTTTTCCTACCTTTTGCTGAGTTCCTCGGTCTAGCTGACGCGGACACGATCCTTGTTGGCAGCGAACGGGAGAAGGTCGAGCTCGTGGTTGAGGAGAAGCGGTGGCCGAGCAATGAAGTGCAAGTAGGCTCAACCGGTGTCTTCCTCAGCGAACGCTGCTGGATGGAGATGAACAACTTTGCCGAGATCGACTCGAACCGATATCGACTGCCATCCGATGCGGGCGATAACCTTACTCCTGGTGGCACTCCAGGCGATCCTTTTGCCGCTTCTAAGGAACGCCTGCTTTCTGCAAGCAACACGCCTGGCTACAACGACAAGACCAAATCCGGGTACTTCGGCAGCGACGATGTTGATGCCCGCTCAGATGCCGGCATGACAGCGATAGGCGGCGGCGACATGTTCAAGAACCTCGAGACTCGCGAGGAGATGGCCCAGAAGAGCAACGAGAAGACCATGGAGGAAGTCGAGGAATTCAGGGACACCGGTACTCGAAAGCGCTGGGTCTTCTTCGTCTACCTCCTGACCTGGTGGGTGCCCGACTTCCTCGTCCGCAAGATGGGCAAGATGCCTCGAAAGGATGTGCGCATGGCCTGGCGAGAAAAGTTGGCAATCAACATGATCATCTGGCTCAGCTGTTTGATCGCTATCTTCTTCACCATCGCCTTGCCTCAGATTATCTGCCCCAAGCAGAACGTGTACAGCTCTGCGGAACTCACAGATTACAACGGCAAGAACGGCAAGGGCATGTACGTCGCAATCCGTGGTATCGTCTTCGACTTGGAGGCCTTCATGCCGACGCACTATCCTTCTTACATTTCCGACACGATCATGGAGAAATTCGCCGGCCAGGATGTCACCGATCTGTTCCCAGTTCAGGTTTCAGCACTGTGCCAGGGCGTTGATGGCAAAGTCGACCCAGCTGTGTCCCTAGACTACACTTCGACCAATTTCACAGGGTCTGCGAGCACCACTAGCATCACTTCCTTGTACGCCAAGTACCATGACTTCAATTACTACCAGAATGACAGCCGTCCAGACTGGTTTGCGGAGCAAATGATCAGGCTCAAGCAAGGTGGCTACAAGAAGGGTAACATCGGCTATACCCCTGAGTACATCAAGAAACAGGGCCAGAAGGGCAAATCCGTCGGCATCATCGGCTCGCGTATCTATGATATGAGCAAGTATGTCGCTGGTGGTCGGCGCATGAGAGCCCCTGTTGGCGAGGACCCACCGACCGACGTGGACCTTACCAACTTCATGGACCAACTCGTTGTGGACCTCTTCCAGCAGAAGGCAGGCGCAGATGTCACTAAGTTGTGGGACGCCCTGGCTCTCGACGCGGCCAAGAAGCAACGGATGAAGCTTTGCCTGGACAACCTCTTCTACATCGCAGACGTCGACACTAGGAACTCCGTCAAGTGTCAGTTCGCCAACTACCTGATTCTGGCCGTGTCAATTCTTCTGTGCGCCATCATTGGAGTCAAGTTCCTCGCTGCCTTGCAATTTGGCGGGAACAACGTGCCGGAGAACCTGGACAAGTTCATCATGTGTCAGATCCCAGCGTATACGGAAGACGAAGACTCTCTTCGACGTGCCATCGACTCAGCTGCTCGTATGCGTTATGACGACAAGCGCAAACTGCTGGTTGTCATTTGTGATGGTATGATTATCGGACAAGGCAACGACAGGCCCACGCCTCGCATTGTTTTGGACATTCTTGGTGTCTCTGAGACTGTCGACCCCGAGCCGCTTAGCTTCGAGTCCCTCGGTGAAGGTATGAAGCAACACAACATGGGCAAGGTCTACTCTGGTCTGTATGAGGTTCAAGGTCACATCGTTCCCTTCTTGGTCGTGGTCAAAGTCGGCAAGCCTTCAGAGGTATCCCGTCCTGGTAACCGTGGCAAGCGAGACTCGCAAATGGTCATCATGCGCTTCCTCAACCGCGTCCACTACAACCTGCCTATGAGCCCCTTGGAGCTCGAAATGTACCACCAAGTGCGGAACATCATTGGCGTCAACCCCACTTTCTACGAATTCCTCCTGCAAATGGACGCAGACACTGTCGTCGCCCAGGACTCTGCCACTCGCTTCGTCTCGGCCTTCTTGGACGATACTCGCCTCATCGCTGTTTGTGGTGAGACCGCCCTAACCAATGCCAAGAGCTCCTTCGTCACCATGATCCAGGTCTACGAATACTACATCTCGCACAACTTGGTCAAGGCCTTCGAAAGTCTTTTCGGCTCTGTCACCTGTCTTCCTGGTTGTTTCACCATGTACCGCATCCGCGCTGCCGATTCGGGCAAGCCACTCTTCGTTAGCCGAGAAGTCGTTGAGCAATACTCAACGATTCGTGTCGATACTCTCCACATGAAGAACCTTCTCCACCTTGGTGAAGATCGATACCTTACAACGCTACTCCTGAGGCATCACCAGCAGTACAAGACCAAGTACATGATGAAGGCGCATGCCTGGACCATCGCACCTGACTCCTGGACTGTCTTCCTCTCGCAAAGACGTCGTTGGATCAACTCCACGGTGCATAACCTGATGGAACTTATGCCCATGAACCAGCTCTGTGGTTTCTGCTGCTTCAGCATGCGTTTCATTGTATTCATGGACCTGCTGACCACTGTTGTGCAACCTGTCACAATTGCTTACATCGTCTACCTGATTGTTCTCCTTTCCATCGACGCGACCGTCGTGCCCATGACAGCTTTCATTATGCTTGGTGCTATCTACGGTCTGCAGGGTATCATCTTCATCGTCCGTCGCAAGTGGGAAATGATTGGATGGATGCTGCTCTACATCTGCGCTGTCCCCGTTTACTCATTTGCTCTCCCTCTGTACGCTTTCTGGCACATGGACGACTTCAACTGGGGTAACACTCGTGTCATTGCCGGTGAGAAGGGCAAGAAGGTGGTCATCTCCGACGAGGGCAAGTTCGACCCAGCCTCCATCCCCCGCAAGAAGTGGGAGGAGTACCAGGCCGAGCTCTGGGATGCCCAGACTGCTCGCGACGACGTCCGCTCCGAGGTTTCCGGCTACAGCTATGCGACCAAGGCAGGCCCCAACGTCGGCGTGTCAGAGTACGGCTGGGGCGGCTACACGCCCTCGCGGCCCGGCTCTGTGGTCAACTACGGCCATGGTCCGTACAGCTCTAATGACCTCAAGGTGCCCGGTTCCCAGAGCCGTCTGAGCTTCGCGGCGAGCGAGATGATGGGCGGTGGCAACACCCCTGCCAACCGCGCAAGCCAGTTCGGCGGCAGCCAGTTCTTCGGCGGCAGCCAGAACGACCTCGAGATGAGCAACCTTGCCGGCCTGCCCGGCGACGACGCGCTGCTGGCCGAGATCCGTGAGATCCTGCGCACCGCGGACCTCATGACCGTGACCAAGAAGGGCGTCAAGCAGGAGCTTGAGAGGAGGTTCGGCGTCCCGCTCGATGCCAGGAGGGCGTACATCAACTCAGGTAAGCTTACTCCCCGAGACATCTTTCTCTGCCTACCGCGGCCGTCACTAACGTCTGGACCACAGCCACCGAAGCATGCCTCTCTGGGCAGCTGTAGATTCCGTTCTTGGATATACACCACATCATCATCACTCGATTCATGTTTGACCTACATATCATTTACATAATTATCTAATGGCTTGTTTTGATAATGCGTACCACCATCTTGAGGAAGGGGGAAGTTTGTAGAGTTATCCGGGGCCAGATGTAACTGGCCCTGTCGCATATCAACTTGGATCTTTGTCAAGGTGACGAACAACCACCAAAAAGGGGAAAGAAGAAATCGCATTATAATGACGGCGGCTGGTGTTGGGAATGATGGTTTTGCAAATGGCCTGCGTGGAGTTGTGAAGTTGATTTTCTAGTTTTCTGACTAGCTACTCACGTAGTTCACATATTTTGGTATATGGGATCGGCAAGCAATTGGATTTTCAAATTGAACATTGAATAATAGCCCGCTCTGTGGTCTTTAAGTAAGTGAGAAGCAGTTTGCATGGTCTCAAAAGTGACGAGCTCTGCGCGGGTGTCCGCTCCGTAGCTACCCCTATCTTCCCAGAGAACAACCTCCTGTGGAACTCCCTTTTATGGGATGGACTCTTAGACTGCCATAGGACACCTTCCTATAGAACATCCACCTGTAAGGTCAATATTATGCTACAGGAGGTTATCACATAGGAGGTTTTCACATACGAGGTTATCGCATAGGAGGTTGTCCTACAGGAGGTCATCCCGCTGTGACGTAGGAGGCTGTTACATCAGAGGTTAGGAGGCTGTCACGTATGAGGTGAAGAAGTTGTCCTCTGGGCGGTTGTCTCATAGGAGGTTGTTGGTGGGAGGGGGGGGGACACCATCTCATGGGACATCCTCCCATGAGACCCCCTTGAGCAAGAGTCCAACTGACAAAGTCTGGAAGCCCAACACGTACCTACTTGTAGGTAGACAGGTGTTTTGAAGGCCAGTTATTATCCGCCATGCTTACATCTATGATCATCTTGAATACTATTATGCTTTCAACGCAATGACATTGTTCTATACTAGTCTCAATCCACATATTGCTCTTGCAGAGCTGTAGGCGACCTCTCATTGCCTGTCTTCCTGAAACTAGCCTGACTTATACATCCTGTATAGTTCAAGCTCCTCTGCCGGGAAGCCATGTACGCACGCCTCGGCGCTGCGCAAATATGCCCCCTAAATCCCACAACCAATTTCGCCCCTCACAGCTTACCAGCTTGCTTGACCACGGTGACCTCCTCGCCCAGGGGCAGGATGTCCGGCAGGGGGCCGACTGGGGTGATGGAGAAGGGGTTAATCTGCTTGTGCGAGCGGGTGTAGTGGTACTTGATGTGCAGAAAGTTGGTCGTGTCCTTAAAGGCCTCGTGGTTCCAGTACAGGTTGCGCATCCAGTTGTGCAGGTGTGGATATCCCGACCGGATGTCCTTGATGTTGCACTTGAAGTGTTGCACGTAGACGGGCTGAAAGGGGTGAGTTGTCAGATATTGCTTGAACGAAGTAGTTTTTCTTCTCCTTGGGGGAGGGGTTATTCTATGTGAGATGGGAGGGGGCCATTGGATGGAACGAGATGGGATGAATGTGTCATGCTGTAAACTTACATCAAATCTGATAATAGTGACAAACCTGATCAGATCCCTTCAGTTAGCCTCTCATCCCATATCATTCATAAAGGGGAAGGTGCATTTCACTCACAGCCTGACATCGGTCTCGGTCAACTCCTTGCCAAAGTAGTATGGCCCCTCGCCTGCGGCAAGGTGTGCCTCGGCCTTGTCGAGGGCCTCGAATAGCGCGCGGACATTGCGCTCGTAGGCCTCCTGGGTGGTCGCAAACCCAGACTTGTACACGCCGTTGTTGATCAGGTCGTAGTGCCACTCATTGGCCTCGTCGATCTTGGAGCGCAGGGCCTCCGGGTACAGGTGCACGCCGCGGTGCTTGTCGTCGAGTTGGTCGTCGAACTGAGAAAATCATCAGGACTCACGGTTTCATCACCGGGATGTTGGGAATTAGAGGGTGAGAGGACCGGGGCCGATGCGAACTCACCGCGTTGTCGAGCATGCGCAGGATCTCGCTGCTCTCATTGCTCACGATGCGCTTCTGCTTCTTGTCGTAAAGAACCGGCACGGTGAAGCGCCCCGAGTAGTCCTGGTCCGACTCGAAGTAGACCTGCCGCAGGTGCGTGAAGTCGTCGTGCAGCGGGTCAGGGACCACGTTCTCGCCCTCAGCGTCTTTGTCTTCGGCGGTCGGGAAGCGCCACCCTGTCTCACAGGTTCAGCCACATGTTTCTCATCCCCGCCGTTGAGGCTCCTCTCCACCGCCAGTGCCTACCTTTCTCTCCGAGGTGCCAGTGCACCGAAGACACGGTGATAAAGTCCTCCAGACCCTTTAGCTTTCTTGCGATGAGCGTGCGGTTCGCCTATGGACGTGGTCAGTCGGTCTGGTTGGTCGTGACCGGTGTTTCCGACACAGATAACTCACCCAAGGGCACGCGTAGCTGATGTACAGGTGATACCTCCCCTTCTCGGCCGGGAACTTGGCGCCGGACTCGTTGGAGATCCAGTCGCGGAACGAGCTGACCTGCCTCTTGAACTCGCCGCTCTTATCCGAGGGGTCAACCCAGTCCGTGACCTTTCCCGTGGTCGACTGCGAGGTTCATGTTAGCATTCTCGCTAATCCTGCAGAGCCACAGCCTGGGACACTCACCATTCTTGTCTGCGTGAGGTGGGGGGCGTTGAGGTGAGAGAAGGACGACGGTGAGTCAAGTCTTGCAAGATGTTGTTTGTGAGCTACGGGTGCACCGACTGCCGGATACACAAAATTGAGGGGTCGCTTTGACGACAATCCACGGGAACTCTGCTGGATGAGAACACTCGAGATCCTTTGCTTTGCCAATTTTGACAGAGGAGAACAGAGTGACATGGACTCGAGAGTCACAAGATGGTTTTATATAAGTGGTGACTGAATGCTCATAAACAAGTCCGAGAAGTGAGGGCAGGGCGAGGTATATGTTATATAGCGCTGGACTGGTGACGATTGTCATCTATCACCAAGCAAGCAGTTACATGCAATAGATCAACGACTAGCTAGTCTCATATCCCAAGATTCCAAACACCCTGCAAGTGCGCTTTGCCTAGTCTACCTGGGCAGTGGGGACCGATTGCTAACGGCTTACACTGATTCAGCCGCCCTGCTCTAAGCTGCCCGTGCCAGCTGTGCCTAACTGGGCGGAACAGTCATTACAGTAATGCTCGTCTAATCATGACGTGAACACTGAGAGGGTCCCACAACAGCGCCAAATGCTCAATGCGGGGCACCCGGTACTTAGTAATGCTGCCGCTACAAAGCAACTGACTTGAACGACATCCAGACCGCAGACGCTGTGATATTTGGGTAGCATGAAGAGAATAGAAACTCAGACAAGCTTATTCGTTTAAGCGATGGATTGTTCGGATTGATCTACTCAGTTCTCTGTCTGTCGACTATAGTCAAAACACGCGCACACACTCACCCACACACCTCTGATAGAATCCAGGTCAATGAAAACCGTCGAAACCATTCTATCGTGATATGCTCTCCTAACTGTATGTCTTCCGTGGCAACCTGCTACTTCCAGCCATTCCAACGGCAGACGCCCGTTCAATCCCGCGTGACCATCACGTATGGCACCTCAACGTCCTCTCCATCTGCGTCCTCGGTGACAACCTCGAATATAGCGGACTTCTGATGCGCTGGGACTGGCTTCTTGGACACGAACTCGATGAGGTCGAAAAGCTTCATCGCTAGACGCTCGTTCTTCTTCGCCGGAGGGAAGAATATCGCATAGAGCAGGCTCACGCCTGAGCTCACCATGGATATCTCGAGGCCCCGAGCCTCGAAAACCTCAATGAGCTCCTTCAATGTGATATTCTTGACCTCGAAGCGGTCCCAGATCTTGTCCATTTTCTGCTCCTCGCCATTGCGCCCCTTCCAGGTGACCTTGGGGCTGACTATTGGCTCGCTGAAGCCAAAGAAAGGAAGGGCCAGGTTGGCAAATCCATTCTTGTACTGCTCAACATCCGTCTTCCCATCCACGATCTTGTACAACTCCAAGACAACCAGGCCGGTCACCAACGCAGTGGTGGTCGCGATCGCCGGTATGATCTTGCCAGCGATGAACTTGGTCTTGTGGCGATCTGCCGTCTCGATCTTGTAGTTCATCGCTCGGAGGTTGCTGGCTGCCGTGATGAAGTCGATGTGGTAGTTGGTATCATCGTCCTTCTCAAACTCGACCGGGGTGAGCTTGAACCCTGCCAGCGACTTGGGGTCAGGGATCTCGGCTGCGATCTTCTCAAGTTCCGCATCGTCCCCGAAGTTCCCTGATGCATCCTTGTTGGGGTCCTATGAACAGTCAGATTCTGAATTGTGCGGCGAAGAGCATCACTGGTTTTACTTACTGGCTCCTTGTCGTCAGCCTGGATCTTGACACCAGGGTCTGGAGTGAAGTCTGGGACGATCATCGAATCCAGCGCAGCCTCGTAAGCAGCGCGGTCCTTGTCCCGCACATTGATATTGTAGTTGAAGGCGTGCAGGTTGGTTGCCGCAACGAGGAACTGGTAGTGGGTTGGGTCGTTGATATCGAACTTCAGCGCATCCGGAGCTCGCTTGGGACCAGACCAGAAAGGCTGTCCGCTGGAGGACACGGAGTCCTTGGGGAAGTTGTAAAGCAGCTGTTGGATCGCGTTGTTGTATTGCTTCTCAAAGACCATGCGGGCCCAACTCACGCAGTCCTCAAAAGTGAGAGCGCGCTCGTTCTTCAGATAGTCGCGGAGCACCGTGAGTGTAGTCTTCTGGTCGCCACCTTGCGCCAGTGTGGTCTTGAGGTAATCCGGTTTCGTGAGGTACAAGTTTGCCGTTTCAGCCGGCTTGACGAAGTTGGTCTCGAAGAGCTCACGAGCCCAGGCGATCGTGTGCTCGATCTTGTTGGGGAAACTTCGGAGTGTACACATCGGGAACGACTGCTCAGGTGGGTCAACCGAAGATGAGTATGATTCCGTGATACCGGGCAGCACTACTTGTGTGTTGCCCTTCGTACCCAGTGTGCCACTCTCAAGGAGGGGCTTCTTGAAGAAGACACAACGACGGTCAACGTATGTTCTTGCCTCGACGTTGTCCAGAGCGTTGGTGACGCCGTCCAGGCTGTTCCAGAAGTCCTCGTTGAAGATTTCCTCGGTTTCCGGGCTGACCCGATCTTTCAAACAAACTGTGTGGTCTTTCAGGTCCGGGTTCATGAGCTGGACGGCGGCTGCTGCACAGTCGCTCTTCATTTTGCCCACGTCCTTTGGCCGGAACAGGAACTGCCGGTTCAAGTTACTCTTCTCGATCGAGTCCATATCAGTGATAGTGATCCGGCCCTCGGGTCCAGTACCCAAACCAATCATAGCCCAGTTCTTCAGCATCTCACAACCGATGGCTCCGGCGCCAACGAGGAACTGCTTGATGTTTGATAACTTCTCCTGGTACTCCTTGCCAAAAACTGCTATCTGACCATCGTAGCGGCTGCCAGTGGGCGCACACAGTTCCTCAGACCTCTTAAAGCCTTGGGGAAGCGATTCCAAGGAGTCGAAGTACATCCACTGCTGCACCGGGTGGAATTTACCCGAAACTGCTTTGAGAACCTCTTGAGCAGCAAGTCCACCAAAAAAGGCCGCCATGGGGTTCAGATCTCCCGTGGCCTGGTAGCTGAGTTCGGTCAAAAGCTTCTCGTCAATCTCGACATCGACGCCCTCCTTTTTGGCAAAGGCTTCTGCGGACTTGACCACCACGGCAGCATCGTCCTTGTTCATAGGCCTTGGCAGGTGGCCTTGAGTTTGGACAAACGCATGCAGGGCTTGGAATCCAATGTGGAGTTGCTGTGGGCGATCGAACTTGGCGTAGTCAGACACGAGGAATTCAGGCTCTGCCAGCGACTGCGTGATGCTCTTGAAATTCAGGATCTTGGGCATCTTGACTTGTTGGAACAGACCTCCCCGCTTATACTGGCCCAGCCCAGAGACATCGCCAATAGAGAACGTATATGGGCCCTTCACTGTGACCTTTCGTGGCTCAGAGTTGTTGAGGCCTTCCATGCCCTCGATTTCGGAAAATGTCACGCAGTCTCCATCTTCAAGGCCGTGGCGGGTCTCGTCGAGGGCGGACACAACACCCTCATCGTCGACACCAGCTATTATACCGTTCTGGGGGTTCTCTCCGGTCGCATCAATAACCGAGAACTTGTCTCCGAAATCGCAGAAGATGTTGCCGAACAGGCCGAATGTGTCCGCAGTGATAAAGTAGATGCCTTTCGAGTGACAGTAGTCGCCGATCGCAAGCTGTTCTTTCAGGGGAGAACCGGTCAGGACAACGACCTGGTACTTGTCGAGCTCAGATAGGTTATCGGCAAGCCTGGAGCAGAGTCTGACGTCAGTGACTGATCCACAGCTGAGTCCCTAAGGATGGGAGAGGGCGAGACATACCCGGAAGACTTGTGTACGCTGACTGGGGTATATGCGTTCAGCTCGGCAACCCGGGGCGCGGTGACTGCATCCCGGGGCTTGCCGACATCGCCAGGGCGTAGGAAGAACTGGGAGGACAGGTCTGCGATAGCCACAGGGGCAGGATCGTGAAGGGTCAAGCTCTTGACACCAGCCAGGGCGACGTTCTTGGCTATCTCGACACCGAGGCCCTTGAGTCCGACGATGAGCACGTTGGACGCACCCATGCGCTTCATGGCCTCATGACCCAAGACATAAAGCTGTCGGCTGTAGAGCGACTCATCGATGTCGTTGTTCCCAACCACGGACTCGTCGACCTGCATCCTGGTGACCAGGTCGACTTCGGGGAGCCTCTGTGCCTGCAAACATCGGAGACTGGTCAGCAAGGGAAGATCAGGGCACTCACCGTAGCTGTTGGGAGCTACAAACAGATGCCTCGGGTGTGCCGCTCCGGAGGCATGTGCGATGGAGCAAACGGGGCAGGTCGGCTGGGGACGGACGGGCTGAGGATACTCACAGTCATGGTCTTCTTGCTCTGGAGAGGCAGGGAGTCCCCGTCGCAGGAAAGTTTGCGCTTCCCCAGTTTGCCGGACTCGTTACAAGCGAATGAATCTATCTTTCGTTGAGAATGAGAAGGCTGATGGAGGTGGTTGTGGTTTCTCGTAATGGGTTGAATGATGCTCGGGGAAGTTGAGACAAGTTGAGAGCAAGGTAGACGGCTGATAGGCGTGCAGTGACCCCACTAGCCATGGGGGGGGGGTAGCTTACATAGGTAGCTAGCAGGCAAGTGCGCGGGCAGGCAGCTAGGCAGTTAGGCAGGTAGGCAGGGGGTCCGCCAAAGAGCGTTCTATGGTCGTACGAGGAGCTCTATCCCGTAGTAGGCGTTGCCAGAAGTAGGAGCTTTAATGCATACAGATTCCTCGGTCCTTGAGACGTGATGGAAGAAAATGTTTGAATGTATGGCGGTGGCCAAGACCATTTCTGCCTTACTGGAGGCTGTGATTCATGGGAGGCGAAACCGTTGATGACTTATGCATTTGCTTGTACCTCTGATTTGTAACCCACGAGGGGGGTCTTATTCCTAGCTACCTAGGTAGGTACGTACGTACGTGTACACAGATGGCCAAATAGACAGAAAGGCAACTTTGCGGAATACGGAAGCATCCTCCTTCATTTCTCTCATCTCTTAAATGCCTGTTGTCGATGAAGACTTGCATTTGCGCCGGCACAAGTGCGGGCACAGCTCACCTGCCAACCCACTTGAGAGATGAGGTCACAGAGGGGATTCAACATCAACATGTTGGACAGCCTCAACTACCGACAGACCTATGAATAGCTCCGGGAGCTGACGTACTTGCAAGCGTGATCCCCTTCCGACGGTCCATACCGAAGGACAGGGACCACTCGGGAATTACATGACTTACGGTCGTGCGATGCTGTTCAAACTTCTCTATGGCCGCGAGGCCTGGCAGGCCTGCGGACGATCTGCCCTGGGGAAGACGAGCATGTCCCACCCAGCTTCGAAAGCCCTCACACAGGTGACCCAGTCCAGTCACCTGCTGTATGGTCCCAGTCCGGAGAGTCCGGTTTTCACAACCACCTGTTCCCGTTGCGTCATGTTCCACCGGGTGAGTCAAATGGAACAACATCTCAAAAGATTGTCTCGTCCCGCACCCCGGGTGTTGCGACAAACGCCTCCGCCCTCCCAAAGCTCCAAAGCTCCAAAGGAAGCCCCAACGTAGTGTGTCACCGGAAACGCTCTTGAAATCGCACGTATGTATCCCACCGGCCGATTTGGATCTGCCTACAGCCGGCCCTGGCCTGAGGAAGCGAGCGAATCTCGGGCGGGGAGTTCCTGGGCGTGCGACGGCTTGTGGCGGGACAGCTCATGAAAGATGTTTCGCGATCTCAGTTGTCCTCCTGGTCACTACCGTCTGGTCGTCAGGCAAGATCATGCACGGATCCGCTTCGAGAAACATCACGGAACCGACAGTGATGATGTTAGACAGCCCTTTCTTCGGCCTCATGGCTGGTTGGAGTGGGGTGGATGGTTGAGTCTACGGCCCATGTCAAGTTATGACGGCAAACAACTTGAAAAAGACGGCTTCTCCGCAGGATCAGAGACATGCATATTCTTTGGGTGTGGCTTGTTTTCTCCTTGCTGCCTCGCCAAATCACGGTGGTCACTGCGCCCGGTGAAACCTTCGGCTCTCGCGCAAATGGACTTTCGTGAAGGACGGCAAGCAAGGGGCACATCGCATAAGTGTGACTGGAACCTGCGATGGGTGTCAAGCTCCCATGGGGGCCTTTATTCTCAGCCTTTCCACTAAGGATCAAGCGAGTGTCTAAACTAGAGTTCCGTTTTGCGTCTGTTCCTCCAAGAATTGTGTGCGTTTGCTACACCATACTAAGCACCCTGCACTCTTCCAAATCTACTCAACATCTACTGGACGTTCTTCAGGTGGACGTCGCTATACATGCATGTTAGTTTCCGTACTTGGTGCTAGTTTACCTGGCAAGCCCAACTTACAAGATGAGGTCCGAGTTGGGGGGAATGTGGCCGGGGAAACCACTGGACAAGGTGTTAGCATGGAGGTTCCCACAAAATTAGAACGGGTGATTCTCGGGCAGTGAGTCGGCGAATGTGAGCATGTTGCTACTCAGGTCATTCAGACTGAACTGGGGGGGTTCTTACCGGGCACCGTAGCCGTAGTCACTGTACCAACGTCAGTCAGCGTTCCTAAACGTAGGCTCGGGAAGGCACAGCGTAGGTGGGATGGAATTTACCTGGTGATGTTGAGAGTGGCCTTGCCGCCAACCTTCATCTGGACGACACCCTCGTCCCATCCTAGAAATCTGTCAGTTGCATTCACTCGGCGTGGATAGAGGAATTCAGTCAGGTATGTCCCTACCCTTGATGACCTGGCCAACGCCGATCTTGGTGACGAAGTCACCACGGCCGATGGAGCTGTCGAACCTTGAGAGAGGGCGGCCGGGTTAGTACCAGTCGTGAGTGCTTCTCTGTGTCCTTGACCGAGGTGGTGTTGTTGAAGGGGAGGGGACTCACTTGTTGCCCTTGTTGTCGGGCTGGGACTCGTCCTTGAGGTATCCAGTGTAATCAATGGTGACAGTCTGGCCGGGGGTTGGCTGTGCGCCAGTGCCCTCCTCGTGATGTTGAACGGTGACACCCATTTTGGCTGGTTTTGCTGTATCTTGGGCAGGTAAGTAAACAAGGTTGATTTTGTTTGGGGTTTGCAAATTATGGGAGGACTTGGGGGGAGTTGCTGACCTGAGGTTGCGTTGGCTGTGGTGATGACGTCGGTAGGTCTCGAGTACGTGTCGGCTAGTGACGAGTAAGTAGGAGGAGAGCTTGCCGGACTTGGCTACCTTTTTGTACGAGGGGTTTGAAGAGCCTGAGGGTATTTGCTGTGGAGGCCCTGGAAGCCGGAGGGGATGGATTGTGGGTCGTGTGGAGGGTTTTTATATCGCGAGGGGCTCCGGCCCAAAGTGAGTTCGAATGCGGCAGGGCAAGTGCAGCTGGAATGGGACGGAACCCGATCTAATTGACCTGGAGCCAAGATGATGTGATGTGAGCCCAAGTACCGTCTTCCGCCCTCCAAGGCCCCTCCGTGGGACGAGTGAGGGTTGACTCGGTAAAGTTGAGCCTCGATCTATGGTTGACACTTGCAGCAGGCGCAGGTACTTCGGGCCTCACATAGGCCTGCAGGGGCTGCAGGTACCTGGGTACGGTACCTCGGCCTCGCCCCTTTTTATTACCAAGCCACAATGTACACCACCTGGGCACCCATGTACACTACGCATTTTGGCACATTGCTGGGCTGGCTGGGTGCTACCGTGTATGCTGCTCTGCTGCTCTGCTGCCGGCCCTGCCAGGCCTGTGCCCCTCGTCGCTCGTCAGGTGCCGATGACGCCGGCGGTGCTGGGGAAACTGGGATCAGGACACCTCGCACCGCATCCACAGTTCCGCCCAACGAGGACGAGTCGCATCACAGCAAGGCTACCAGCAGAGGGGCTTCTCGTGCGAAGAAGCATCTTACGTGCGCCTTGCCTGCCCGTCTTGTCCTCGTCTTACCTTGTGCGTGCCTTCTTCCGTGCCCACTTACGCACGCCAGCAGCCTTCACATGCGCGGCTCCTGCACTGCTGTGAACAAGCAGTAGCACAAGTCGTCATTCCCCAACCCCGGGAGCTATGGCAGCTCACCCGGGAGACTGGCAGCGGAAGGGGCTAGCTGCCAAGGAGCGCCTGTTGCCAGGGTGCTGTCACGGCAAGCTTGGGCTGGCTGGAAACAGCTGGTCCCCTGCCCCTTCTGCCCCTTCTGCCCCTCCGATCGCAACTACCCCTCAGTCCCTCCAAGCAGCAGATCGCGGGGCGGGGTTGGCCGCGGGGCACTCACACACCGTCCCCCTACCTAACCTTCCCTATGGCTGGCTGATGGCAGGAAGGATCAGGAGGGTGGACTGATGGGACAAACACCGGTCCTGATCCTCTCAGAGCAATAGGTGTGGACGACTCCAGCTTGCCTATTGACCCGGTGTCTCGTGGGCGCAAAGCTGAGCCCGGGACAGATGCCTCTTTCTGCGGTAGCGACTGCACAAGAGCTCGGTGGTGAAGGGTGTGATAGGCTATGTGATGTGATGCCCTCCAGCCCCTGATCAAATTGGTAATCTGCCCGGCCCGTCTTACACCGGCGAGAGATGTTGCGTGCTGCGATAGTCGGCCGGCTCTTTGCTCGGTCTGTCGGTCTGACGGTCTGACCTGTCAAACGATCATCGCCTTCGAGCAGGGTTTCCAGCTGTCCTCTGGCCAAGGGCTGCTTCTGGTCGACCGTCTTCCCCTGAGGGTTCTTGCAGACACACTCAGGGTTCATGGCGATGACTTGCGTCCACAGATGCACCTCCAGTGCCCACTGGCGCCTACCAGGGTTCCCTCCGCAAGCAATCCCGTTTTCCATCTGCCTGACTGAAGACGCGTTTACGTCGGTGCCAGCAGTTGCTGCGACGCCGGGGTAGCGATGACGGCAGGTTAAACTCTCCCCCGGAGAACAAGCAGGAAGGGAAACAGTATCCACCCCATGCAGAGTTGAAACGAGCCATCTTTGCTTTTTCTTCTATTCCGTATTTTTGACTCCATGTACGGCGTTTAACGGCCTGCCCGAAGAAAAGCAAGGAATCACTTAGAAACTCCTCGACACCACTACGTCGATTCCTGTCAAGTCGGACACTTCGGCCCCGCGGCCGGGGGTCGCCGTGTGGTAGACCTCCCTCGCCTGTTCTTGCAAGTCCAGGACGATATCATGGAGGAACCACAATCCGCCCATACCACCCCGTTGGCCAGATGTTGTGAGGCCGTACGGAAGACATTCCGAGGACAACTTCTAGGGGTCGTGGATCAGATGCACAGCCAACGTGCGTGCTGACCCTCTGGCTGTCGTCATTGCACATGAAGGGCAAGCTGACGCATTGTGGCGCTCGCGTCCTGACCTGAGGCGACCACGATATCTCTGGCCAACCTGCCCGACGGGACTGAGGTCAAATGACCGACGTCGCAGATATTAGCTGCTGCATTTTCTAGACAACAAACACGTCAGTCAACCTCTTCCTCCGACGCCACGGTGGCATCGTGCACCCCAAGTACTGCTGTACGTACGAGCACTCCGTACTTTCACATCAGCCCAATCCGCGGCGAAGACTCCCGCGTATAATGATTCCTGGCGAGGTAACTCACCATCATCTTGTGCCCAGAAATAAGCAGACACTGTTGACTCCACGATCCCTGTCCCCATTGATGAGACAGGAAAAGATCAAGGGCGATGGCCCCGTATCTGGCAATGCTACCTGGTCCGCCCGAATCGACTCGTCACCTACATGAGAGGGCGGCGGGACGCACGCGGGCCCTTGCCTGCGGGAAAGTCGTTCTACTTTGGTACGCACCTGCCTTGGATCTCTCTCGCATCTCGACTAACCGACGCAGGTAGCCTCAAATCTGAGAGCTCCCGGGGCCCTCAATCGCGACGGATGGCATCCGAATGGTGCCCATTGGCGACAGGAGCCAAGCATGATGCAGGTCGTGCCCTCTAGCTGTGCTGCGATCTCCCAGTGCAGTCCGGTTGTCCATGATCGAGCCCAGATAGGCGAGCCGCCTACAGATTTCAGCGCACATGTTCCGTGGAGTGACTGTTCGCCATGAGAGAGGGACGTCAGCCACGGGAGTCCCCTGATGAGGCCCGCGCGTTGGTGATCGTCCCACCTGCTGTCATATGTGACAGGAACAGTCCCCTGGAATGCTTTGGCTTGTGTCAATCCAGCGAAATCAGGCGGCCGCTAATGCAACCGCGAGGAAGAGGCGCTTTTGTCAGCACTATAATTCGCAAGCATATACAGAAGCGGATGATAGGCTTCAGCACTGCCCGGGTTTTCGAAAGGGGACAGGGAAGTATACGGTCCTCTGGTAAGGCCCCAGTAAGCCTAAACATGACGTACGTTTCGAATACCTCTGGGTTGCCCAAACTTATTATCCCCTCACGCTGTACTCTGAAAGCTCGTGGGCTCTTTCATCGCCTTCTAGTCATCTCCCAGGGAGGCACCTAGCTCCGGCTCTTGAGCCCTATACAGGGGCTGATGTGTTGCGATATAAACACCTCGAGCCTATGGCAAGTGTGGCGTCACTTTCGCGCCAATGGCATAGTGGTCAGTTCGTGATACCATGGCCATTCTCCTCGTCAAACCTAAGCATCGGCAGAGAGAAAGCCCCTACTTAGGGTCTATGGGGGTATTGCCTGCAAGTCGATGCCACTTCTATCCAGCTTAATGCTCGTGGCAGCACGTAAGGAGTTGCAACTTCAGTGTATCGTGGAGTGACACTAGCCATGTTTAGGTAAAACGTGGCCCTTGTATGTGTAAATGTTACTTGCTGCCCAACAGCGTTTACGCGAAGTAGTGATGGGGAAAGCCCTCCCCAGTCTTGCAAATTTTAGGATTTCTCAGCAAGCCACATCATACACTGTGACCGTTATGTTGTCCAGTGGTGTCGAAAGCCAGACATAAGGTCAGAAACTTGTGTTTCTATGCTCAAGTGTTAGAGACGGGCGTGGTCTATCGAATCTTCATTGATTTCACGATAGCCAAGGTCGTAGTACCGGACAGCACGCAGGATAGTACGGCTACATCTGCAGATCTGGAATCAGTTTTCCAACCAGAAAACGAGCTTTGCCACTCACCTAGGTAGCTATCTACTACACAGCAACGGCATCTATGGTAGATCAACTACTTACGTTGCAACATCAAGCGTCCTCAGGACAAGCCCTTCTATGAGACGACCTCTCGGAGAATGGCCCCAGCCCTACCTAGGTATATGATATTGTCCCATGCGATAGCCTGCCTCATACACATCTCTTATGGGATTGCCGTTCGTGGAATTAGTTTCTATTCTACACACAGACAGCAGATAAGCTATGAAGCCCTACAACGAATTCTGGACATGGTTTGCGTTTTCCTCTTCCAATAGCTATGTTACTGTGATAGTTTACCTAGATTTCGTATTAAGAAAGTGTGTTTTGAGATTGCGTCTGATCTTAGACTCTGGACTAGGACAAAACACACCTCGGTACCTAGGTGTTTTCTGGGGTCGGGTTGTTGACCCCGCGGTTTCTTCGCCGGATCGCAACCTCAATTTCCGGTGCGTTCCGGAACCTTGGAAGTCATAATACTCGAGACGATACTAGAACTTGCATTCTCACGACATGGAGTATCCCACAATCTCGAGCCCACGAAACAAACAATTCAGTCTCAGTTATTCAAGTACAGATTATGCCATTCGACTTCTAGTCCATTGCGAAGGACTCGTTGTGTCTGGTAATGTGCATGAGTTGTAGACTTGCTTTCAGTCCGTATATGTACTCCAGTGAAGCTATACAGTGTTTCTTCTTACAACGCTAAGCAGGGCATCAATAATTCATCGACATCGCAGTCAAACACAGACAGCAATAGCAGCAGTGGTGGCCACTGGGGTGTACGAATTGTCCTTGGGATAGGGCCCGAGGCAGAAAGTCAGGAGGCTCCATCAACTACCGCGAATATCACGCCTGTCTAGCTGAAGACAGCCAATCACTTATCCGAGACTGAGGACAATATATCGGGTTGCTCAAGCAGTTCCAAGCTATCCCCTCGGAAGAGAAGATTCAGCTAGAAGGTAAAGGTACACTAGAAGGCTAGAAGGGGCAGAAATCCCCAAGCTGTGACGAGTCGACCATGACTTTCGAGATTCCGCAAATTGAGCTGCGCCTGGTGGTTGAAGGGGGTGAAACGAGTGACCAAATTCGCGAGTCTTGAAGCTCCGATACGAAGATCGTCATCCCCAGAACACCTCAACTCCTTGAATCTTGCCATCCTCTACCTATCTAAAAATCCTATTCCAAGACTGATCCTGGTAATATATCTACCTATTAAGATCCTCCAAAGTATTCCCTGCTTACAGGTCGCCTCCCCTTTCTTCTACCAACTACCAGTGGACATTCGTTTGATCATCTACCTGCTAGTGTTCATGTGAAGTAATGCTAGCACGTGTCTTGATGGCGAGTTCTTCACCTCGGTGGGGGCGAGATTGCCTGCGAGAAGCCTGCCGTGGAGGGTCTCGAGATCAACATACCACCTATAACATCAAGCGGATCGATGTGACGTTCCCCAGACTCTTGCTCATGTTTCGCCCGTCACTGTCACGGATCAAGTCAGCGCAGATAACATAGAATCCCGATAACAGGAGATTCCAAATTCCTGGGGCTTGGCCCAACAAAAGCTCGCCAGCCTTGTGACAGCCGCGCCGGCGAGGCTAGTCGAGACCAGCTTCCACCGGCGCGATACAAAGGTACAAAGGAATCACAATACCTAGGTAGATACACCATCATGATCAACACCTAGGCATCTGCACGGCGCATCTAGCGTGCACATGTGGCTATAGCGTCTCAGACTCGTGGACACCGAATATATCATTCGAATACTGATTTTCAGAACATTCTGCCCACGCCGTCATTTTTGTCATTAATCTCTTTTCAGGACGTGAGCCGATCATTCTTTTGTCATATCTCGAAGAAAAAGTATGATATCTTCGATGGCGTCTTGGGCCGATTTCCCCCCAGAGGTCCGACTCCTGATCCTGGAGGCTTTGCTCCAAGACGGCTGCAAGGCCGCCAAGTTCGCTACAGTGTCGCGAGAGTGGCAAGCCATCATAGAACGACACAATTTCGCTCGACTCAAAGTGACTGAATCACGGCGCGACGGATTCTTTTCAAACACTCGGCGCACCCGAAATCTGGTGAACTACATATGGCTCTGCTTGGAACTCGAGGCTTACCCAGCCTGTATCTGCCCTTTTCACAGTCCTGACGATTCATTTCTGTCGGGATCCGATGTATGTCGTGTTTTCAGACCAATCCAAGCGCTGCTCACCGGGCTCGAAGACTGGGAGCCAACCGGCGAACTGGTGCTCGACATCAGTGTCTATTCTCCCGATGACTCAGAGTACATGCTCAAGTATCTAACCTTCGAGCCTGATATCCTTCCAGAAAAAGGCCGCAGTCCAGGTAGTGCCAGTGCGGACATAAACCAATGCGCAGCGCAGGCCTGGGATTCATCGAGTGTGGCCTGGCGGAGACAAGCTATTTACAGGACCTTGAATATAATCAACATCGTTGATCACGAGCACAACTTGGATTTCGACCATCCGGCGTGGAAGACAAATTTGAGGCGCTTGCCGGTGAAAATGCCATCGGTCCCAGCGGTTACAGGCGTGCTTCTGCGCCAACAAACACGCCGGCAATGGCATCCCAGCACACTCCAAAGGATCCTTGGGTGCTTTCCGAACTTACAGGAAGTCTTCTACGAACCCTGGAAAAGACCAAGTGCTGAGCTCCAGGTATTATACAATAAAGGCAAGTGATACTTATTTTCTTCTCCAGCCCGATTAAAAATGATCTGTACTATTGACATTTTTTGTGAAAACAGAATATGCGAATTTGTTCGAATCGCTTGCTCTCCGAAAAGTGCGGAAACTGGTAATCTTCGAGGCCTCCAACTTGTACTACAAACGCGCGATGCCTGAATTTAGGGAACGCTCCTGGTTGTCAAGAGAGTCTTTGAGCTTGGCGCTGGCTGCAAACTGTCATGGGCTCGAGGAAGTCTCGGCATCATTTTTGATCGAAGCAGCTTCCTATTTCTCCCATCGTGCCACTGGCAGCGAATGGTGTCACCTTCAATCGCTTACACTTACGTCGCAAATACTGACGCCGAGAGAGCATCCGAGTTAAATCGACTGGTTGCTCATAAGAGCAGCGAAGGCAGCAAGGGATATGCCGGCAATCCAGACCATGGAATTATGGAACGGACGAAAAGGATTGGCAGCTCTGTTCAGGTATCAGCGAGCATACGCCGCGGTCATCTGGAGAGGAACATGGAATTTTACCCTGCGCCCTGCGGTGGTGCAGGCCTGGAAAGATATCGCAACCACACACGGCGCCCGCGGCCTTGTTGTACACACGGAACGGCTTGACTGTGGCGCTGATATCAAGTCACGCGGTGATGCCATCTATCACTTGAGACTTTCAAAGCCTGTGGTTCGGCCCATTTCGTTGCATCAGATCCGCACAGAGCATGATGCCCACCATGCTTGGGAAGAACTGCGAAGAAAGAAGATGCGGTCTCTCAAAACGGAGGACCAGGAGATGGAGGGCGAAGAAAGTGACAGCGAAGATATGGACAGCGAGGATGTGGACAGCGAGGATGTGGACGACGAGGGGTGGTACAAAGAAATTTCAGAAGACGAGGATCTAGGGGACGAGGAAGACTCGATGCCTTCCTTAGTTGACACCGACGAAACCGATACTTGAAAGCTACCTACTACAGCCCGTAACTTAGAGCTGTCAGAATGGGTGCTTTCTTAATTTCCAGTGATCCAGGAAGACTGACAAACTACACAAACCATCCAAAGCTGAGCACATCCCAAGAAGGACCGCGAAAGACGAGAAAGACTCCCAGTCTCAACGAAACCATAAGCACTAAGAAAAACGATTGAAGGCAAAGGCCAATTCCGATATATCCAGGAACTCTAATATGTATACACTACCTACGTAGGTCTTATGTTGTCGAGTCTTATTCTATGCACTATGCCTGTTCTTTGTCTTCCGCTACTAAGACGGAATGTAGCGGTGGCGAGGGGAAGATAATGGTGGCGAGACAGCCGCTACCCCCATCCTCATAGATCTCAATTTGAATTGCCCTCAAACCTGCGAGTCCTATTTGATACCTTTAAGTCTCTTCAACTTTTTGAGCACTGTCACACACAGGGTACCACTTTGAGTCTGATGATAAGCGTCTATACCACAGTCTTGTTGAGTGACAGTCACGTTGACACAATGAACTGGGAAACTCACTGTGAAAATCCCTGCATGGGGAAACTGAATGCGTTTATACTGGAAGATACATTGCCTTGTACTTCTAGAGCACTTACTGTTGTCCCGGCTTAACAGAGAAACTCAAAGAATACGAACCGTCCTATGAACTGGGAAACACCATCTGTATGAGGAGACGTTGGCCTGCGGCCCTTCAGACCGCACACTCGACAGCAGATTCTACTCATGAGAAGGCTTGGTGGTCTCTCATGTGACCTCGATGCCACTAGGACTAAAGAATGCGAGATGAAGCTGCCTGTGGCCGGGACCTTACCAGCTTCCAAGATAGGCCATAATTACATGCTAATGAGCTCCCGATCAGTCGTGGACTCTCAGTCAGAGACAGTCATAGAAGGTGAGGGAAGAGCCGGACACAGAGAAAGGGGCATGGCGCCTGGGATGGACGTGCAAGAATCCCTCTCGACGAGCTGAAGCGTGAAGCAATTCAGGTGTGCTAGGGGAGATCGCCTCCTGATGATACGAATCCACTAAGCTATTGACAGACCAGGTCTAAGCTCAGTAGCATGAGGTGTAGGGGTGTTGCATGCTAGCTAGTCCGTCCGTCCCTCACCGAGACGACCTCACGACGCCAGGGGTCAGGTTGACAAGAATTTTCATCACGGATTAAGTCTCGAAGAGAGCAAAACAAAACGGGGTCCAATACGAAGTAGTAAAAACTGGAAAATATGACTCGAATGGGAGAATTGAGGCCAACATTGTGAGAGCACACATTTCAATTGGTCCCAAATCTGATGTTCTCAGACGCTGTGACTAGGGTTGCAGACGAGGGCATTCCCCCTTTAGGTTGTTAGCGAGGCCGTGTTTCAGGTGAAGCAGAGCTCTAGCTTCTGCCACCCCCTCCAGGAGGTAGAAGGGAAAAAACACCACACCGAAATACGAGGTTCCATCGTATCTTGCCCTAGGCATTTCTGGGGTTTTGGGCGGAACTCCTGCAGAGTGGCTGGCAGGTCAGGTGTGTGAAGGAGATGGCGATCAGAAGCCGATCTCAACAAAAGCCCTCTGGAGGTGTGGGCATGTGAGTGAGTCGGGTGCTACCACACACACATTGACGGAGATAGGCGGTTGTGGAAAGCAGCAACAATCAGCAGTACTGTGTATTGAGCGGCGGCGAGCGCGCCGACGTAATTAAGGCGGCCCCGCCCTTTCTACCTTCATTCCATGTGCGCGGTGTGAAACACCAGCCATGATGGGAGCTCCCGCGTTTCTTCGCGCGAACAGGTGGGTGTGGAATGGTGGCTGTCACGTCTTGTCTCGGAGGATTCTTGGGGTTCCTTGGGTTTCGAGAGAAACACGAGCCCTGCAGGTGCCTTGCCGTGCCCTGCCCTACCAGGCAATGCTCTGACTCTGCCCGCTGCGTCGAACCTGCTTACGGTTCATCTCATGTCCCTGTGCCTGTCGCATCAAGACATTCTGGCGTTCAGACATGCCAAAGTCAATCGCCCTACCATGCATTCTCGAAGCTTTTTTTTACATGGCGCTACGTAGCAGACCGTCGTGTTTGAGGAAACAATTTTTTGAGATTTGCCCGGGCGGGCTGTCAATGCTACTTGGGCTCGTGTTGGGGATCTTTACGGAGCCCCTGGATGGCGCTCACAGCATGGGCGATCGACTAACACCGCCTGGGTGTTTGAGCGTCCTACACCTGGACCTGAGTGAGATTGACCGAGGGGTCAACCGATGGGTGCAGCGAGACAGGCTATCATGTTGTGACTAATCGGCTGGCCTGCTGTGGAATTGTAGGATAGCCCGTAGCGTGGCCATGCTCTACTGCCCGTCCGGCAGTCCGTACGTAGCACGCAATGGCCCGAACTTGTTGCCTAGCTCCCAGCCCGGTCGGCGATGGTGAGGCATTAGTCTGATATCGCTAGCACCCGGGCTAGGCGAAACGAAGTGCGGGAGGGGATGGGTGCAATGCCCTGACGCCCGTTGACTAAAGCTCTCTTGGGCCGATCAAATTTTGCTCTCAACACCAGTGGCACATACAGCCTGGGCGGTCCCTGGCCTTGCGGGCGTGCTCAACCGGCAGAACCGGTCAGGCGACACGTCGTTCAAAGTTCTGTGCGTGCGGCTTGTTCCTGAGGCACGGACATGGTTTTTGTTGACCGGACTCTGCGTCTGCGAGGCGTCCCGAGGGCGTGTGTCTGGTTGGCTAAAGCATCCAAGCCCGCCGGGGAGAGGAAATGCAGGTGATGCAGGTCAACGTCAAAGTTCGAGGTCCCGATAAAGAAAGTTAGCCAGGCATGCCAGGCACGCAGGCATGCCGGGTTGCCAGGCCTGCCCGTTTCTTTCGCGTGCTGCGAGGCGTTGCGGCGTGTGGGTCCTGTCGTTGACGTTTTTTGGAGACTCGGCTCAGGCGTTGGGAGGAGTCATGGCCGTTGCATGATCTTCGATTAATCAATCGACAATAGTCGCAAAGAGACCTGTGCTTCAGGCTGACCTGCGGCGAGGAAGGTGATGCACGCGGCTGGCGGGGCGCGGGCTGCAGGCAGGCCAGAGCCCACGAGCTGCGACGGTTGCTGGTGGTCCTGGCGCTTGGCAGTGGTATTGCGGCGTTGCTCATCAGCGGATGCAGTGGATCCCCATATTCAATCTCACGATGCAGGGTCGAGATTGAGACTATCGATCAGTTGGCTGTTGGCCTGTCAGCGCTAGAGCGAGTCTGGAGCTTGTGTTGGTCGCTCTCCCGCCCGCTGTTGTCTGGCTCTCTGGGTGTCTGGTAGCACTGCCGTGGCAGATGAGTCCTGTTCTGTGTGTGTGTGTGTGTGTGCGTGCCTGGGGGCTGTGTGCTTTTCCTGGCATCATCACCTCACCTCACCTCAGCCGCGGTCCAGCCCTCACCTGAAGCATCACAGCATCACGGCAACGATAATGGTTGAATGTCGTGACATCGGTGGCGGCGCACACTGGTGCCAGACTGTCTGCCTGGACTATACACCTACCTGCTTGCAGTTGTTGGCAGTTGTTGGCGAGAGCATCCAGCCGTTCTGGGCCCTGTCCAACGTTGGGAAGGATGCCCAGCAGCATCTGTTAGCATGTCGTGCCGCACACCTGCGTGGTGGCTTAACACCACCGGCTGGGGCATCCTACTGGGACATCCTCTTGGGGCCGTTTTCTCATCTTCTTTGCTGTGGTATTATTATTAGCATGCGGGTGGGGAGAGGATCCCTGGACTCCTTCTGTCCAGTTGCTCGTGGCCTCACAGAGATCTGCCGTGTCTCTGGCGCGGCTGTGGTACCCATCTGTACCAGAATCCAGCACTGCGCCGCGTGCTAATGTGGCCGTATCGATACCTGCATACGTACACGCACACAATGCTCGCTTGCAGGACACGCAACGCACGTACAATAAGGTAGGACGCTACAGCAGGCCGGTCCAAGCCACCACGGCGGCAACATTAATTTTAGCATCCTTGTTCAGGTGGGGCGCGGCACGGCAGTCTGGCCACTCACACATCAGCCGACCTGGCGATCCCCAGGTCGCCCGCCTGACAGGAAGGGGAAAGCGAGCCGCGGCCGGACTAGTGGGCAGGGTGGGCTCTGGGCCCCTCTCCCCACTTGGCTGCCAACATTCAATCCGCTCAGTCCAGACACAGGTCGACTGGGGCTACTTGCTGGGTCTGCTGGGTCTGCTGGGTCTGCTGGGTCTACTGGGTCAGCAGCCATGGGTGAGCGACTTGCCCAGCTACCCTGACAGTTCTGACAAAGACGGCCGAGAACGTGGCCGTTTTGTTTCTTTGCAATGATCCTGTCCTGATCCTGGAAATGGAGAACGTGGTGGGACTTTGGCCCGCAACCGCCCATCTGCCGGCAGAATGTCGATCTGTCATTCCATTCAGTCTGTCCGTCGTTTTGTCCTTAGACAAACGGTGCCTGGCGCTGGGACGGGGCCAACAGTGGGGACCTGTGCCTGGACCTACTGTTAGTGTGAAAAGCACGCCCTGAGCCCTGGGTCTCAGGTCTGCGACTACATGCCAGCACCACGACGAGCCGGCCCCGACGAGCCGGCTCTCGACATCATCAACGACGTCAACCAACAGCACGCACGATCCCTCGCTGTAAGACGCGGCGCGAGACCAACAGTCAATGACTACGACGGGGCTCTGCGGAGCGCAATCTTGCGATTTCTGGTCCCTTCCTGCGAGGCTGCGGCGAAGCGGCTGAATGATGGTTGGGCTTGTCCACGATGGGCCAGTTCGTCCCAAGGAAGCGCGCAAAGAGGATTACTCGCCGTGCCAAATCCATCGCCTCTGAGGCTTTGGGCTACGGGTTCCCACTCTAGGCCACATCAAGCCCCTAAGGATGAATGGGGATGGACTACGGCAAAAGGATTTTTCTGTCATTAGCTCACTGTATCCCAACTTGGGAAACATCATGGCGTCAGGAATCATGACGGATGCGCCGGTGGGGCCGTGATCCGCAGGCGGCTCTATCGAGGCTCGAGACATGATGCCTCATCGCGTGTAGTGTCCGGCTGTCTGGCCGTCTGGCTGTGTTCCCATACAACACTATCGTCTGCTATGCACAGCACATGCTGCGTCCATGTTGCACTTTGCAACATGACACAGCAGAGCACGACACAGGACATCGGCCATTCGTCGGCATCGGCATGCTGCTGGCGAGCACAGGCCCCAGAGACCCCCAGAGGCGCCCCGGTGTGCGGCGGTGATACCCACGATGGCCTGCTGCTACGGTCCTAGTCATGGTGTGCCATGGTGTGGTATAGGCCTTTCCCAATCTGTCGCTCGTGATCTCTTCCTCATCTCTGCCGCTGGGACGCTGAGTGGGTGGGTGCACAAATTGGGACGCGGATGCGGATTTGGGATGCATCGCTGGGCCTGCATCATTGCAACCCAGTTGGGCGCAGACTTCGGACGGTGACCTGTCGGGGGGCCACTACCAAAGCTACCTGCACCATCAGCAAGGTTTGCTGCAAGATTCGCCGTACCTGAGCATAGGCAGCGGCCCCCTCCTTCCGTGCCAACCAGACATGGGCAGGCTGGCAGGAAGGAAGGGGTGTGGGTGGGTGGGAGAGGAGACACACACACACGCGCACGCACTCAGCAGGAGGGAGGCAAAGAAGGCGCGCTAGGTTCTTTTGGCAAGCAAAGCCACCCCCGGCCCTGCTCCCAGCTCCTTGCAGACTGCACAGCTTTTGGCCTGGGCGCTGGGCGGATGGCGGATGGGGTCCCTTTTCTGTTTCTCTCCCTTCCGTTTCCCTGCATTCCTCCAATCCTGATTATCCCTCGCCCGCCTGGCTCCTCTTTTTCCTGCTGGACCGCGCGTGGTGACCCTGCCCCTGTCCGCCTCCTCGCCCTCCACCACACTACCACCCCCATCCCATTCCTCAATCTCCCAGATCCCCGGTCCCTGTCTGTGCCCGCGTGCCTGTCCTGCCTTGTCCTCGTCTATATCGTATCCTCGTCCTGGGCTGACTGCACTGACTTGACTGAGTCTGGTTGACATTTCATTTACTTGTCACCACCACCACCACGCCAGTCCCTGGTCCTATTCTTCCATTCTCCCCTTCCCCTCCCCTCCTCTCTCTATTCTCGTCAGCGCCGACCCGATTCTCTTTTTTCGAAAAAGCGACGATTTCTTCCTCTTGGTGAAATCATTGTCCTGTTTTCCAGCGGCCTTCCCCAGCGGTCCCGAGGGCAATCGATAGATAGACAAAAGAAAGGGCCCGTCCTGCATTCCCGCGGCCGATCTCCACCAGGGATTAGCCCGCCCAACTCCACGGCCCCCTTTTCCCGAAATTGCGCTGCCAATGTCTGTCCTGGCTTAATCTCGACCTTTTCCCACCACAACAGTTCCCAAACCACCACGGGCTCCGTTCTGCTGTGAACCTTCACCTCCATTCTGACGAGTCTCTCGTCAAGTCGCTCTTTAATCCCAAACGCAAAACACTCCTTCTTTTTTGGCCCGCGCCAGAAAACGTCAGTAGCCTCGACCCTTTCTATTCCTGCTCTGTGCCGCCCCAGTTTCCCGCGCCGCCCAGGAGGTGGAGCCTAGGGCTTGGGACAGTTCCCTCGTTTCCTGGTTCCCTGCCCCAACTGCGAGCAGCCACTGGCGGATCATTCATGCGCGCAGCATATATGGGAGATGCATGGGCCAGACACTGACGACTCATATAGATTGCACACTCCTTGACCCATTGTCAAGTACATTCGTTTATTGCCTCATTCCTGACAGTGAGTCGCCTGCACTCCTCGACAACACTCGCCGGCTCCACGCGTGCTGACTGTCGTCGAGTCCACCTGCACAGGCCCTCGCCGACTTTTGGTATTCGAAACCTAGCAGACTTCTCTTCGAACCATCGGTACGGATGAATTGTTAGTAGGTTGAGAGGATGCAGACCAAGTCGCTTCTGGTCTCTGCGCTGGTGGCTGCTTCGGCCTTCGCCAGCGCAGAACCAGTGGCCAAGCGGAAGATATACTTTCCTCGGGAGGTCAAGAGACAGTTCACCAATGCCACCTCCACGGATATCACCACCCCGCTTCCTTCGACAACGGCCGAGACAACCACCGCCGATTCCTCGTCGAGCCAGAGCCTCTCGTTGTCGGACATCCTGACGAGCCTCGGACCATCTGGCCCCGTCTTGATCCCAACGGCGTCTGATACGGAGTCCGACACCAACAGCGCCACCACGGTGACTTCCAACACAGTCGAGTCCCCAGCTTCGAGTACGAGCACCACCGAGGACGGGGTTCCGACCACCACCACCACCACTGCTGACGACGCTCCGACAGCTACTACTGCCGACAGCAGCACGGTCTCGGACACCACTGTGCTTACTCCCTCCGCGTCATCACAGGCCGACACGACCACTGGCATTTCATCAGACGACACTCCCAGTGCGACCGAAACGACTGTGACCAGCGCGACCCAGCAGTCATCAACCGGCCTTCCACTTACTTCCGACCTGGGCAGCATTATATCCCAAGTTACTTCCGATCTGAGCAGCGTTGTCTCCGAAGTCACCGCCACGGGTTCTGCCTCGACCGGTCCCGTCCCTAGCGATCCCATCCAGCCAACAAGCCGTGAATCAGAAACTACGGATGCCACGACCGTGACTGGATCTGGCACCGGGTCTGCCACCGGATCTGGGGTGCTTCCAACCGGACTTCCTATCACCTCTGACGTGAGCAGTATTGTATCCGAAGTTACTTCCGACGTGAGCAGCATTGTGTCTGAAGTTACTCCTACGGCCTCGACCGGTCCCGCTCCTAGCGATCCCATCCAGCCAACAAGCCGTACGACAGAAACTACGGATGCCGCAGCTCCGACTGATTCGAGCACCTCGAACGTCAGCCCGCCACAATCAACTGGCGGCAGCACTCAGTCCAGCGACGGCACTGTGCCCACATCGGCAGCCGATACGACCAATGCGACCTCGATTGAGACCGCGGAAACAGGCACCGCCACCACTGGCCCGATCCCGACCGGACCCAGCTCCGCTGTCAGCTCCGGAACAGGCTCCGGCATCGTCATTGCACCCACCGGAATTGTCACACCATCATCATCCATCGTTCTTCCATCCCTGAGCAGCATCGTGTCCGACCTCACCAGTGGCCTCGCGAACCCGACTGCCAATGGAACTGAGACCGAACTTCTTCCCACCGAGACCACCGCTCAAACTGTCGACCCTTCGGTTACCGGTCCAGGCACAGGAGTCACCACTCCTACCACGACTGGCGAAACTACTATCGACGCCTCGGTCACGGGTCCAGGAACAGGTATTACAGCTTCGACTGAATCTACGATCGATGCGTCCGCCACTGGCCCTGGTACGGGCGCCACTACCCTTACCTCAGCCACCGATGCTTCGACTGTGCAGACTATAGACCCCTCGGCAACTGGACCAGGAACTGGCATCTCAACCGTCACTTCGCCTTTGCCGACCCCCACCGAGGTCAACAATGGTACCACGATCATCAGCACCGGCGGGCAATCCACTACCGCTGAGATACCGATCACTGCCAACACTACCATCGGAGACCTGCCAACGGTGAGCACTTCGATCCTGCCGCCAACAACGACAGATGCGACTGTATCCCAGAACTCCACCACCCAGGAGGTCCCCACGACTACGGCTGAGTTGCCGACTACCGTCACACTCCCGCCTAATGTTACCATCCCTGCGACGGAGAGTGGAACTACTACTACCGAGATCACCTCGGATGAGACGACCACCACTTCGGCCCAACTTCCCAGCATCACGACCGTTTCCACCGAGAGTACTCTGGGCAGCAGCTTGACCGCAATTTCTACGATTACCGACTCCACTGAGTCCTGGCTGCCCACTACCATCATCGTTGCGCCGTCGACGAGCACTGTGACTGGCAGTGAGACTGCCACGACCGCCACTTCGTTGCCATCCAACCTGCCAAAGGCCATCACCCCTGACACGGGTACCCAGCCTATCCCGGATGGCACAGTCGAAATCCAGCTTGGCTTCAAATTCCCCTTGAACTACGCGTTCATTGCCAGCCATCCCAAGGCGGCTGCTCAAGTGCTGTCAGGAATTCCCAAGGCGCTGCTTCACGCAGGTGGCATCGCCAACGAGGAGCTCGTTCAGATGAGACGACTACAGCCGCTTCAAGGATACGATCAGAAGAAGGGCTACACGCCGACCATTGCCGTTGCAACCTACCCCGAGGACCTTGTGAGCACGCTCGCACTGCAGGTTAAGCAGCCGGCTTCGGCCCTGTACCAACAGGACGACACGCTGGTGAAGAACATCACACAGCAGATCGACTCCACCATAAGCATCATCATCGGTGGTGGCGCCGACGGATCTGGCTCAACCGGCACCGACAGTGGCGGTGGCTCATCCAGCCCGTCCTCCTCAAGCGGCAACGGCGGCGATGTATTTGGGAACTCGGGATCTGGCGATTCCTCCGCAAGCCAGAGAGGACAGACCGCCGGTATTGCCGTGGGTGCTGTTGTCGTCTCGGCTGCTTACGGTACTGCCATGTTCATCATTGCTCGGCGGTACAAGCGGAGGAAGCAGGCACACGCCCGCACCAGTTCCGTCTCCCACGGCTCCCCGATGCGTCAGACTGGTAGCCCAGCTCTCATGGGCGGTGCTCTCATGAGCCGTGACATGTCCAGCTATGGCGCAGCAGGCGGGCGTGACAGTCATGGCAGTGGCAGGACCGGCAGAAGTGGCATGAGCAACTCGGCCCGGACCGCCTACATCTCCCCGCCCGTCGCGGCAGCCAACTCGTTGGGCTGGAACTGAAGTCGGCATCCTGGACATCAGATCTGACTGGACATCTACCCAACATCTCCTTTTTCTGCATCTCGTACAGCCTTTTGTTTCTGATTCACAATTACGATACCCTTCTGGTCCGCTTCGTGCATTTACCACCGTGTGTGGGGACTTCTTGAGCCGGCGAAGCAGAGACCGCGCCGCCACAGCGCGGTCGGCTACACGTGTGTCGTTCCATGTCTTATTAGCCTTCAACCAGGCGGGCCCTGGACACTCATCCAGGGCCCGCTGTTATCTTTGATATCCCCTCGTGGCTTTAGAGGACCAGGGCCAACTTTTCAGGCCCTGGTCTGGCCGCGAGGTACTTTTTTTTTAATGCATTATTCTTACTGGAGGTGACGAGCGTGCACGAAGACGAAGCAAAAGGGAATGACGACCGTCACGCGTGGGGATGAAAAAAAGGGGACGAGGAGAGGCATGGGGGAGGCTTCGGAGCCGAAGAAGCTCCTATATCCAACTCGTCACTTGTACACTTTGAATCGAGGACAAGGATGGATGCACAAGTCAAGTGGGAACTGCAGTCCGAGTGGACAGGGACATATGCCTGATCTACGGAATTCCCTTTCTCTTTGTATCGCTGTTACATACCACCTCGAAAAGACAATTTAGACGATGAAAATGGCCTTTTTGGCCCAAGAGAAATACGTCTCAATGCTTTTAGTGAACCAATCGTGAGCCTGATGCAAATGCCATACGGGTAAACAGGTCCGACCCATTTCATTGAATCAGTCAGTGTGATATGCGCCACATGATTCCATGCGTTGTGGGAACAAGCATAAATGCGGCCTTGCTTTCCCCGACGATTTCGTGATAGGGAGAGAGAACAGCAACAACAAAGGAACCGGCTGAAACTAGTGTCACCTGACGGCGCTCAGTCGGATGCTGGCTAAGATGTTGTTTTAGCGCATCCAAGCAAGCCACACCGCGTAGCCGGGCCAGAACGCCCTGGTCTCCTTGAATGGGATACCGCTGATCGGTGTGGAGGCGTGGATCATACCGCTCATTTCATCATCCCGCGCACCCCCTGTTGACCGTTGACGTCCGCTCATTGACCTGGCAGCTCTGGGGTTGACCGTGCCATGGCGGCATCATCGTCAGAGTCTCTCTCTCCATTGAACACACACTCGTTTCTCACTCGTTTGCATGATGTTTGACTACGCGACGGAGACGGCGGCTGCAGAGGAATTCCCGCCTGGGGACGACTCGTCTGGGCTCGTCCGCCTCACCCCTGAGTGTAGCAGCGGTGACGACCTGGGCGAAAAGGAGGAGCAGGGCCTGGGTCTGGGCCACTCTCTGCTCAGCAGCGACGACGATGACGACGGCAGCAGTGACGACGGCGACGGATTCTACGAGCTGCGTGAGCGGGTGCCACGAGAAACTGATGGCCGTCGCAGGAATGGCCTCGCTTATACCGCCGAGGAAGAGCGCGCAGTCGTGAACAAGTTCGATCGGCGGCTCGTCCTCTTCGTAGCATTCCTATACATGCTTAGCTTCCTCGACCGGTCAAGTCCGTCTCACTTTTCCGTTCATTTCCCACGTGTTCATAGTTACCTTCTTCCGCTATGCCCCTGTTCTGGCCGAGTGTGGCCTTTTCTTTTCTCTTCCCCGGAATCCCGTTCCTGTGTTCCTGAGTTCCTGAGTTCCTGCGTCCAGCCCCCACGAAGCAACAAGTGCCATTCCCCAATGAAGTGTCATTCTTCATCCGATCTCCTCATGGGGGTGGGGGAAGGGGGCTGAAAGTTTGGTACCTGGGACGATCTAGAAACCGTATCAAGAGGCGAAAAGAAAAACTCAATTATTAACATTCTAAGAATAGACATCGGCAACGCCTACACCGCAGGCATGGATGACGATCTACTCGGGCGCACCACCACTGCTGCTTCCGGACCCGCGAAGGATGATGGTGGGGCGGTCGGCCGTGGGAAGGCCTACTTCGAGTGGGCGCTCGCATCTTTTTATATCGCCTACATCGCCTTCGAGTGGATGAGCCTTCTGTGGAGCCGTATTCCGGCGCACGTCTATGTGGCGAGCCTCGTGCTCTCGTGGGGTGTCGTCGCCTCGCTGCAGGCCGTCGTCACGTCGTACCCGGTATTGATCGCCCTGCGCTTCCTCCTGGGCGTCGGCGAGGCTGGCTTCACCGGGATCCCAATCTACCTGAGCTTCTTCTTCCGGAGGGAGGAGCTGGCGCTGCGGACGGCGGTTTTCATTTCCGGTAAGGCCGTCGTTAATTTCCTGATACTGCTTGATGGTGGTGGAGGGCGTTCAAGATGTTCTGTTGGCATGGCCCGATGGAATGAGCGAGTGCTGATAGTCGAATCCTTCCAATCACAGCTGCGCCGCTTGCCACCACGTTTGCCTCGTCCCTTGCGTGGTTGATCACCAAGTTCGGCGAGAATGGGCCCATCGCGCCGTGGAGGCTGCTCTTCCTCGTCGAGGGTTTCCCGGCTGTGGTGGTAGCCACTGTGGCCTTCAGAGTCATCCCGGACTCGCCTGATCAAGCAGACTACCTCACCAGGCGCGAGAAGAAGATCGCAAGGTTGCGCCTCTCGAACCCGTATGATCAAGGGCAAAAGCATGAAGACAACAGTTCTTCCTCGGGACGGCGACGAGCTCGGTGTGGTGAATTCTGGGCAGTGCTCCGCGACCCCATCCCGTGGACGACGGCGGCTATCTTCTTGCTCACCAACATAGCATACTCATCCCTTCCTGTATTTCTACCCGCAATACTCACACAGATGGGTCACACACCCGTAGCATCACAGGCCCTCTCCGTACCTCCCTACCTAATCTCCTTCATCGCCGTCTTAGCCGTGGCAAAGGCCTCAGACGCCCTGCAGTCCCGCGCCTACCTGATTGCAGCATGCGCGCTGTCCTCAGCAATGGGATACGCCTTCCTCGCGCTGAGCCACCGCCTGAGTGACCTGCTCGGTGGCAGCAGCACTATCAACATGGCGCGGTACCTGGCCGTCTACCCAGCTGCCGCAGGGTTCTTCTGCGTCGTCGTCCTGGCCATCGCATGGAATATCAACAACTCCCGCGGTGCGAACCACAAGGGCGCCGGGTTCGCGCTGATGCAGGTGATCGGCCAGATGGGCCCGCTCATCGGGACCAGGCTGTACCCCAAGGAGGACGGCCCGTGGTTCACCGGCGGGATGGGCGTCTGTGCCGCGGCCATGATCGGGGTGGCGGGCCTCGCTTTGGGGCTGAGGGTGTACCTGGCCAGGGCGAACAGGCGCGCGGCCAGGGATGGCGCCGATGGGAGCTGGGAGGAGGAGGAGCGGTTGTTCGCGGGGGAGAAGAGCCATGGGAATGGGGTGGGGTTTAGATATATGCTTTAAAGGTATTGATAGCTCTGAAATACCGGACCCAAACTCCATGGTGTGCTTGTGTCAACGCCATATTGGAACGTGGGCTTCATCTAAGCGACTCTACACAATCTCACATGTTGAACCCCGGATTAACAGAAAGGAGGTTATAATGTAAGGGGCCAGAAAGGCTTTACACCCTGCAATATGTAGTCAGGATGTTGGCTTTACCTTTGGGCAATGAGTAGTCCAAGCCGTTCCAAGTACATCCAGGGAGAAAGGCACACTGGGCTAGTATTGACGTGGCTCGTCCTCGCGAGGCGTGGCATTTTCATACTTCTATACCTATTATACCACCTCATCCCTCCACGGGATACTAGCAGCCGCGCCCTTCCTCTGCACCGTAATGGCACCAGCCTTGTTGGCCTTGCGCACAGCAGCCTCGAGATCAAATTTGCCGTCCTTGGAACCCACCACCTCAAGCGCATACTGTCCCACGAAAGTATCCCCCGCGGCGGTGGTATCGACCACCTCCTTCACCTTCTCAGCGGGGAGCAGGCCCTCCACCGTCGCAGACTTGTAGTACACACCCCGACCGCCGAGCGTGATGATAGTCGTCTGCACACCCTTCTCCAAGAACCACGCAGCAACCTCAGCACAGCCCTCCTTCGTATCCAGCTTCTCCACCGGCAAGCCCGAAAGGATCGACGCCTCTGTCTCATTGACAACAAGGTGCGCCAGGCCCTTGTACACCTCAGCGGGCAACTCAACCGCCGGCGCCGGGTTCAGCAAGACCGGAACGCCCTGGCTCCTCGCCCGCTCCAGCGCCAGCAGCACCGTCCGCAGCGGGACCTCGAGCTGCATGATGAGCAGGTCCGGGCTGCCCGTGCGGGGAGCGATGGACGTCTCGAAGTCCGCGGGCGCCATGCCCTGGTGGTTGGCCTCGGTGCTGAGGACGATGCGGTTCTGGCCCGTGGGCTCGTCGACGATGATGATGGCGATGCCCGTCTTCAGTTCCTTGGGCGCGGACACGCCCGAGACGTCAACCCCGTGCGAGCGCAGGCTGTCCAGCAGGATCTCGCCGTACGTGTCGGCGCCGACGGAGCCGACCATGGACACACGCGCTGCTGCTGCGGTGTCATCTGCGTCCTTGCCGCCTGAGGGGCGTGGCCGGGAGAGCTTGGCGCATGCTACTGCTTGGTTGGCTCCCTGTGGGGGTTTGTTAGAATGTCTTCGCGGTCAATTGGTTCAAGGGGCACGGGGATCGCTTGTTCGGATGGTCTTGAGGAGGATGGGGGTAAGATGGAAGTGGAGGGGCAGGAAGGTGTTGAGGGTTGTTTGCTCTGGAGGTAGCACACTCACCTTGCCGCCTGGGGACACGTGGAACGAGTTGGAGGTGAGCGTCTCGCCGGGGCAGGATGATGGGGGACATAGGACACGAGGTCTATGTTGAGAGAGCCGAGGACGCAGATGCGCGGAAGTTCAGAGTTGTTGCTCGCCATGTTTTGTGATGTTGCTGGCAGATGTGCTGTGGACGGTGAGAAGGTCGCGTGATGTCTTTTCGTAGAACTGGTCACTTAGACTCGCGAGGCCGTGATTACTCTGTCGTATATTTTTCCAACCTCACTCGAGAGCACACTCAAGACCAGATCAGAGATAGTCCAATATGACTTGGTCGTATCTGGAAATTTCAATAATAAGTCGGGGAGGCTGTCGCAGTCTGCCTCGATATGGTGTAAGTTCTTTGCGACGCTAAGATCATATGTAGACCCACCCAAGCAATTGTCGTCGGCTCGGCTCGGCAGTCAAGGCGTGGCACACTGCGACTTCCTCTGCTTTCTACGCTGAATGTGCAGTTAATTGGTGTCACTGCAGCTCCGGGTCATAGATTGATCTTCGTGGTTCGTTGTATATTCCATAGTTCAAAGTTTCAAAATGTTTGGCTTGATTATTTGCAGTCCTGGTGCATCAAGGTGGAGTTCCCTGTCCCATCTGAGGCCGTTATTTACTGCGACCACAACCAGCTATGAAACCAACTCCGTCCCATAAAACGCCAATGGTTATATACAAATGCAGCAGTGGTATCTCGTAGATGAAAACAAGTCATCAAACATATATATACATACGAACACCTGGGGAACGGGCCCCGGGCCACCAGCACACATTGCCCAAGGCAGGCAATCGTGCCTCATCCTCATTAAGCCATCTTCTTCCTCTTACTCGGCCTCCTGCTGGTCCCGTCGTGGCCATCCACGAAGTGATTCTTCTCTATCTGGTGTTGCCTCAGATTGTCTGGCCGGTTCTTGTAGGCGCTCTTGCACCCCGGGTACGGGCAGCTGTAGATTTTGGGCGGCCCCATCGCGTGCTGCGTCTTCTTGTGCTTGGCCATGGACCCGTGGAACCACTTAGGATCTCCCTTCGGGCGGTAGCCGCACAGGTCGCAGCACGCGTCTGCCAGTTCTTGCTTCTGTGCGGGTGGCGAGGTTGGGGAGATTGGGGTCTGCAGGGCATTCTTGATGGCGAAGGTGGACCCAGACGGGCTTGCTGTGCTTGACGGCGCGGTATTGTCCTCGGGAGGCGTGACGCTGCACGTAGGCTTTTTCACATCAGCCGCCTTCGAGGTTCCTTCTTGTTCTAGGCTCAACAGTGGCTGCGTCTCCATGTCCATATCCATGTCCACAATGAAGTCATCCGTCAGACTCGGGGTAAGGGAGCCGAAGATACAGTCGAACAGGGCGTCGTCATCAGTGTCTGGCTCGGAAAGTTCCCCGGCGTCAGGCGGGGCAGCATCCAGCTCCACGATAAGCGCCTCGCTGAGTGCCATGCTCAGGTTGTAGTAGTGTTGGCGTCGCGGCGCCTCTGGGCTGCTGTCGAGCTCGTAGATAGGGTCACAAAGGCTGCGGACCAGTGGAACATAGTCGTCGAAATATTGGACAGGGATGATGCAACTCTGTTGTCTTGAGGTCAGAAACCTTCCTCGTCGAAGACACCGAGATGGGAGACAAAAGCTTACCTGTCCGGCCTGAAGGGCCTCTAACTCGAATCGACGGGTCGAAAGTATAAGGCCACCGCTGATATTCTGATTTACATTGCTCAACTCGGCAATCAGGCCATCCACATTGTGGAACTCGTTAACAAGTATGCTCAATGCGTTGATGAGGCCAGCGATGTTCTCAGCAACTGGGGTGCCGGTTTGCGAATTGGTGGATCCGTCCCGTAGATGCTTTGCGCAGAGATCAGAAGCCAATGCTTCCGGCGAGGTGCTCAGTACCGCAGAGATCTCCAGTTCTACACCGAATTCAATCATCAGCCAATGTATCTCCAGTCTTCCTTGCGCCAGGCAGAAAGTGTGCCGCTTGAAGATTCAAATACGTACCGTCCAAAAAGTGCAGTGCCGTCGTCACAAGAGGATCCGGGACTTCTTTATTACTGGCAAACGGGTTCGTTGCACGCTCCTTGCCCTTCAAACTGCGAGGCCATGCTGTGCGTCCGACCTGAGCGGCCTTGAGCGACTGCAATTGCTCCAAAGTCATGTCACCGGGCTGCCAAATTGCCTGTACCACTTGCCGATAGAAAGACTGATTCTCGGGCGTGA
The DNA here is from genome assembly GCA_023522825.1 of Diaporthe ampelina. Classification (NCBI taxonomy): domain Eukaryota; kingdom Fungi; phylum Ascomycota; class Sordariomycetes; order Diaporthales; family Diaporthaceae; genus Diaporthe; species Diaporthe ampelina. The sequence continues at coordinate 105,016 of JAMFTM010000121.1, read as the reverse complement.
ACCAAGTCGAATAGAGCAACGATTGAGTGTAAAAGTCGCCGGATCGTCGTGTCGCGTCGTCTCCATAGACCACGAGAGCGAAACTGTAGATTACATGAACCAAGCACAGTGTATCCAATGGTGACACTGACGGGCGGGACTCGAGGATGCCGCGAAGACTCGAGAAGCCTCTTTGTGCGATTGTCTTGGCTGACAATAGTTTGAGTTGATCGGCTAAGGGGTTGTTCTGAATGTGCTGGATCTTGTCTGCGGAGGAGACTATGTGCTCCTGTAGAGCATCCCACGCGGAAGCGACAAGGGATTTTGTCCCGGATTCGACGGCACCTGAGTCTTGAACCTCTGTGGAGTGTGCTACTGGCTGCTCTGTATTGTCCTCCTCAAGCACAAACTCCTGCGGATAGGACAGTTTGGTGACATCGGTGTCGAACGAGAAGAATTCACCAGTAGAGAGCTCGGGCATGACGGGCATGTCAGCTTCAAGTTCTGGCAGCTCGGGAAGCATGCCCAGTGGGTCAGAGGGGCATTGCTTTGCGAAATCGTTGAAGTCATGCTCCGGGCACATGTCGACGGGGCTGATGAGACCCGTTGGCGGCGTAGTCAAGTTCGTCTCGAAGCCAGACCACGCGGTGGACGGTGTACTCCATAAGGATGAAGCCGTTGTGATGGAGCTGATGTTGCTGACGTTGCTCATCGTGCTTGTTGTGGACCTAACTGAAGAACTAGGTGAGAGATGCTTGCTTCGCGAAGCTGGAACCGGGCGCGGGCCCTGTTGGCTGTAAGGGGAGTCTTGTGAAGGCCCTTGTGAAGCCGGCTGTCCTACAGGTACGCTTTCGTAAGTTGGAACGGGAGCGCGGGCTTCGTTCCTCGTTTGCGAGACATCCCAGACCGCTGGTTGCCACTGCATCGGCGCCTGCGACGGCACCATGGTAGAGTCCAGTTCCGGGAGCATCAAGGCCTGAGGGTCGACGATAGGGACGGCATCCGCCGGAGCAGGCGGGGCCACTACCTCAGTGGAATCGATTTCCAGGATCTCTGTCGATGACAGTTCTGGCTCAGCCGGCGGGTCGAAGCTAAGCGACTCAAGATAACTCGGTGGCGCCAACGCCGTGGTGTCGTCGATATCGAACTCGAGCTCCGGGCCGCGTTTCGACTTGTGGCCCAGGGTCGAGAAGAAGCCTTTGGCCATCGAGAGCATCCTCCGTCTCCTGGAAGGGTGGCTGATACATCGCCTACATTTCGCATCGTCGAAGTGCTCGACCCGCATGTGGTCGTAGCACCAGTACTCGCGGGTGGGCAGCTGAGGGCACGAGGCGAGGTGCTTCAGCATGCTCTCATGGTCGGGCAGCTGTTTCCTGCATCTTATCAGGGGGCAGGACAACCTGTCGCTGGAGCTCATGAAGCGCGAGGCGTTGCGCTGCACAGCAGTCCATGCCAGGAACCGTGAGTAGGAACAATCGTCGCGGGAGGTTCCGCGGGTGACACAGGACAATGACACATCGGACGATGCACTCTTTGCCGTCGAGGTCGGGTCCGGAGATGAGGTCGGCGAGTGCTGAGATCGTGGAGAGCGGGTCCATCGCAGGCGGTCCACGGCCGCAAACGAAGGCAAACGTGCATCGGATGAGCCTACGAAGGGCCCGTCCTTCTTTTCCGACCCCATGGTCGAGCGTTGAGCGATGTGAGGGATCCCTATTCGCTTTGTCCCGTAAGAAGGCCGAAGGCGTGGGCGGAGGTGGAGGCGGAAGAGCAGTGAACCTTTTTCGCGGTATCTCGTATAGCGGCCCGGCACAGAACGAGTCTTCTGAGAGCGTGAAGACGGGTCAAAGAGGCACTTCACGACTAGGCCATGTTTGTGAGATGAGGTGAAGGTCAAATCGATGAGGCTCCAGAAGTCGGGGGCCAGGCGAGGAGCTGACAGAGCAGGCAAGCGTGTGCGGTTCCTGTTCCTGTTCCTATGCGTGTTGTGCGTGTGTACCTGTGGGCGTATGCGTGTGTCTGTCCTACAGTAGCCGACTAATTCCTAGGTAGGACTTCGGAGTGCGGGCAGCATGTAGGACACGAGACTACGGTCCAGGACAGTACCACCCCAGCTGCACCCTAGCGCGTGGGAGGGCGCCCGTCTTTCTTTGCAAGGACTCTCCAGCAGGAGGATTCTTGTCTTTTGCAAGTCACCAGCCTGCTTTACTGTGAGCACAGGCGTGCAATGGCTGCTGTTTGGCTGAGGGCGGACTACTGTCTGGCTGCCTCGTCTGCTCGTGTGCTGGCCCAGTGCGGACGGGCGGACTGGCAGGATGCAGGTCTCACTCAGCCAGTGGAGGATGGCGGGGTTTAGTCGGCAAGGCAGATTCGACCGGCAACGTCTGAAGAGCCGGAGAGCCCAACTGCTGGAGCCAAGCTAGACTACTTCCTCTCACGTAGCACAGGGTGGTCTTACTCTTCTGCAGACAGCGCAGACAGCTGTTGGGCAAGGTTGCAGCACGGAAGCTCGGCGTGGCAGGCGTGGGCAGCACAGTACCCATAGAGCACTTGGCTGGACACCACCTTTACTGCAGGTAAGACGGTAAGTAACGTTGTTGTTGCTGTTGTCGTCAAGAGAGGCAGCATGGCTGACCGGCCGGTAGGGCTGATGGGCAGCTTTGACAATGGACTGTGCGCAGACCGTACGGGAGGGCGCGGGGGGAGGGCACAGAGGCGTGAGCACTTCCGGTAGGACTTGCAGACCCGGCTCCCAGTCACACTGTGTAAGCAGAGGAGCGACATTGCGCGAAGCCGAGGGCCAGGGAAGAAGAGTTGGTCGGCGGCTTCGGCCTCAACTCTCGTCAGCCTCTGCCTCATGCAAGGAACCGGGTCAAGGCGTCTCGCCAGCCATACCAAGGCCCTGGGCAGCAATAGTCGACCTCGAAAATACACGAGAGCCCAGGGAACCCGAATGTGATTCTCTTGACCGAAACGTCGACATCTCTCACCCAAGAGTCGTGCCACTGATAACTGCGGTAAGGGCACCCCCTGGTCGCGGACTCGTCGTCGTCCCGTAACACCCACGACCCGGAACAGCATGTCGTCACAGCAGCTGGCCGTGTGGAATGTTCGTCCAGACTCATTTGTCCGTTCATCAGGCTGTGACGGTTGCCGCGACATAGGACCACCGCCCTCATCCACGATCGCCACATCATGACACCGGTCCTGCTACGGCTCAATGCGAACACGAGCCTGGCGGGCGGGTGAGGTGGCGTTGGACATCATCCGTAAAGCCTCCCGCCGGCGAAGTGATGGAGGCCCTCTCTACCTGGCACGGCCCCGACCTGGTTTCTCGATCGACGATACAGCCAAATTGTTCCACCCACGGCGTTTCTGGCAAGCAGCTCCACGAGACCGCGGCCGGGACTAAGGAAACTCTGGTCCATCCCCACAAACCTCCACAAGCACAAGACAGCCCGTGGGCGCGGCCTAACCAATTCTGCACAAGGCGGGCCAAGGGCCGCAGGCATCATCATTGCCAGTATCTCGGTGCGATATAGGTAGGCTGGTCGGCTGGTCCCCGTACCCCGGGCCTTTGCGCACGCAGAGCCGCAGTGGTGGGGCACCGAGGCTTCGCCCGAGACGGCCTCGTGCGTTTCGTTTTGAGGAGCCAGCCCGCTTGCAAGCTCGAGGGCAATCAATCAATTTGCTCGTCTCCGCGTCTATTCAGTCTCCCGTAGAGATAGATACGCCGGCAGAGTTTGTCCAGCTGACGGCCCACGGACGCGCCAGGACAAGCCCCGGCCGGCCGGAATGGGTCTCGCTCTCGCCTTCCCCAAATGGCCCAAAGTTGCTACAGTGGTTGGAGTTTCCATTACAGTAGACTACTTTGTGTATATTGGCACATCAGCCGGCACATGACCGGCAGTTCATCTGGGAGCTGTCTGGCCAGACAGCTACGATTGGGTCGAACCATGGGCCTCGATAGCCTTGTTGGCGTCATTGACGGTCTCGTTTTCATTTGCTGCATCTGGCATCCGAATGACAGACGGATTTATCAAGCTTTGCAAGGGAGCGCCCTTGATCGCTGCTTCGGGCAGCGGTTGCAAAAATATACTGCCTTTAGCCCAGCTAAAAGTGATGGATGCTTGAATGATGACATCCGATTAATGACATGTGCGAGTCTGGCACATCGGCTCGAAGGTAGCACCCAGTCACAGGTAGGATTCCGAAGTCCGTAGCCCCGTGGCATCCGCCTCGAAGTCAGAAAGAGAGATGAGAATCATAATTTGACTCTGCGGTTGAAATTACCGCTGATGGAATGTCCCTTGGCCTGATCGCAGCAAGCGGGGCCTCTCGTGAGCGATTGACGACGGCGATCATGTCTGCGGCACGACGGGGGCCGTCGAGGCCAGTTATGATGCGATAGCCATCACGAGGGCATTTCGAGCTATCAGCGGCAGCAATCAACATGGTGATGCCCCGTATTGCACACTACACCGCCGGTGTCCACCCTATGAGTGCCGATTTTTGGCTAGATCTGCAGCCCAGGCCCGAAAGAGTTCTGGGGATCTGCAAACGGCTTTATGCGAAACAGGCGAGAAGTCTGAGTGGGTGGTTCCGGGTTAGCAGCGGCGGGAGGAGTTGTTTCAACCTTATGCAACCCCCGTTCCGCCAGTCCTGCAGTGGGTGGCATGGTTGGACTGCTGGGGACTTGGCTTGTCGCGCTTCTTGGCCACCCCAGCCAGCCAGCGTGTGGGCCGGAGAATCCAGGACGACTACACGGTATCGGCTGTCACCCAGCAGCGTCTTGAGTCGCTGGCCGAGGCCCCACGTCGCGAGTGGCAGCCCGTGATGGACTCGTTCGTGGCCCACGACGCCCACATGCCTCGTGCTTGAACTTCGGTGCACAAGAGGAGCCCGCCGGGTGGGCTGAACGCATGATAAGCTTTGGAGAGCGTCGTAGTCGGGACACTGGGCAACGTCATGGCTCCGTGGGGCAGAGCAGAGCTGGACGAACAATCGTTGGGGGATCCGTCCGATGAGGGTAATTCTGAAATCTGCCGCAGGAAACGACCCCGAAGTGGATATCTTGCTGCATACTCTGACACTAGCGGCTGGTGGCTGCAACAAGTCCATGGGCGAGACCCAGACAGGCGGCACCCCAAGGCGTCGACACAGCAGGGCCACCGCTGGGCAACGGTCCGCTGCCCTTCTGGCAAGTCACGCCAGTGGTGCCAGTTGAAGCCAATGTCTGCCATTTGAGCAGGTTCCTTCGTGGTGGGTGGCACTAACCCGGGCACGGCGCGATACCACAGGCCTGTAGCGTCAGAATCAGCCGCATCGACCAGTGGGAAAAAAAAACCTTCACATGATGCTTTCATCTCGGAGGCCGGGAGCCAGCCAGCCCACCTCCCGGGTCAACAGCAGCCTGAGCAGCTGGCTACACCAGAGCCAGGCCCACGCCATTGACTCCTTGGTGCGAGGCCTAGAAGGGCTGGAAGGCTAATAGACAAGAGGCGAGAGAGAAGACATGGTCATGTTTGAGCATGGCGTCAACGCTGCGGGTCAATAGCAGCTGTCATGGTGAAGCTAGGCAAGCCAGGGTCTGGGGTAAGGGTGTGCTGGGGGGCGTGGATGCAGGGAGCAGCTTGGTAGGGCCGGAGTCAGCACAGCAACGATCTGCCTGTGCTCTGGGGGGCCAGTCCCAGACAACGGATTGTAATGGGACAGGCTGGGGCCCACCGAGCCGATCTCAGATGACCGACAAAACGGAATGGCTGGACTGGGCTTGCCTGGGTTGGACCGGGGTGACAGATTGGACAGGCGAATGGCTGCGCAGCTCCCACTCGCCCAGCATCGTCGAGTCGGACCAGTCGAGCAGGACGGGCAAGTCGAGCAGTTTTTTCTTGCAAGACGGCTGCATCGTGTTGGTCGACCTGGTGCCACCAGATGGGGAGACTACGGAGCCCCCTGATCAGCAACAGCCAGGCATTGGCTCGAGCCTGACAGGCCATAATGCGTGGCCGTCTTATCAGAATCCATCTTGGGAAGAAGTTTTTTTTTTTCTTCCGCCCGCCCTACGTGGGACTGGACTGGGGCGGGCGACTGGGGACCGGGAGTGAGACCGGGGGTGGAAAGGATGGCGGCCAATGTACATCGTAGGGTACTGTCTATCTCGTGTGCGAGCTTGCAAGCAACATGGATTTGAGATGATGGGTAGTGTGGATCGATCCTTTCCTGACAGGCTTCCTGGCTTCCTGGCTTCCTGGCTTCCTGGCTCCCTGGGCCGTCTGGTGTTTGGTGTCTGATCTCTGACAAGCCTGGGCCTATATAGAAGCAAGCAGTCCACATTTTGCTGCCAATTGCTCCTCTGCCCACGCGTTGTGCACATGTCGACGGTCTCGAGTGATACGCACCTCGCCGAACCATCATCCCATTTCACTCCAGAGATACGCATGCAGACACACGAGTAATCGGCAACCATCCCGTGCAACAGCAGCACCAAGCAGGAGTACCAGCAGGAGTACCAGCAGGAGTACCAGCAGGAGTACCACCACCAGCAGCAGCAGCAGCAGCCGCCCAACAAAACACCGCTAATTCTGATACTGGCGGCCAGCCATTCTGTCGTCATCCCCATATCTCTCTTATCTCATCCGTCGCAGCACTCCCGTTGGTCGGCACCAGCGCACGTCGGACTCTTGGCGGGCTGGAGCACGCACGATATCTGATACGGACCAGCAGGAAGGTCGAGAGGGTTTCCCACATATGAGCAGCCTCTCTCTCCTCTCCCCGGGCCTCCTGTTTCGACACTCCCGTTCAGTTCTCCTCGGCTCCATCCAAGGCGGGACCAGAACCCAAATCCACTCGAAAATCACTGAAAAGAGCGAAGGGGCCGCCCACAAATCCTGAACCTGAACCCGTGGGTCCCGCCTACAGAAAATCCTCCAACAGGAAACAGACGCGCGGCTGTTCCGGCCAACATAAGCCTGTCTTCCCCCCAGATCGACTGTTTCGGAGTCTGGTCTGCCCTTTTTATTTCATGCAATCGGCTCATATATGAAGAGGCACTCGAATGTGACAGACCTCACTGCTACCTTCTCGTCATTGCATCGCCATCCCGGAGCAAAGAGGTGGCTGCCCAATATACGCTAGCCCGGCCCTGATAACAGCCTCTTCTTCCCCGATCCACCCAGCAGGCTATTTTCTCATTATTCTCCGGCGTTACACTCACCAGCTGGCGGACGGCCTATCTGACAGCTGAGCTGCAGCCTCTGTCCGGCAGACTAATTTACCAAGGGAGCCTGTCCCGAGGGCCTGGGCCCCGCGCACCACCGCTACCCTCTGTAGAGACAGAGGACCCGTCCCTGGGCATTGGCGAATGACAGTGTGCCGTTGAGCCACGTTGGAGGCCGAATAGCGTGGTGACCATGGCCACCTACACCCAGCTGCACCACTTCGAGCTCGACCTGAGCGCCGCTTGTTACCCAAACTCGATATCCGGCCGACTCAACGATGTCGTTCCCGTACTCAAGACAAGCACAGGTAAGGAACGCCCTAATTCCTTTTCAGGTCCCCGTCCCCACTGTCCAATTCCTTTTCTGCTGTCGCGTGCTCCTTTGCTGTAAGAGTATTGGCTCTGCAGCATGTGGGCACTGCATTGCATGGCGACCCCGTCAACGAGGACATCGCGGCCTTCCCAAACTAGACCACGAAGCCCCATCAGCTGTCCCTTGGTACCCATGTCTACCAGGAAATTGGGACTTTTCCTTTCGCACACATTCCAACCCTTTCTTCACTATTAAAGCTTGCTTGGCCTTTACCGGTGACATCCGTCTTGGCCTATCATCTATGCGATTTGGCATTTTGCAGCTGCTTGGTCAAAGAACAAGAGAAAGATATCTAACATTCTTGGCAGCCTTTTTCACATTTCTAAGAGCAAACCTCGCTCTGCAACCGTCAGCCATGTCTAACGTCTCCACACCACTGCTTGAGCCCGTGGGCGTCAACCAGGGCCTCACCACTCAGACTTCGCCATCACCTCTCTCCAAACAAGTCTCTCAAGCCAACGAGGACTCATCACCACAGCCGCAGGCCAACCTCGACGACATCCCACCCCTGTCCCTGGACGTCCTCACCACCCGCAACGACAAGGTCGAGGCGCTCAAGCTCGTCGCCGACTCCATCGCCCAGCAGCGCCAGCGCGCCTCCCTGGGCCTCGTCTTCCACCCGCTGCTCCTCTCGGGGCTGGTCGCCTCCCTGGCCCTGACCTACCAGGTCGCCTGGGCCAGGAAGCCCCAGCCCCAGCGGGACCTGGGCGTCGCCCTCGCCCTCTTCTCGGGCGTCGTCATGGCCTACCTGCTGGCCATCCGCTACGCCACCTCGGGATACATCCAGATCGCCGAGTCCCTGGGCTGGGACTGGCTCGTCTCGCCCGACACCGCCGACGAGGACGTCGTCATCGGCACCAGGTTCGGCTCCGAGCTCATCGGCGCCCTGTTCCTCAGGCTCGAGCCTACCAGCGGCCACCGGGGCAAGCGGAGGGGCACCCAGACGATGCGCGGCGGCAAGGGCGTCATCCGCGCCTGGACCACCAAGCTCAGGTACCGCGGCAAGGGCGTCGGGGCCGACATGCTCCAGGAGGCCGTCAAGGTGACCCGCGAGAGGTGCGGGAGGGACGCCGAGGTCGGGTTCGCCGCCGAGCACGCCAACAGCCAGATGGTGCTGCCCGAGATGTTCAACAAGACCTTCCGCAACGGCGAGAGGAAGGCCGCCGGCGCCCTGGAGAAGGCGGTGGCCGAGTGGGAAGGCGGGAGGAGGAAGAGGTGAAGGGGGTTGCAGGATAGAGCCCCTTGCCTCGAGTGTGCAGTTTTGGAAAAACCGCATTTGGATCGGAAACTAATTCGCTCCTTTATTTTTAATCACATATGATACCACTTTCGCTTCTACAGCTGAGAAGATCGACGAGTTGGCCTCGGAGCAACTTCATGGATCTCTGGGCAGGCAGGACCGGACTGGGCTCTCGAGGGAGTTCTTTATGATACCCCATTACTCTCTTTTCTTGAATACAGCGGTTTCTTTTACCGCGAGCGGCGGGGCTTAGCGATCAAATTGTCCTTAGATCAACGGAGTAATAAACTCTCTTTACCTGAACTCACCAGATAGATCGAAGTGACATGAACTAAAAGGGACCAAGGATTGAGGCTGATGCTGGGCGCAGGAACTTGCCCAAAACGACCTTCTTGTCGATAGAGATTTCTACAGTGTAGGGTCATTCACAATATACTCTTGAAGACACTACTTAATCTCTCACACTTTTCTGAAGCACCTCTTGGTATGTTGTTCCAGCACTGGACTTGTATTTGCCTAGATGAATGGGAATCTTCGTCTTCACGGCCAGTGAAGCCACTCGTATGGAGGCTCGGCACGCTCAGAGCTCTGAAAGGTGAATCGTTCCCATTCTTTCACCAGGCCCATACAACCCCACGTTGAATTGAGATTGTCTGTTGGTACGCGAGAGCTCATCTCTAAGGAGGTGATCCTATATGGGATCGATAGACCATGGTATAGGAGGACATCTCAATATGTTGTGTAAGACACGAGCTTATCTGGCAGGATGCTGTCCCACCGTAGAGGTTTTCCCACACAGGATGAGGAGATACATCTCGGGAGGACGAGGTTAACGCACATGAGATCAGCCTATAACGGATTATCCCATGAGACATCACCGAGATTGTATCTGTGCTGTTGAGCCTTTGGGCAAGTGAGCGCTTAGTACCGGTCTTACCTTGTGTCGAACACTGTGGATTGGTTTTGAGTATGTACCTAGACGTAGGGGCTGGTCGTACAGCGCGTGTCGCCGAAGAAATATGTGACATGCAAAAAGTGACAATGAGACCAAGCTTGCTCCCATATATCGAAACCTTCAAAGCGACAATAAGACTAAACATTGCCGTAGACCCAATAAAGTTGACCTGCCGAACCCGGCAAAAAATATCACTCCAAACGCCAAACCCCCTTACTCAAATGCAGCATACCCAGACAGACCTTTTGGTATCACAGCAGAATAGACAAGATAATTCAGAAGCTCGTGGCTTCATCGTCCAGCTATAAGGGCGACTTCAGAGACACCACCGAGCAATGTACACCAAGTGCTCTTGAAAGAGGACGAGGACTGTGTTGAGTTCAGTTATAATGATAGGTAGGGGCTTTTCGCGAGCCCTTGCTCTTGACGGGTTTGGTGACCTCGGGGTCTATATCTGCTGTCAGTGAAGAAGATACCCTGTTGATGTTGGGAGTTACGAACCAAATCCATAAATCGGTCGACCGATGCGTTTGAGGGAGTGGATGACCTATACCAAATGTCAGCTGTCTCCGGTCCAATGTCGTTACGTCAGTTCTGACATACGTCGTAGACAGTCACGGTCTTGCCTCTTCTGTATTCCACGTATGTGACACAGTCACGCAGAATCTACGTGTACAAGAGTGTCAGTAATCTGAGACGGGTAGCCGACTCTGCTATGCCCGGAAAAGGTTTCGGGAGACAAAATTGAGAAAGAAGGCAAAAGAACCTGGCGGACAGGAACAAGCTCAGGTGGTCCAGTTTCTACGTACCAATTCGAGTCGGGCCTTCAGCGCAAGACGAACGTCATTATAGATCTGTGCTGAGATACGCTTGACGCCACCTCGACGAGCCAACCGACTGTGGAGAGAATTTGTGGTCAGCACATATGGATATCATGTGGCTAGACTGTTGCATGTAAAGAACCTCATGTTCAACAGTCTACATTGATTTAAGGGTTTAACGGTGATGGAACAGATCTATCTACTCACCGGATGTCAGGACGGGCTTCACCAGAGAATACGCGTTAGCGGACATGCTGCTATGCAGGATGAGCTCAAAGTCAGGGGTGCCGCACTGATTCCTTGGATGCTATCCTTCATGATTTTCCTAATCGGACAAGTCAGGTCAGCGCTGTCAGACTGTGGCTCACCGGCGGTGGCGTCGTGTAGGAATGGGCGACCGTTAATTAGAGATGCGGCACGCCCCGTGGAGTGGACTCACCTGTGACGCTTGCCCCCTTTGGCGCCATGAATGGTCTTCCCACCAACCACACCAGTGCGATTTTTCAAGCCAGACGGGCCACCACGATGGGGAATGGTGGGAGGCATCGTGGGCGTCGCGAGTGAGAAGTGAGGGCCTCACGTCTGGGTGGGTAGTACGGCGGGTCGGCAGGGTTAGGAGGAGGGTTGGAAACGGGTGAGAGGTTGAGGCTTTCCAGGACGGTGGCACCACCAAGACACCAAGGATATGGGGCGCCTAAGGAATGGGCAGCCTGGCTGGCAGGCTGGGAGTGCCGGACCAGATGTTTGGGGGGATTGTCAAACTCCCATGTTTGAAAAGCAGAGGGAGCCGGGGAGGCAGGGGGCAGGGGTGACGATAAGATAAGCTTTACCCCTCCAAAATGAGGGCATTGCTCTATGTTCAAGACGATGTGACGTGGAAACTGGAGAGAAACCTCGACAAAAATATGGGAAATGAGAAGAGGATGTGGGCTGCGAAAGGTGTCTTATTCTATGAAGCGACAGTTGACTCCCACTGATTACTACTGTCATCAATTACAAGACCATAGCATAATTCTAGCAAGCCCTTCCCCAATGTCCCCTGAACGCCTGAATGACCCTCTAAGACCACGCCTTCTCGGCGTCATGATACCCAAAACCATCTAATGTCTGATGATCTCATTCCCAGGTTGCTAGTCTTCTATTCAGAGATGAAAGTAGCTTCGGTAAAGAGGATACCCTCTTCGACCGTTTCGGTGTCCCCAATCTTCAACTTGAGGGTCACCTTGTGCTGCCTCGGCATGTACTACGAGTGGGTTAGCAACCGTTTAGAACGCGCGATGTCGGCTGTGATGGTTGGTGGTCTTACCTGGTAGATGTATGGCTTTGTGCCCGCAGCTCCGGCGACAATCTGCTTGACGAAACCGGGCACCTCGGCCATCACGTCAATCTTGTCGAGGCGCTGCTCAAGATCCGTCTCCAGCAGTCCTGTGACGGGCTTCCCATCCTTGGTGGTGCCACTCCATTCAGCCTTGATGGCCTCCGGCTCTGGCCATGAGTTCTCCGTGTCCTTCTTGATGCGTGTGTGCGTGATGGTGTTGGAGCACCCTCCGGCGATGATCTCGCCATCCTTTGCGATGCCGCCCACATTAACCTCGGTGGACCCGTACGAGGGTGGCGTGGTGTACTCCATCAGGATTGCAGAAATGTTGGTGCCCTGGAAGTTGATGTAGTTCCACCTCGCAGCCGCGTGGTGCGGCTTCATCCCCTGCAGCGCATGGATGAACAGGGCCTTGCCCTTGAAGTCGATGGGCCCATCGGCCGTGGTGATGGTACCCTCGGCGGTGCACCTCGGCCAGAAGCCGTGGCGCATGCTTCCCCACGGGTTTGACAGGTCTGTGCCGAATAGAGTCTTACCGTCCTTGCCAGAAACAAAGCCGGGAGCGGCCTTCCGGACGGTCAGGTTGACCTGGGCCCTCTCGTCTGTCACCGACTTGATGGTGTAGTATTCGCCGTCGGCCGAGAGCTCGACTGCGCAGTTTTGGGCATAGAAGTTGCACTTGTCCTCGCTGAACTCGACATCCTTGAGCTGGGTCGAGCACCACAGGAATTCTTTCTTCTGGTCGGGGTAGAAAACCTTGGTGTTGAACTGGCAGGTTGTGCGGATGCCGCTGTCCGGATTCTACTGTTAGCTGGGCTGCTGCATCACCTTTTCAGGGTGTTGAGGGCGTTTCAGGTTCACGACGTACGCCACGTTACTATAGATGACCTGGGCGAGCGCTGCGTGGCCGTTGTCGGATGTGAGGTAGAAGCTGAAGGTTTCCACACTCGTAGTGTTCATGGCGTGCCACTTCATGTCGTCTCTCTTCAACTCGGTGTAGGGAGTCGTCTTGGCCTGCTCGGAGACATTGCGGATGGCTGAGGGCCCGTAGATGGGCTCTTTCGTTCCGGCGACGTCGGCCAGCCTGGCAAAACGTCATGTTAGTCTTCATGGAAGAAGTCGGCCTATTGGGGGCAATACTGACTGCTTCTGCGCCCACTTGAACATTTTCGCTGGTGTTGATGCGGGTCTTGCAGGGAGAGAATTATGGTGTAGTGGATCCGAGTGCAGCAAGCTCTTAGTTGTGCAGGTGAGGCAGTAATAAATGTTGGTTCTCGAGAAGATGCCCCTGGTGTGGAAAGGAGTTGGAACAACGTCAGAATTAAGAAGTTGAGCACTCCCGCAGCCCTGGTCAGTGTGAGTGCGTTGTACAAAGGGCAAGGATGATCACTCGATGCGCCCAAGGCTCCTCGTCGCCTGCAAAGCTTCGGCGGTCGCTGCCCACTTACAGCCCGGCAGGCTCGGGAGCGCCAGGGGGTCCCAGGCACGCTAGGGGCCGCTGCATGAGGTCAATCAATGCAGCAGTGCATGTCCGGTAGCCTCGAATTTTCAACAACCCGATAGCTCTCGATCCACAGCCTTTTCGCATTGCGCACCCCCCCCCCCGAACACGTGCGTGTCGACAACGACAAGCCAAGATGTCCAAGGCACGAGGAGGTGCGGCTGTCGACCAGATCGTCAAGCTCGTCGTCGGAGCAGGGCAGGCAAGCCCAAGTCCACCTGTCGGACCGGCGCTTGGTAGCAAAGGTATCAAGTCGATGGACTTTTGCAAGGTACGGCGGCTCCGCTCCCCCTCGGCCGCGGATGTCCACACTGACAAGCAATCCCAGGAGTTCAACGCCAGGACGGGACACATCAACCCAGGCACACCACTGCCCGTGCGGGTCACCGTCAGGCCTGATCGGTCATTCCACTTCGACGTGCGGACGCCCCAGACATCATGGCTGCTCCTCAACGCAGCAGACGCGCCGATGGGCAGGAAAGGGAAGAGGAAGGGAGCTTCCAAGCCGGGTCATGAAGTTGCCGGCACCGTCAGCCTGAAGCACGTCTACGAGATCGCGAAGATCAAGCAGTCCGAGCTGCGCCTGTCCGGCCTGTCCCTCGAGGGGCTCTGCAAGTCTATCATCTACCAGGCTAGGTCGATAGGGATCAACGTGGTGGCATGAGGAGACTGTAAAATACTTTGAAAAGAGCTGGCGTTCAGGATTGGGTCATACTCGAGTGGGACAAGGCGACCGAGGTCCCTTGTGGGGTTGGAGACATTACGGCGATATGCCAGAATTGTAGCATCTATGGAACTACATGCAAAACCTTCTGGGTACAAGAAAAGACGTGGAGCAATGGGCAGGAGGGTCAGAAGAAGTGCTGCCCGCCTGGTGCCCAAAGGCACGAAGAGTCTCACAGTGAGAAACATAAGATCACCAGCTTCAGTGCGCTTGGATAATAGTGTTACTAGCTGGAGATGCAACGCCAATTTATAAGCATGCGTGCATCGCGCCGGCTGTCGCAGATGACCGAAACTCTGAATAGTATTGAATAGTGAACTTATTGCACTGGATGACAGTTCGGACGAACAGCTACTGTAGGCACTACTGTGGGCTCCGGGGTCCGTTGGCCCGCCCGAGCCCGAGCTCCGTCAGGAAAGAATGAAAGAAGGGGACGTATGGCTATCTCACCCGCAGGGTCTCTCGCTTACAAGCGTTGTGACACGTGCGGGCGAAGGCTGTGTTTGCATCCGATTTGTGTACACGTTAAATTGTCAGCCGTGCTGGGTGCGTCTGCGAGGCTGACTACCCAGCTACCCTATTCTGCGGGCAGGGATGTCTCGGCCATTCGGAAAACACGCATGTTTTTTGTTAGACTGTCCGACGTCAAACACGTATGTCATATACATGTCATTCGCTTGGTTGGTCAGGCCCGAGGGGCGCGAGGGCCCGAGTGTTCCATGTAGCGAGGCCTCAGAGAAAGCTCATAGCCGCTGCGCAGGGGTCCAAGGTATGGCTTCGGATACTGGGCTTATAGTCGAAAGGATCACACGATTGTGAGGGCGCAGTCCTTGATGAAATGAACACGTTTCCTGGCAGTAAGGTCGCCGATGGTATGATCAAAACCTGCGAGCACACACTCGTACTCCGTTGATATACAGAAATGCAGTTCGAGGGCTGGCGGTCGGGCCGATGTGCGAGTGAGTTGGTCGGGTTTGTCTGGTTTGGGCCAAGTCCTCGCATTTGCAACCGTCCGAGTTCCACAAGCTCAACGATGGCGGCATTTTAGGACGGACCATCTCGGTAGTCCTCTCAGGCTCTCAGGGATGTAGGTGGCCGTTTCGCGCGCAGAAACCGTGACCGAGGCTTGCGAGGCAGACGGATCTGTGACGGCCAAACGGTCCCAGACATATGAATTCAATGCCAAGAAACGTCTGCTAGGCCCGGTCACAGGCGTAAGCCTAGGTACCTGGATGGGTGCCGAGCAGTGCCCAGTGGCCAGTGGCCTCATGCGCCTGCATCCTTCTCCGGCTGGCATAGCAACGGATAGGAATAACCTGAGACCCTGACCGAGCATATGGCAAGGTTGCATGGAGTTGAGCCTGGTGTGATTTCCCATGCCATTGAGCGATGACGGGCCCAGATCCCAAACTGTCGGGCTCGAAACTCTAACCAGGCTATGATGTAAGTCGCAAACTCAAAGCGCGTGAACGTCGACTCATCCAAGGTCATTTGGCAGGCGGATAAGCACACAGACTCGATGCACGACACCCCCGCCTGGCCAACTGGCTATGGGGATCTGAGGATCTGGACAAATCTCCCTGGCATTGGCATTGGCTTTGGCTTTGGCTCTGGCTCTGGCTCTGGGGCTGGGTTTGGATCAAATTGAAACCCATCCATCCATCTGACGAGATGATTAGATGGATGGAAGCAACTCAGCCTTACTGAAGGAAGGCCCCTCGTCGCCCAGCCCGCCAGCCAGCCAGCCAGCCCAATGGGCTATTTCCGGCTCTGGTGGCTTGTGAAAAAAGGGTGGGGCGGAGCTGCCGTCCTCCCGACCTCTTGTGAATCAGTGCAGAAGGTACATGCCTCTCTGCATGTGTGCGACCGGTCATGTCATTTTCCTGCCCACTAGCACATGCTGTCGTTTGGCGCAGACCAGCAGACCAGCAGACCAGCAAGCCGGAGCCGCGAGGGCGGCCTATCCAATCCTGTCTGCCCGTCTGCCCGGGTCAGCGTGCCGCCTCTCTCTACAACCTTGAAGTAACCTGTCCCTGGATGTGCGAGTTCGGTCCCACTCTTGTACCCCACCAAGCCTGCGCGCCTTTCCATCGTAACCCGTCCGTCAGGTCCTCAGTCAGATCAACCTTCACCTTCCATCAACGCCAGCGACTCCAACCGTCAGCACCACAAAGTCGGCCCACCAGCGCCCTCGCTCCCCCTTCGACCGCCTCCTTCTCTGCCTTATCGGTCTCCACTGCAGGCCCATGGAGGCGCACTCACAAGAGGCGCACGGCGAAATGGCCGACCCTCAGAAAAATGGTAAGCAGCAAAAGGCGCAGCGTCACCAAGCACAGTAGGGTGGGTGGGCATTTCGGGATGCCCCTCTGCTCTTTAGCCCCCGGCTTCTACGGATGCCCGTTTGCTATCCCGCCCCCCCACCACCACCACCTCGACAACAAACAAACCTTCTTCGCCAGCCTTCCCTCGTCTTGTCTGGCCGTTTCGACCTCGCCCCGGCCCTGACCCGTGCTGACGATTGCCTTTAAATCTAGACGCATCAAACAATGCGCCCTCGCCCAGTCCCGCGCCCGCACCCGCGACTGAACCCGAGCCCGTGTCTGGCAAAGCGCCCCCGCCCACAATTGCGCCCGATACGGCCGTCGACCACTCTCCAGAAGACAATGCTGGCCCTGCCGTTCGATTCAAGTCCACCGTCCAGGAGATCGACCCCACGCATCCTTTGTCTGAACCAACGGCCTCTGGGGGCGACCATCCCAGCGAATTCGTGACGCCTGAGGATATCAGGGCCCTGTCCAAGTCACTTCAGGGACACCGCCTACAAGAACGCAGAATGACCAATTTCGCCTTTGAGCCGTACTCATTGCCTGCTTCCAGAGTACGTCTAGATCTTTCTCGGCTCCTGTACATGTTCCGAGCTTCACTTTGTCCTACCGTCACATTTCTATGATCAGCCCATGTTGTCGCAAAGGCGATATGACCACGGCGCGCCAGACTTGGTCCACACAACCTGCGTCTGGCTGCTTATTTTCGCGATGCATGATCTCCTCCAGAACAGTCATAAGCTAATGAACGAACCAAAGACCGTTTCCCACGACGACGATTCCAGGGATGCCAGCCGGCAACATACGCAAAGCTCGACGAGCATCCCGTCGCCTCGCCTCGGCCCAAGAGGGGCTGAGGTGCAGTCGCCGCCTTTGACACCAGCAGCTACGGACGGCACGTCGGAAACAAAGCAACTGGACCATGCTAGGGACTCATCAGAAAAGCTGGCCCACAAGCGCGATGTCATCACCCCACAAGAGTCTGGCCAAGAAACGTCTCCACAACCAGCTACCAGGAGACCTCCCCATCGACAGTCGTCCGAAGAAGGAAAACGATCTACCTCCGAGTATCTGGGTGCGTCAGACCACAGGAAGGGCATGTTTTCTGTTGGACCAGGATCTCTGCCGGTTTCCAGGGAATCCAGCCCAAATCGTGCCTCCGCCTTCTATTCCCGCCCCTTCACACCATCTGGAGACGTCGACAACCCGTATGCCGCCAGCAAACGCCAGCCGCAGGCGAAGATTGAGCCTCGTTTCGTTTTCTCCCGTAAGAAGGGAAAGGTTTCGCCCAGCTCGTCGACACTGAGCCTACCAAAAACGTCCACGGATAAGCGACAGTCGTCCGGGTTGCTGAGCGCCCTGGGCAAGAACCAAGATATGTATCAGACAGACAGCCATGGGACGACACACAGTCGACAAGGCTCTATGTCAGATCTGAAGCGGTTCTTCAAGATGGGCGGTCACCACAAGGCGAAGCGAGCAGCGTCTCCGGCAGCTAGCATTCGGTCCGGGTACAGAACACCGCCTGGCTCAAGATCGACAGCGCAGATCCCATTTGGTGACGACCACGGCCTGACGTCCAAGTATGGCAAGCTGGGCAAAGTTCTTGGGTCCGGCGCTGGTGGCTCGGTGAGATTGATGAAGCGCAGCGAAGATAACACGGTCTTCGCGGTGAAGGAGTTCCGCCCACGCCATTCCTACGAGACTGAAAAGGAATATGTCAAGAAGCTGACGGCCGAGTACTGTATTGGATCTTCCCTACATCATGGGAATATCATTGAAACCCTGGATATTGTGCAGGAAAAGACCAAGTGGTTCGAGGTCATGGAGTACGCGCCGTATGACCTGTTTGCCATCGTGATGACGGGCAAGATGTCGCGCGAAGAAGTCTCATGTTGTTTCTTGCAGATTCTCAGCGGCGTGACATATCTGCACAGCATGGGGCTTGCGCACCGAGATCTCAAACTCGATAATGTTGTGGTCAATGACCGCGGCATTATGAAGATTATCGACTTCGGTAGTGCGCATGTGTTCAAGTATCCTTTCGAGAACAATCTTGTTCTTGCTTCAGGTGAGCCGGGCATGATTTTACCCCCGCCCCGGGAACTTCGCTGACGTTGACCACAGGAATCGTCGGCTCCGACCCATATCTGGCACCCGAGGTATATGAGGAGCGAAAATACGACCCGGCGGCGGTTGACATATGGTCACTGGCCATTATCTACTGCTGCATGAGCTTGCGCAGGTTCCCTTGGAAAGTTCCGCGCCTGACAGACAACTCGTATAAACTCTTTGCGGCAGAGCCCACTCCCGGACACGATCCGAAGAAACTGATACTGCCACCAGTCAAGTCAGAAAGTGCATTGCACGATATGCCGCAGAGAGACATGTTCCCGGCAGATCCTGAAGACAAGTCGAAGACAGGTCAAAATGGCGAGAAGCCGTCTGGCGAAGCATCGACGTCGACACCGTCGGGCGAGAAGAAGGAAGTAATCCGAGGCCCCTGGAGGATTCTGAGACTCTTGCCGAGGGAAAGCCGCCATGTCATTGGCCGGATGCTTGAGATAGACCCGAAGAAGCGGGCGAAGATGGAGGAGATCCTGGAGGATAACTGGGTGAGCAACACTGAGATTTGTCGGCAAGTGGAGCAGGGCAAGGTCATCAATGCCACTGATCACACACACGTCTTGGAGCCCCCGTCTGGCTCGACTGCCACCAAGTAGGAGACGGCTGGACAATCGCAGAACAATGTCGAGGAGCGTGAAAGACACGTCACAAGATTCAGGTTGACATTCGATGGGCCATTCAGCACCGGGCCTAGATTGCCCGTGATGGGAAAAGGTGGATGCTGCGGACGCGGTCCCAGGGCTCACAAATTTGGACGAGTCTTGGATTACCCTAGAATAGGGCCATCGTCCGTCATAGGAGGAAGGGGCATGAGCTCTCACGCGCTTCGCCACAGAGAAAGAGGTTGGGAGGGAATGGCATGAAAGAAATCTATGTATAGTGGCGTTCTGGGGGGCGCTCGAGACTACTGCATTAAGGACATTAGGCTACAGATGGTCGGGAGCGTCAATGATTGTTTTGCATTTCGGCGGCTGGCGGATAGAGAGATTGGATCTTGGGGGTCGTGCCAGCGTTACTGTTCATTGTATTGTACTGGCGAGGGTTGATTTCCCATGACATATGATAACAGACTTAGAATACGAGTTTTAAATTTCTTCCGATGACTATGTGCTTGTCATATCGTGATTTTGGTCGTTCTGACTTGTAGAGTCACTGCTGATCAACCAACCATTGAAGCCTTGGCCAAATGGAACTTGAACTACAACACTGTCACTTTACATTTATGTTTGCAGTAGATGATGTTGCGCAGCAAATTGAGGAGATTTGTGGGATATGAGGTCTAGAACATACACTCACTGTGCACTGGAGAGAGTAGCATACTGTTCCGCCATCTCCCACGTCAATGTTATGCTGAAGAGGATGCCCAGGTTGCCAGGGTACTTAGGTAGCTACCATCTGGAGACGAGGTCGTCCTCACTTACACGAGAGTGGAGCCCTTCTGCCAATCAGCACCCGGCCTCGGCCCCGGCTCCCATTAGTCATTAACTTTTTTCTAGCTGTTTCTCTCACTTCGAACTTTTGGACCTCCCATTCTCCCACCTGCCCAACTTCGCAACGCATACACAACAGTCCTCGCTCTCAATTGTCTCCAACCTGCCCTTTCAGCCTCCGCCTCATTCCCCGCGTTCACAATGGTAAGTGCTGTTCGCCATGCCTGCCCGCGGCCCATCCCCCAAGGACACCGGCACCCAACCTGCTGCGCAACTTTGCCCCGGCGCCCGGAGCTCAGCTCTGGGAAGACCCGCCGATCTACCCGCTCGCAGAGCTGCCGAGTCTGGTGCAGCGAATGGGACCTCCTTCGCACCATGAACACTGCCGCCGTGTGGGAAATAATACACTGAGCCGGAATTCTCGCTGACCATCGTACCCCCGACATAGGCCACCTCCATCCGATCCGTCAAGTCGCTCGTGCCCCTCCTGGACCGCGTCCTGGTCCAGCGCGTCAAGGCCGAGGCCAAGACCGCCTCCGGCATCTTCCTGCCCGAGTCGAGCGTCAAGGAGCTCAACGAGGCCAAGGTCCTCGCCGTCGGCCCCGGCGCCCTGGACAAGGAGGGCAAGAGGCTGCCCGTGGGCGTGCAGGCTGGCGACCGGGTCCTGATCCCCACGGTAAGGACCACCGACCCCAGATGGAAGATCGCAGAGCTTGGACCTGGTATTGGTTGCTGACATGGTTGTGTCTTAGTTCGGCGGCTCCCCCGTCAAGGTTGGCGAGGACGAGTACACCCTGTTCAGGGACAGCGAGTAAGTTCTCCCTCTGATGATTTCATTCTTACGCAGAGAACCGAGAATGCTGACGTCCTCTTTGCAGGATCCTGGCCAAGATCAACGAGTAAAAAGGCGGACACGATACCCATGGAGTTCGACGACCATATAACGACGTTTTAATGTACTATATGCTCTGTACAAAGCGAATCACGGCATCACATCAAAAGTTGGGAAGCAGTTGCGGGGCCTGGCATCACATTTCCGTATAGAAAGGAGGGGACTGTTTGCGAAGAATGATTTCGCACAAGCTGTTCTTCATATGACAGCGTCAGGCTGGCTGTCCAGTCTAGGATCCCGAGCAATTGAAAGATCTCCGCTCTACCGAGCACAGGCTTCGTCCTGAAGTGAAAGATTCATGGGTTTGGTATTGGGTGATGACTATTCTGATCTTGTCGGACTTCAGGTCTGGAGCAAGGCTTTTCTCTTGTGCCACAGGATCGTGACCAGCAGGCAAAGGCATGACGAACTTATTGCAGGACGGGGTGATCTAGTATGTGCGCCGTTCTTCGGACACAGCGTGGACGTCCTTGGTCCTGTGGGAAGCCCGAGCTTTTCCTCGTAGTAGCCCCCTATCGGCTCAAGACGGTCTGATGATACGGACGGCGAGACGGCTGACTATGATCAAGTGTCTTGGTCTGATGCTCTCCTCAACTGTAGTCGGTGCTGGTGAGCATTCCGTTGTGAATCGGCCCATCGCAAAGGTAATATTACGGCGAGCTAAATGCAGCATTGCCCTCCCGCACCAGCATCTCGGCCTCATCACCGTCTCCTTTGGTCTCGACATATCTAGACGTGAAGCCCAGTCTCTTGAAAACCCTGTTGCCCTGCGGAGTGGCAGTCAGGGCTATCGGATGAATTACTGCAGCGTCAGCTTATCTGCGTGCTCACAAGTCCCCCGCCTCTTCTTTTTGGTTGGTGATGATTGCGTAGTTTCACATACCGGAGTATCCCATAAGTTCCCACGAGGGAAACCTCTCACCCACCCGTAATCGGACTTCTTCCAGCGCTGTCGTGGTGAATCCAGGTTTTCCTCCGCCAGCAGACTGCCGCTCGATATGGAACACATGGAGTCCGACTTTCACCGTCTTCAGGTGACCATCGGTAACACCAGTTGGTGGAAACATGCGGTCAGGATCAACATCGTGCTCCTTCAACTCGCCCGCGACAAGACGGCCCCAGTACTCCTCCACCACCGGTAGCACGATTATCAGTCCCTCCGCGGCAGGATGGTGCCCGGCGTCGTGCCGGCGCAGGCATATGCTCAGATCTGGGCAGCTGGTGGCCCAGCTCCTCATACGCTCGTAGGTCAGCAGCGGGGCCGGGTAGATGGCCTGGTCTGCTTTGTAGATCTCCTCGAGTAGGCTGTCGTCGATAGAATACCAGCACGGAAGTGGCTGGCCCTGAGTGCTGGGGGGCTGATCGGGCATTTTGAACTGGGAACAGACGCTTGACGAACAGTTCTTGTGGTGATGAATATGCGCTGGTCGACCACACCGCAACTTGCGTACTAGCAGCTTCGGCTGGAGGTTGAAGTGAGAGAGTTTCACAGCATCTATAATGCTCACTGCTTAAATCGTAAGGGACAACCTCCTGAGGGACAACCTCCTGAGGGACAACCTCCTATGGGACAATCTCCTGTAGGTTAACCTCCTAATGGGGTGCTACTAAACCAAGGATTCAGTTAAGCTGAAACAACAGGTACATTGGAGAAACAGCTTCAAAATATGAAAATTAGAGAATTTAGGAGATGGGAGTTAAAAATGCAACGGTTGAGACCTCATTCAGGGGGTGTGATGGGGTGAGATTGTCTCTTGCGTTGAGCAAGGCAGCCAAGGACTTGAGGTAGATTACGAGAGGCACTCTCTTGTGGACGAGTGCTGTCAGATATACTCACCTGGAATCTTCTGTATGGTAGTATTTGGTAAATATACTGTATTTGTGAATCTCTACTTCGGAGACCGCAGACAGATCTGATTGGAAGTGCGGGTTGAAGAAGTGGCTTACACGCAGCATCGAAGGGCCTAGGTACACAGAAACCCTGCCATCTCAATATCAACTCTTGGTGGCGGATCCAACCCCAGCATGTTCCCACACACAGACCTCTGAGCATTCGCTAATAATTCCAATAAATCTGTCATCCGCTGCTGATGATCACAAGCACATACTCATCCCTAGTCCTAAACATATGAAGTCAGAGTGGCAGCCCTGTGCGTATGTAAGCCGACGGCCCTGCTCAAGGACGACCGAAACGGCTGTCGGACGGCTCGCGGGTCGCCCGCGACGGCTCGGTAAGGCGTGATTTAAGCGGCGCCCTGGCACTCGGGAGGCGCCCTTGATTCAAGGCGCCAGAGAGCCAATAGCACCTGGAGTTGATGGCGTGCTCGATGATTCAATCGCACCATTCCGTTTCGGGGGATGGCGAGAGGCACATTGTCTGGGAGCATCTGGCGCAATAAGACCCAAGAGGCCCCTCGGACAACGGTTTGCTCTGTAGAACTCCATACACGTCGTCTCGGTCGTCGATGTCACTTGTCAACACGGCCACGTCGATATTGTTTACCCCCGTTCGGCTTGTATGCAACATTTCGCTTTGTTTCAGTGTTGACTGCGCTATTCATAACTACATCTGTCCAAAAACGCTCTCACTGTCACCGGTCTCAAAGTCCCCCGTAACATGTCTTCAACCAGCACCACATTCGAAAACACAAAACAACATTTCATCAGTCTTAATCCCCAACGCCGATACCGAGATGCCTGAGATCCAATCTGGCCTGGAAGGCCCACGAAAGTCGCACATGCAGTCTTGCTGCCAAAAAAAGGGAGCCTCCTGACGATGTTGCACGGGCAAGCGCTCAAAATCATACGCCAGCCCACGAGGCTGCGACGTCCAACCGGGTCTGGTCCCACCAAGCGGTGACCCAAGCCCGCAACAAGAGGACGATTCTATTTCTCATTTACTCGCTGCTTGTACTTGGAGTAGTAGCCGCACTTGGCCACATGTTTCTTCTCGCCCGTGATCGGGTTGAAAGTGTTGCAACCTGATCTGGCAACGTT
Organism: Diaporthe ampelina; assembly: GCA_023522825.1. Lineage (NCBI taxonomy): Eukaryota > Fungi > Ascomycota > Sordariomycetes > Diaporthales > Diaporthaceae > Diaporthe > Diaporthe ampelina. Next base: position 81,119 of record JAMFTM010000121.1, on the reverse strand, counting down.
GGGCGGCGTGTATACTGATGCAGGGGGTCAGCCTCAGTGTCATATATACGGCGCCTTACACAGCCTTGCGGCAAGGCTGACCAAGGCCTAGGGGCGAGGCTGGATTCAGGGGCTATGTATAACCTACAGTGTAGGGAGACAGCATAGTCATTGCCTCTGTTCTCTACCTTGTGCAGGCCCAGCTCGTCGGCCATGTATGCCACATCATTCTCTTTCGATGTTCGCTCGGTCAGCACGCGCATGGGCTGTGTCTGGTCCGAGTCGGGGAATTCGTATCTCGTTTCTGTGAGGCTACCGCGAAGAATCTTCATGACGCAGTGCGCGTTCCCGTGGTCATGAATAGGGCTGCCTTTGCCGGGTGTCCACACGAGGACCAGCTGCCGTGGGACAACAACGTCAGCGGTCAACGACTACATGGGACGGCATGTGAAATGATCTCACCAGGTTGCTCTTCCCATTTCCCTCGTCGACAAGGTTTCTGGTGTAGGGAAGGTCGGCATTGGCCATCGCGAATGGCACCCAACCGTTTTCTTTCGCGTCGTACTTGTTCATGAGGTCCATGATGGAGTTGAGGTCGACGTCCTTGGAGTCAAGGCCCGACGAGGGACCCAGTACATCCTTGAGAGCCTGCACGAGATCATCGAAGTGATGGCTCTGAGACGGAGCAGCCATGCAGGGCTGGGCAGGGTATGAGGCGATGCCGACGGCCATGATGACGATAACGCAGACAATTCAACGAAAGACAAACAACATGCACGATAAGCCAGGTTGTGGAAGAGTCTGCAGACTAGCGACGCGAAGACTTCTACGGCGAGAACACGACAACGACGACGACGATAATGATGATGACGATGAAGATAGTGCTAAAGGAGCAACAGGTGTCCTGATGGTTGATGCTTTTCAAGACAAGTGTCTGATGGTTGATGCTTTTGAGGCAATTGACGGCTGGAGCGGGTGGAGACTAGATGGGGGGGGGACATGCGTGGGCATTTCGCAGTACCGGAGAAAAGGGGGCTCTCAAGTGTGAGCAGCGACATTTATGGGTCAGGTCACGGGGAGGCACGACTGGCGGGGCGGGGACGGGATGAGCATGTTTGGCGGAAGGCTGTTGGCTGTGGCCGCTGCCATTGACTGTCAGGCCTTTGACTGCAGCCACGGCCGTCCATTGTGTGCAGTCAGGCAGACGTTGCAGGTCGAAACAACCTGTTATCAGCGATGTCGGGCGCGCCAACTCCCGAAATGGGTACTGTCGGCCAGTTTCGGAGCGTCCCGCAGATTGGGTGGTTGAGTCGGAACACTCGTGGTCACTCTTTGGGACTGTTTCCCATCAATCTCGACGTGTGACGAAAAGGGATATGGAGAATCATCACCAGATGTTTTGATATCGATACGACACCGTTGTGTCTGCCAGGGCCAGCAGTCGAGACGTGGTTTGGCGGTCGCAATTCATGATCCCCATTGCGTGCTCACCGGTTGTTGTCAGCCTCGAGCCCCGGAAGTGCGCAGGTCCCAGAGGGTGACCCCGGGCGGCAAAGAGGGGCTTAGCCGTTCAGACCCGTTAGGCTCGGGCAACACCACGGGCCACCTCCTGCACATGGACTCTACCCACTCAAAAAAGAAAACCTGCTTTTCTACCCCATGCACGCCTGTCTGTATCACCCCATACTCCATGCCCCATACTCCTTATCAGTTCAGAGATCGGCAACGGGGTCATGATTGCTGATGGGACTGGACTGGACTGACTTTATGTGTGACGGCCGACGCGCAACCACAGTCAGGCTAAGTCGAGGGCTGACTCGGGCAGCTAATCAGACTAGATGAGCACTTAATCCTCATAGCGTAGAATTAATCGCCGAAGTTGGCTTTCTCAACGAAGGAAGACGAATTCTCATTTCGCTCGGCTGACAATATGAACGATGCAATTCGATACACTTCCAAAAGTGATGGGCGCGTTCCTGTCAACGTAAACAAGAAATTTTCTATCACCTTCATCTCATAACGTTCTAGCCTCCACATGTGAGAATCAAGAACCAGGCTTGGTTATCCCGCTTGCAACCGTCCCGGTCCCCAAGCATAATGTCATCGCAATTACCATTGCTGTCGATCGGCATGCACGTGGAGGCTCGATTCGCCCAGCCGCATGGGACGATGTCTCCCTGCCTATGCATCAGCTGGTTGGCCACTATCATGCCAATTCATGTCGTGTTTACTTATATACTCTCAATGATAGCCATGACCCGTACTGGAGATTATATAATGATGGAGGCAGGGGATGACGAGGCGTAAGCATTTCATACGTTGACCGCATTCCCGGCCACATAGGAGATCCTTGCTGACACTCGCGTGTCGCCCTTCACTCAAGCTGTAATTAGTTTCCATGCTTGTTCGATTAACCCCCCCCCGGGGGGGACTTTTCATAACATTTGCGGCTTGTACCAAGTTTTGGGAGTTGAGGTCAACGAGTTTTGCTCAGGTGTGCGCTATGCGGCCACAGTATCCACGCCCCCAAAAGAAAACTAACCTCCTAGGGGTCAACCTTCTGTGGGACAACCTCCTATAGAATACCCTCCTATAGGTCAACAACCTATGCGGTGTTCACCTATGAAATGACGTTCTATAGAGGAATCTCTTACAGAAGGTGATCACAAAGATAATACCAAGTCTAACCGTTAAACTCGAATATGACTAATTGTAATTTTGGAAGGTGCGGCGGTGGTACGGTCATAGTGTATGTGATTTGTATATGCTTTCTAATACTTGAAGATGTAGCGTCCCTATCAAGGTTTGTTAAAAGCTGTCCAGAAGGCGGGATAAAGTCTAGACAAACCGCAAAATATCGCCCGTCTCACTCTGTCTGCAAGCTAGAGGCACCAATAAAACCCATTTGCGTGTTACAGTAGGTAAGTGATTCACAAACCCCCATCCGTGTACATCGGCCAGGTGCACCTCAGCGGTCAAGCCTCTCGCTGACCATAGGCTGCCCTCTCTCATTCGTCGAGGCGAGGATTCAGCGCTTCCAATTCACTGATCTCGTTTCTTGGCCTTTCTTGTCCTGATGAGTTGCCGATCTGGGCCTGAGGAGGTCGGCGGCCAAGTGATGTGGCGTTGAGCCATACAGCCTGGATTTCGTGGTCCGGAACAAGTACATGGTACCTTGGAAATCTTTGAAATGTGTTGGAAGTTTGGCAACTCCTATTACTGACGGTGTAATGTGGAATGCTGAAGCGACTGACAGGGTACTCGTCGAGCGAGTAGGTTGTTTGCGCTGCTCGTTGGTGGCTTGGTAGTGGTGTGCCGGAATGCTGATCACGTTGACGCTTTCTGCTTGTCCTTAATCGGAGAATGCATATAAAAATCCAGTAGAGCCCCGGGACACAGGAAAATAATAGGCTCAATAGAGCAAGGTAAGTTGTTGCGCTTGCCGTTAAGGCCATTCTCGAACAGAATGTAAACTTTAGAAGTAACGACAACCGTACTCTAAGATAATGGATAGGGTGCCTCAGCATATCTATGAAAAACTGGATGGGAAACCAACAATGAACACAAATGGGGATTCTTTACCATATTAAAACATTCTCTCCCTGAACGTTGTCACGGTACCCACTAGCCCACTCTATACAAACGCCGCGGCTTCGCCGGCGGCTCGTAGCTCCAAGGTTCCTTCCTCCTGGTGCAACAATGAATTCATAATCTTGAGTAACCTATCGCTGAGACACTCGTCCCACCAAACTCCACTAAGCTGTACATAAGCCTGGTCGACATGTTCCGTCCGCTTGGGAACGCCCTTCGCATGGTGAATTTGCAGCATCTGAGGACCTCGGGAGGCTTTGCATGAACCAAGCGGTAAGCAGAAGCAGCGTTTGCACGACGTTGGAGAATCCAGCCAATAGAGTCTGGTAAACAGAGCCTCAGTATATATACCTGGTCACCTGAGTTTGGTCAACTGTTTGTAATACAAACTATTTGGATTCCCAATCTGGCTTGGCATACACATATTTGTTGCTCAATGTCTTTCAAAGCCTCGTTGCTGCGTGGCGTCGAGCCGAGAAGGAATCAGAATTTACGGAAAATAACACTGTCCGCCCTGCTGGTTGGTTGGTTGTCCAGAGTCTTCTTCGGCAATTATGCTGCGTAGTCCGAGCTGTTTCAAATAAGTCCTACCGCTCAAGGGATTATATCATTCCGTAGTCTTGTGCAACCAAAGCCTGGTTGACTTTGGTGAAGCTGAGCCTCCATCGGTCTCAGGTGGAAGCCAGCCCCCACTTGAAGGGCCTTGCGTCCCTTGCTTAACACAGCTGACGCGTAGCACAAAGAGAAGGATGACTTCCTTGCTGCCCTTCTTATTGCTTAGTATATCCTTCAACACCAATCATAACCTGCCCTCTGATTCTCTCGTGACAGACTCGCGACAGACTCGTGGCAGACACGTGAGAAACCCAATATCTTTCCCTTTACGTTGCCTAGGTACATTGACAGAGCATCACTCTTATTGCTAGGGAGCCTCAAATCAACATTCTGAAACAGTCTCTAGTATGTAGATCATTTGCCACTCGCAAGTTGTTCTCCATCCTAACAGGTCCAGTTTTTTATCTTTTGGAAAGCGGATTTTCACAGCTGATTTGTCTTCGGGCTGGCTCCCGGCAACTAGATTGCTCCCTTCGGAGGAGAATGCGGCATGAGGCTGAGGCCACGTGCCCACCATTTGTGTTTTTTTAATGCTGGGGTTTTGAGCGTTTACCACTGTATTAAGGTAACGTACGCCTTCGGGATGTACACTGATCAATAACGAAATCAGCAAAAACTTCTTCGAGTATCTGCTCAGAAATGGGGCGCAGGTTCGACCGGGTTAACCATTGACGACCTCGGGACATGGGTCAGAATGGAGGTGGACTTGGACTTGTACGAGAGATGCTAAACGCAAGCGTCATTTCAAGGCTCACTTTCGAGTCAAACATTCTTAATATGATGAGCAAAACGACTGCAAGAGCTCACAGACTAGGTACCGTGGAGCTTCTCCTACATGCAAATGCGGGCGTTAACGCGCCGGCCAGAGGTGAATAAAGGAAAACTGCACTTTAAGCCGCTTTTTATGGTCGTGCATTTATATTAGAGCACCACAGAAAACGGTATAGATGATCCAGCTTTTCCTCGGCTATAGCGCCATCTTCAACGGTCCACCCATACATTGGCGTGGGCCAACAGCATTCCAAGCGACAGCAGAAATCGGAGATTTGACCATTCCGCCACCCCATAGCCAATTTCAATGCGCCGCTAAGCCAGATGCTTCTGTCATTGGGTAACGCTCTTGACGAAGTGGCTGGATATGGCCGTCTGGATCTTGACAAGTTGCTTTTGAACTGCAACGCACTCAGTTACCACCGAGGCGAGACTGGATATGACTGACATATCCAAGTAGCAGAGTTCAAGTCCTAAATTGTCGTTGCGGATTCTATAAGCCAGCACATGAAGCATTCAGACCATTGTGTAGGAATGAAAATGCCTCCAATCTCGTTGTTGGTAATTCGACACGGCCTGTGGCCGAAGAAGTTGGCGCAGATCGGCAGTCAGACGTTCAAACCAACTACGGCTGGGTCATAAAAGCAAAAAAGATGAAATGAACAAGTGAGCTCAGATTATATGTTCATTATTGCTCTGTGCTTCCTTGTCCCTCGAGCAGGAAAGCGATCAATTGCGCCAAAACACCAAGAGTATGACCGGAGCAGACGAGGTATCTAGACACCTAGGTATCGAGGAAGGCTGTGGTGTACAGCAGAGGGAATGACAGTGCCGCACGAGGCTTCCATCAGGAAATTGAGAAGTGTCATAACATGGCCATACTGTGCCATCAGTCTTGACAAGCCTACATAAGCCAATAATTAACAGCACAGTCATAGAAACCAAGTAGAAGCCCGTGCGCACCTATTCTTGTTGTCTGCCAACAAGCAATAAGCGAGGGCCTGAAGTAGGCGTTGGTGGACATGTGCTGCCCGGGGGTGGGGGGTGACACACTCTTTTTTGCGTGGATTTTAACGGCAGACCACCGCATTTTGTGAGAGAGGCCATGTCGCATGCCACGACAGAGGGACTAGAGGCGCCGTATCTGCAGAAAACCAAGATGAGGCGTCACCAAATTCAGACTCTTCAGTTTAGGTTCGGTTGCGAGCGGAAGTGACCTGGTATCGATGTGGCTGATCTTGGCTTGAAGACAAAATCAAGCCCTTTCCACCCATTGAACCCGGCTTCCGTTTCATCCTGACAAAGGGCTGCGGTCGTCTAGAACTGAAGATGCTTCAGGCACGTGCGATGTGGACCTTCGAACTGGGTCCTTCATACTCGCGAGTAAGGTGAATTGTGCATAAGGAGAGATGAATGATATGATATTTCTATCTGTGAGCTTTCCATCTAACCACAGCTTGCTGCCTTCTGTTATGATTCTGAGGCAGAAATTCTAACAACAATAATAGCAATACTATCACTGTCATCTGTAGATATCAGGAGCGAGCGCAGCTCATGAGCAGCTAGCATCGCGCTTGATGTCATGTACAATATGAAAGCACGGATCCATGAACACAAAAGGGGAAGGAAGTAAAAGAAAAGAAAACGCCGGACAGTGGAATATTGGTTTTCTGGACGGCATCTGTGCTTTCTAATCTAGATAAACCTCGTCTCCACTTGGGAACATGTAGTTGTGCCTATAGAAACCGAATCACATACAGGTATCTGTGACGGTATGGGCTTATATACTGCGAGGGATAACCAATTGTCGAATTGCTTTTTATGGTCTTTTGGCCGAGCGGTTTGCCACGACTAGCAGTTGGCAGGTAGCCGTCTCAGTATCAGAGATCTATCCAGTTACACTCAGAAATATCAGAATATTCAAAAAAATGAGCTCAGGTTAGTCTCTCGACATTGCTCTGAGTCTGCTTGTACTTCAAGCAGGACAAGCTGTCAGTAAGCCTGCTCCTCCCAGCATCAGATTGGTGTGTTCAATGGAAGAAATCTGTTCAAAATTTCGCAACTCGAAATTGTGAAGTTAAATGTGATGGGATTTTTGAGCTTGGGTCATACGTACAGACGCTATCCCATGCTACTTGGCTTAGCCTCGCGGACTCGTGAGGAACTAGCTTTGCAAAAGTCCACGAGCAATTGAAATTAACAACCCGCAGAGGACTAGGGAGGCCAGGAAGACGGTGATCTAACAGTAGAAGAGACGCTGGGCGCTGCGCGGGTCTTGCAGCAAGGATGTACACAAAATTGTACAAGCTCAGTATTGTATCACCTCCAAGGTGTTAGCTGTTTGGCAAAATGCCGCCTCGTCTCATCCTATTTTGAGTGCAGAAAGAGCAACAGCTTCTGATCACGAGATCCTAGGTACTAAGTAGCAGCGAGTGCTTGCACATACATGCCCACTGTGCCAATGACTCCCCCCTTTCAAGTCAGCAACTTCATGATATCCGCCATCCTCGTCTCCTTGGCCTTCTTGCCTTGCACCTTCTCCTTGAAGGCTTTCCCAACCAGCTGCCTCTTCTCGGCTTGGATGTCCAGCACGCGTTCCTCAACACTGCCCTCCATCACTAAACGCCACACGGTGGTCGGCCGCGTTTGACCTAGCCGGTGAACACGGTCCACAGCCTGATCCTCGATAGCTGGCGCCCACCAAGAGTCTGTCAATACCACAGTGTCTGCCGCAACCAGATTCAGCCCCACGCTGCAGACAGCCAGCGACGCGAGCATGATGCGCGTGCTCGGATCCTTCTGGAGGGCACGCATCGCGCCGTCCCGGGCTGAAGGAGTCATTGACCCATCGATGCGAGTGTACCCATAGCCGGCCTCTTTGAGCTGTTGCTCAATGATAGTCAGGAATGAGGTCCACTGAGAGAATATTACCACCTTTGAGCCCTTGTTCTTGAGTGTCGCCTGCAGTATCTTCAGTAGCGCCTCCGTCTTTGAGCTTTGTGTCTCCACCTGAGGCTTGTCTCCCTCTTCCTCGCCGGCAGTCTCAGGCGCGGGCTCAAGCAGCTGTTCCTCGGTCAGGGGCGTGCGGCACATGGGGCACTTGGATTGGGTCTGGATGACCTTGCGGATGCAATCCCCACAGAAGACGTGCTTGCAGTGAGTGATCATCGGCGCTGACAGGGTGTCTAGGCAGATGGGGCATTCATCTTGGCTCTCGATGTAAAGGCGGAGTGCCTTCTGCAGGATATTGCGGTTCCTATCGTTGAGGACGACCACTTCCTGGTCCTCGAGAGTCTTGAGCAGGTCCACGATTCGCTCCTTGCAAAGTGTCCAGCTGTTGCAGGTTTGGCGAAGCCGCAGGAGTTGCTCTAAGACGTGCTGGAACGTGCCGGCCTTCTGCCCTTGTTTCTGTTTCGACTGGAACTTCTCGAGGACACCCTTGGCCTCGGAAAGCAGAGCGTCGTACTTCTTTTTCTCATCCGGCCTAAAGGCGATGCGGTGAACATACTCGGATTTCGGCGGGAGCCGCAAGTCCACAAAGTCCATGTCTTTCTTCCGTCTGAGGCACAGATCCTGCATTAGAGACTGCAGCAAGGCTTCAGCCCTAGAATCTCCTAAGCCTAGAGGCCTGGTAATAACGGCGTTGAAGACTAGGTCGTCGGCAATACCTCCAGTCAAACCGAGGAACTTGACCAATGAATGGAGATCCTTGATATTGTTGACAATCGGAGTTCCCGTGAGAACCCATCTTGATTCTGCCTTCAAGCCGCAGGCCGCTAGGGCAGCCTTCGTCTTGGCGTTGCGGATTGTATGTCCTTCGTCTAAAATAACACGGCGCCACGAGGCTGACGAAAGCGGACCCTTGTTGATATGATCTGATCCCAGAGTCCCGTAACTGGTGACGACGATTTTGTGCTTCATCATCTCTTGGACTGTCGCCTTCCTCCTGTGGTAGATGAGAATCTTGGGCGTGTGCTCGCTCTTTGTGTGCTGATAAGCCTGTTGTTCCCAGTTGCTCTAAGAAGATATGTTAGCGCAAGTTGCTCGTTCCATACAGAAAAAAGCGGAAGTCCGAACTGCTCTTGTAGCAAGGCGCACTTTGCCTAGAAAAGGAGAAAGAAGATCGTTAGAGGCAGCCTTACCATCACAGATACAGGAGCCACAATGAGAGTCGGTCCCGCCCCCTTCTTGTCTGACAGAATAAGACTCAACATCTGCAGTGTCTTGCCGAGGCCCATCTAATGGTGACGTTAGTCCTGCTACGTATCCTGAAGTATTGCAATCTGGAATATTCCAAAATACGAAAGACGGGGATCCGTGACAGGTGAAAAGTGATGCTTACATCGTCTGCGAGAATTCCTCCCTTGGCCAGAGTTGGAGTTCGTGCCGTGGTAAAATTGGCAGCAATGTTGTTGAAGCGTCCCCGAGAATCTCGCTTCCACAGTTGCGTGACCTGAGAAGAGCCCTGAGGGGGGAATTGCGGATCCTCCCTCGAGCGCAACCACTCGAGACCTTGCAGCTGGTACGGGAGCAGGGTCGACTGCATTTCTTGCGGCTGCTCCGCCCGGGGCAACTTGGACAAGGCCTCCTCGTCCATGGCGAAAGTCTTGAGATTGTCGTCGCCACTCCTGAACTGCACGGCCTGGCTGAGCTGAGCGAGCTGGTCGAGAGATATCTCGGGTTCGGCAGGAAGCCCAGCCCTTGACTGGCTACTCTTGAGGCCCATTGCATTCTTTCGAGGCGGTTCTGGTGGTTTGGGCCTGGTCTGTTTCAACTGAGTGGCTTTCAGCAGCTTGTCAGATTTCAGGCGCTCCTCCAGGGAAGCCCTCGCGATTGGGTCAGCCGAGCCGTAGAGAGTCAGTTTCACCGGACAGTCAAAGTAGCCTTTCTCTCCGAGGATCGATGCCTCGACAAGGACATCTCCCGAGTCCACTATAGCACAATGGTCAGCTATCAGCTCATTGAGAAAGAAATTCAGTATAATATCATAGAGGACGTGTTCAACTCGGGCCTGAAGCATGTCTCACAAGCTGCAGCCTGTCAAGCAGGTATGACACAGGCGGCGAGTCAGACCACCGATGGAAGATATTAATTGAAAGGCCCAGAGGCTCATCCAGGAGCTACTTACTATAAGGCGCGAGTTTCTCTACCAGCTTGCGAGGCAGATGCCCAACTTGAGATCCAAGGACATTGTCGACTCTCACAGCGTTGCGGTCGTACCTGCCATTCAGAGTAGATATTAGGAGACAAAGAGCCAAGAAATGTTGGACTGGTGGACTAACGGGTTGGAAGGTTCTCTTCGAAGAACAACAAGCTCGCCTGGGCTAACGATTCCATCGTAGTATCTGCAACCGACAATCTTATTGTCGGTGGTCCCGTAAAGCTGAAGAGCCGGACCATCATCGGCTTGGGTGAGGTCTAGAACCTCAGGTTCGTCGTCCACAAAAGAGCTCTGAGAATATCCGTACCCAGAGCGTTGACTTCCAGAGCCATACTGGGATAGTGGTTGGGAGGATGAGGCATAGGATGACGGGCCTTGTCCACGCTGTGATGACCCATTGTACAAAGAAGATTGGCTTGACGGTCCCGAAAAGCGAGGCTTTGCTGACTTTACCACAACAGGATCGTCATCTGTCAGGTCAATGACCTCATGAGGTCGTTTCTTAGGCGGCATGGTGGGTTCCTGTCGTGGTGGTTTGTTGCTGGCGACGCGTCGCGTGGGGAATCGAACGTGGGAAAAGGGAGACGAGTTACATAGAGGACTTGCTTGGTAGAGGAGCAGACCGTGCCGTGGGCGGGTCTATATGCCACAGTAGACCACAAATATCCCGAGCGGCGTTTGCATGCAGTCTACGGGTCGAAACTGACTTGTCGCAAACCGACGGGATCGAATCGAGGAGATATCAGGCCGACTGGGAAGGTTTACCAGATGCTTCAAACGCGACACGAACCCACGTGCCTTCCAGCATCGGTACATACAAACTCCGTACTTCATGATTCTCCTGGTCGATACCCTGCATGCAAATTTCTGCTGCAACTACCGTATGATTATATTCAGTTTTATACTTTAACTTGTCCTATAGGCAATCTCCCCGGAGCAGGGTCTACGGCCAAGTCTCGATATTGGGAGTTCCGTGCAACCCGTTTTCATGAAGGGGAACTGTTCCTGAACTTGTACCGAAGTACCCAGGTATCTACTGCAGTAGCACCCGCACCGACCAAGCTCCAAACCCTTGGCCCTGCAGAGCCCCGGACCGCCCCCACCAGCAAGCGGCGGACCCTTGTAGAAAATACTTGTGAATCAAACCCGAGCTTCTGGATTGGCGGGGTACAAACGATTCTACTGCTGTGGTTGACAAATTCCACCTCGCTCAAAACTTTCGTGCCACCACCACCAAGGTTTTGCTGGCCGTAGGTATGGAGTTCAATCTGCCTACAAGCCCTTGGCTGGAGGCACCAGACTGTAAGTTCTCAATCGTCCTGCCACTGGATTGGTCTTTGCGCAGGTCTCTTGTTTGGCTAATCCGATTGTTCGCAGCCGCCATCGAGTTCTGGCACGCAAACCGCACCGCCATAATCTTGTCCACCTTCACCGTTCTAGTACTTGTGCGCGTGTACTTGCATATCACCCAAGGCAACGAGCCGCTCCATGTCTTCCCCAAGATCTACAATGAGAAGACGCACGAAAAGGTCGCAATCCCAAGCCCGCTGGAGGACAAGATCGACGAGGCGAAGCAGGTCAAGCATGCAGGCCCGCGCAGAATAAAGGGAGAGCTGAACAGACGGAGAGACGCGCAAGCGTCTAGTTCAAGGCAGATCAAGACACTGGTCTTCTTCTCGTCCGTGACAGGCAATACCGACAAGATTGCAAAGCAGTTCGTCGAGGACTTCTTCGGACTGCTACAAGCAGTAGAGAGCGGCCCCAGCTGTACCTTTGCGAAACCGGAAGCCATTGACTTGGCAGAAGCGGACCTTGACGAATACTTCATTGCACCACCGAAGCTGGACGCCGACGGAGATGTCGCTACGGAGTTCTTCTACCTGTTCTTGCTACCTAGCTATAACATCGACACGATTAACGACACATTTTTGGAGCATCTAAAGGAGACACACCACGATTTCAGGATCGATACTGCACCTCTATCAACCATACTCGGCTATTCTGTATTTGGATTTGGCGACCGAGAAAACTGGCCAACGGAGGAAGAGGGCTACTGCGTTCAGGCGAAAGACGTCGACAAATGGATGTCAAAGTTAACAGATCGCAAGCGAGCATACCCGCTTGGGATGGGTGATGTCAAGCGTGACGGCACTGAAAGACTTGGCGAGTGGACGAACGGACTGACTGACATATTTGGCCAGTTGGCTCGCGATGGGACCCTGGGTGAGGGTGTTCCTGGCTCCGGAGACGCCGTGGAAAGCGATGATGAGGCCGACGAGGCCGAAGATGACGGAGAGGTTATTTTCGAAGACCAGGAACCGGTGAAGCCAAGAAAACTGAAGTCCTCATCAACAATGGATGACATGGAGGATCTCGGCAGGGTGCTACAAAACGCCAAGGATGAGGGCAACACGAAATCCAACGCACCCCTGGCCATTGACTTTACAACCGAGTCGAAGCGGAAAACGCCGGTTCAGACCGTGAAAGAGATGGTTCCAAAGGAATCTCCTACTTTCAAATCTCTTACGAAGCAAGGCTACTCGATTGTAGGCTCACACTCTGGGGTCAAGATTTGCCGTTGGACTAAGTCTGCCCTTCGCGGCCGTGGCTCTTGCTACAAGTTCTCATTCTACGGCATTAAGTCTCATCAATGTATGGAGACCACGCCATCATTGTCGTGCTCCAACAAGTGTGTCTTCTGCTGGCGGCATGGGACAAACCCTGTCGGGACGACCTGGCGATGGGTGGTCGATCCTCCAGATTTGATCTTCAACGGGGTCAAAGAGGGCCACTACAAGAAGATCAAGATGTTGCGCGGGGTGCCCGGATTAAGGGCGGAGCGTTTCGCAGAGGCGATGAGGATCCGCCACTGCGCATTGTCGCTGGTCGGAGAACCGATTTTCTACCCTCACATCAACGAGTTCTTGGAAATGCTGCACGGCGAACACATAAGCAGCTTCCTCGTTTGCAACGCGCAGCACCCTGACCAGCTTGCTGCTCTGAAGCACGTCACACAGCTTTACGTCAGCATAGACGCGAGTAACAAGGAATCGCTGCGAAAGATCGACAGACCCCTACACCGGGACTTCTGGGAACGATTCCAGCGGTGCTTGGAAATTCTACGGGAGAAGAGGTTCAAGCAGCGAACAGTCTTCAGACTGACACTGGTCAAGGGGTTCAACATCGATGATGAGGTGCAAGGGTATGCAGACCTTGTGGAAAAGGCTCTGCCCTGTTTCGTTGAGATCAAGGGCGTGACTTACTGCGGCACGTCAACTTCCTCGAGTGCAGGCCTCTCCATGGCAAATGTGCCATTTTACGCGGAGGTGTGTGACTTCGTGACAGCGCTTGATGCCGAACTCAATCGACGGGGTCTCCAGTATGGCATCGCCGCAGAGCATGCCCACAGCTGTTGTATCTTGCTTGGGAGTGAGCGATTCAGGGTGGACGGGAAGTGGCACACCCTAATTGATTACGACCGGTACTTTGAGTTGCTTGAGGAGAGGGGCCCGGATGGAGAATTCAGCCCAGAGGAATACATGGGAGAGGAGACACCGGAGTGGGCCACATGGGGAAATGGTGGATTTGACCCCAGGGATCAAAGGGTCGATAGGAAGGGCAGACCGATTGAGACTTGAGTACGGGTCGACGTGTGCCGGAGTTCCTGCACTTGATGTCGAATCTATATGACTAGCAGACCCGATTGGGTCATACGTTCAATAATTCACTGTCACGAAGTGATCCCTGCACTTGACGAGAGGAGGCGACGTGGAACTCGCCGCCAGTATTCCACAGCACTTGAATTCTCTGCTATTGCCTCTGACATCATCAAGCCCCATGCACGCTCAGGTATGCAATAATTTGGTCAACTACACTCAAGCGAAATTCCTGGAGGACCCCATAGCGCCAGACATATTTGAATGGTCATCAATGCATTTTGAAGGTCTTCTAAAGTTCATTATCACTGCCATTCCGCACCCGCATCCCGTCCAACCGCTTTCCTTGTATGTGTACAGAATGGATCGTACAAATTTCACCGCCGCGGACTTGGTCCCCGGAGTATGTTTTACATAGTCCGTCCGACTGCTTCCACGACATGCGAATCCCCCGAGTAGTTTTTTGATAGTAGGCTTCTCGCCATCATAAAGTGGAGGCTGGGAAGAGTTGGTTCAATCGTGCAGACATTTGCCTCAAAGCCTGCCCGCGAGGTTTGCCTTTCGGCTTTTATTTAGTCCAGACCGACGTTGGGCATGTCGGCAAGGTTCGCGAGGTTGGGCATGCCTGGGACACCGCCGGCGCTGGCCATGCCCTCCAGTCTCAGGCTGGGGTCGTATGCGATCATCTCGGCGAGCAGATCGAGGATAGGCTGTTTGCAAAGGTTTGTTTAGCACAGTCCTTTACAACACGCAACGTCCCGTAAAGCAGAACTCACCTTTGGTACCGTCTTGTCGTAGATGTTGATCAGGTCTCCGGGTGTTGGGTAAACTTTGAGGCCCTTGTAGAATGCCAGCGCTGCTTCCAGAGCGCGAGATGCTGCGTTGTTGTCTACAGTCAGCCACGAAATCCACAGCGAGGCCCTGGCTTTGGCAAGGCTGCGGCCCGCCATTGTTGTGCCACACTCACGGTCTGCGCCCAATTGCTCTCCCATCGTCACCTGGTCAAGGAAGTAGGCCTCCTTCTCCTCCACGCTTGTGGGGAAGCCCTCCTCTCTGGCCTCGTCGACGGCCGCCTTGATCTCTTGGCGCCTGCTCTGGGTCTCGACCTCGGACTGCTCCTTTGCCTGTCGTACTTGCTTGCGCTCGTTGCGCCGCAGATGTCTCCTGAACTCGGGCTTGTTTCGTCGTGCGTGATCGAAGTAGACGGCGTAGGCTGAGGATCGGACAGGGTCAGCAAAGAAGCGCATCAATGGTCGTCTCTGCGGGTGCATCTATACCGAGGAGGCCGGTCGCCACTGCGGCGGCCGTTGCAGTCGCAATGACTGTGGTTTGCGATGATGCCATTGTGCGTCTGTGTGAGTTCTTCTGGATTCCTTCTTTAGCAAGGGGTCCAGTCGCGGAATGCAGAACAAAGAGGGGTTCTTGCGGGAGGAGGAGGCTGTAATAATTGTAGTGGTGATGAGTGGTCCTGCGTTTGCAAAATGATAGGTTTGCAAGGTTGCGACCGGTATCCGGTTCTTTGAGGTTGGAAGCTCGAATGCTGGAGCTCATGGCCAATTTTTACGCCGGGGGTACGTAGGTACCTGGGGTCCCAGTAGTCTGTAGTAGTACCCCTGTCGTGGCCAGCTACCTAGGTACCTAATTGCCCAATGTGACTACTGTACGAAACACATCTGCGGGAGACACTCAGAGCTTCTACCTTCCTCCCTCCCTCCCTCCACGGCTCGCCCCGGTCCCACCACTCAACGACCGACCAGCCATCGAGAACGACAATGTCGGAAGAGAGGAGGGGTATTTCCCTCCGGAAAGGAGGCAAGAGAAACCAACGACCTAAGATCAGCGCACCGCGCCAGATCTCGGAGCCCATCGCCAACGATGGCGTCCCCGTCCCAAGAAGCTCGGGGGGCGCGAGACCCGTGGCTGCTGAGGTGACCCCTCGCCCGAGACCACCTCCTCAGGCTGGTGGAAAGACATCCGACTACGTGAAGCGTCGATACTCCACGCGGTACAATATCCCGGACAACTTCGATGTCACGGCCGCCCCTCCGATGCCGACGATGCCCACCCTTGACAAGTACGAGCCATACCGGAAGCCAGCGGATGCGGCGGACCCTCCAAGTTCACGGGGAGGCCCGGTTGGCAGCAAACCGACCGTCGATGTCAAGTCCCTCAGAGACCCGAGGCTCAACCCTGATGCGTACGTCACGAGCGCTCTGGCCAATGCAACCGAGGACGAGATACCGGACTTCGAGGAGCGATTACAGAAGCTGAAGACCCGGGCTTCGAACGACCTACAGCAGAATGTGTACCAGAATAGAACTCAGTTCATCAAGATCAGCAAGGAGGCAGAGAAGCTTAAGGAGGAGATGCGCAACCTGAAGAACCTCATGTCGGAATTGAAGACGAACACAACAGTACTTCGATCTGCTTCTTCTCGTAATGAGGAGTCACCCGGGACGAATGGGGACTCTTTCTCTTCTGGTATGAGCAAAAGAGACAAGCGAAGCTCCGTTGTGGACCGAGCAGCTCTGTGGAACTCTCAGATGCAGGTCAGTATACGCTACGTGGCCTGGATGACGCACTGTAACTAACCATTGCGAACAGGCACTCTACAAGACGATTGAAGGGTCACAGAAGTTCTTGCCAAATTCAGTTGGTCGTCATATCATCCAGGATGCTGGGTCCTGGATTGAGCTTGACAACGCGACGTACAAGTCGAGGCGGTCCATCCAGATTGTTCTGTTGAACGACCATCTACTTATTGCCTCTCGCAAAAAGAGGAAAACGGACAATCCCGAGGCGCGCGGTCCAGCGGTTAAGCTGGTCGCTGACCGCTGCTGGCCTATTCTCGATATTGAAGTCGTGGACATGGCGGGCTCCAACGATTCGTCCAGCAGCAGAACTAAGCTCACAGATGCCATTATGGTCCGTGGCGTGGGACAGGGTTCTGTCATCTACCGCACAGAGAAGCCGGATGATCCTGAGAAGCGATCCCTCATGCTCAACATTCGCAAAGTAGTGGAAGACCTTCGGCGAAACATCCAATCAGAGCGAGAGGCGAACAACAAAGCGAAGGAGACCATCAACTACTTTGCATCAAGAGACCCCGGTCTTCTGCAGAAGACAGAGCTTCTCGAGACTCTCTCTGATATTAAGGACATGCTCATCGAGGTGGATGGGAAACAGCAGAATCTTCGATGGGTTGAGGGTCAGATGGACGAGCTTGACATTGACATTGCCCTTCAGCGGATTGAACCGGCTGTGGTTCGAGTGGAGAAGCTAAAGAGCCTTTCTCGAAGCCTCAAGAACAATGCTGTCGCACAAGACTTTATTGAATTCAAGGTCGAGGAAAGGTGCTCACGCTTGGCTGGGCTCATCACTCGCGAGCTGGGCAGCACGCACAGCGAAGTAAGCAAGACTAAGCTGCACGTCAGCTGGCTCAGTCGCCTTGGCTACGAGGACCGCGCGAGAGAGGCATATCTTGAGGCGAGGAGCAGCATCATACAGAAACGCTCTCGGTGAGTTGATTGACGCGAAACTTAATGACGCGAGCGCCTTACTAACTTGGGCCACAGCCAATGTGTCTTCCAGGGAGACCTACACCTCTATATCTGGCAGATATCATTCGTGTACTTTACGATTATCAAGAACACGGTGGGCTGCTTCCAAGGCTGTTTCCCGCCGCCCATGATGAGCGCCTGTGTCAAGTGGGCCAAGGAAGAGGTTGAGGCTTTCAATGTCATCCTGGCAAGACAGCTCAGCAGCACCGAGCACGGGAGCGAGGCGTGGACCAAGTGCATGGAGCGGGCTAAGGAGCACGCGCAAATGCTTTCCGAAGTTGGACTGGACTTCCGGAACCTCGTTGGACAGGAACCACCGGCAGTCAATGGCAATGTGCCTAATGAGCCGGTTGGGCTGGGCTTATCGTGAGCCGGTTGGAGTGGGCAGGGGAGAATTTCTTGCTGCAAACCGTTTCTGTCCGCAGGGACGATTTTCCTCGCTGCAAAGCCTTGGGGCATGGCGCGATGCACAGGTGCGCTGTAGCAGTAGCTTACATTTGAAAGATGCACATAGATACATACCATGTCAAATATCAAACGACAAGCGACTAAAAAATGGACGTTATTGTTTAACCAGTACCTGGCTTATTTAGCAACCTGCTCTTATTTCCAAGGTTCCTTGTGGGAGCTGACTGATCGAGCTTCTTTGACGGACGGCCCCTTTTTCGCTAGCAACTAACGTTCTGCGGGGCTCAAGGGGCATTGGACCTAGTGTAGGTGGTGTAGGTGGCGTTTGAGGTGCAAATGGCGGCTGGGGCTGCTCTGGCCCGGCTGGCTCCACATTCCCTCACTGGCTTCGAGAGAGGGCAACCTTGGGACGGCTCCGACCTAACTAACTAAGCACGCATCCCACCATCGACCTTCAGACAATCAATCCCCATCACAGCTTTGATACCCCCCGTTCCGCACCCTCTCCGTACTCCACAGGAGCACATCGCAGTCCTGCGAGTGAGCTCCAGGCCCTTTGAAAACCCCGCTGCGACGACGACACCCAGCTGCAACCGCCCTCCTGCGAAAATCACCGACTGCTTCCTACCGCGGGCCCAAAACGTCATTGTGTCCTGCCGCCGCGATCGAATCCCATCAACGACCTTGCGACGGCGAACCTCGCTCCTAGCAAGATAACATCTGCTATAGCGAACGGAGAGACCCCAGCGGTCACTATGGATACTAACATGGAGGATGTCGGGCGCATTCCCGCAGACCTGCCCGCCGCACCTCCCTTGGAGCCTACCACCATTCCCACGCTCGACGGCTGGATCGAGGGTCTGATGAACTGCAAACAGCTCGCAGAGACAGACGTTCAGAGGCTTTGTGAGAAGGTTAGCACTCCTATCGAGATGGTTGATCGGCGACGGCGACCCTCTTCGTCGACAACACCATGCACCGTTGAGCGAGCCCTGGACCGTTGTTCCCTGCTCGCGTGCCAGCTATCGGTGGCCCAAAGCTGACCAGGAATCACAGGCGCGGGAAGTCCTCCAGGATGAATCCAACGTCCAACCAGTCGTATGTGCTCGAAACCCCAGCTCTCTGCTGCCATAGCGCTCACACGTGTACAACAGAAATGCCCAGTGACCGTTTGTGGTGACATCCACGGCCAGTTCCACGATCTGATGGAGCTGTTCAAGATTGGTGGTCCAAACCCAGACACCAACTACCTTTTCATGGGTTAGTCCTTCCCATCGCGAACTCTGCAGAGACAAAGACGCTGAGCAACGCCCACAGGTGACTACGTTGATCGTGGTTACTACTCCGTCGAGACAGTTACCCTTCTCGTCGCTCTGAAGATCCGATATCCTCAGCGAATCACCATCCTCCGCGGCAACCACGAGTCGCGCCAGATCACCCAGGTGTACGGTTTCTACGACGAGTGCCTCCGCAAGTACGGAAACGCCAACGTCTGGAAATACTTCACCGACCTTTTCGACTACCTCCCCCTCACCGCCCTAATTGACAACCAGATCTTCTGTCTGCACGGAGGTCTGTCTCCTAGCATCGACACCCTCGACAACATCCGGGCCCTAGACAGGATCCAGGAGGTCCCTCACGAAGGCCCCATGTGCGACCTGCTGTGGTCTGACCCTGATGACCGGTGCGGATGGGGAATCTCGCCCCGTGGTGCGGGTTACACCTTCGGTCAGGACATATCGGAGGCATTCAACCATAACAACGGCTTGACCCTGATTGCTCGGGCTCATCAGCTGGTCATGGAGGGGTACAATTGGTCCCAGGATAGGAACGTCGTGACCATATTCTCTGGTAGGTCCCACACACCGAGGTTGTTTCTGTCAAGCTACGTAACTGACACTTCTTCAGCCCCCAACTACTGTTACAGATGCGGCAACCAAGCCGCAATAATGGAGATCGACGAACACCTGAAGTACACCTTGTAAGTGACTCCCCGCTCTACGAAGGGGCCCGGGTGCGCCGTAACTGACGATATATTCTTAGCCTCCAATTCGACCCATGCCCTCGTGCTGGGGAGCCCATGGTCTCAAGAAGGACACCGGACTACTTCCTCTAAACTCGATGCCTGGCCTTGCGAATTTGGGATTGCTGTGCAGAGAAAGGCTTAGAAGCAAAGAGCGCTGAGGTAGATTAGCACCACTAGCAACATATATCGCCATGAGTGGTGCATCCCTGACTTGTGTACCATTAATCAACTGTTCCGCCGGCTGGGTCTCGCCGCCTGCCTGGGAAAGTTTAGACAAGAGGGACAATATTAGACGTCGTTTTGCGGGTAATGCGCGCTCGACTTGCACTGCTTGTGAACAGACAGCACGCTCTTGTCTCCGGCTCAAATGGCCGCGGCTCAAGCTTTCCATTGAGCCGACCGCTGATGCCCAGGTCGGTGAGTATATGTTGTAGTGTAGTTGAGACCATACTTCACTCGCACGGTATTACAGCATCAAAACATGAATCCACTTCACTCTGGCAACGACCTGAGCGGTGTGGTTCCACCGACAAGTTTTGCGGCAGTGTTCTCCGTAACCTGACCTGCTCGCCTCGATGAGGTGAAGTTCTTCCACGTCCTTCGGCCGATGGACGTGCTGTCAAACTTCTTTGCTAATACTTTGCCACAGCCATCGGGTGTACGGCGTATCACGGCTTCGCCAACTTCGACTGCCTTGGACGACAATCGCTGATTGGATATAGTTTAACCCATGAAGGTAACAAATTCTGTCAAGTGCCGCAAGGCCTGGTCATTCTAATTTGTGATATCTATTTCGCCAGCTAAAGATGTCTATATGAAAGCATTACAACACACCACCATTGCCGCTGGGGCCATTACTTATGATCTAGTGGGGAGGGATATCAACATTGAGTGGTCCCAAAGCCGCCCAAGGCTACAAAACGTACAACATAACACACCAGCGGCTTGCGCTCACGCAGAATCAGCCACGAGCTCCTTGTCAAGCTCCTCCCGCGCCCTAGCCTCCCACTCGCTCTGCCTCCTGCTCTGCTCAGCCGGGCTATCAAGCACAGTATCGTCCCCAAAGACGTCGATCTCCCGGTTGACGGTGAGGCTGCTGCCCATGGTGGCCCTCACGGGGCTCTTCATGGGGCTCTTGGTCTCGCTCGTCACCCTCTCGCCCGAGTAGTGGCCCGGCCCGCTGCTGCCGTCGGGGACGTGGTAGCGCCTGTCGAAGCGGGTGATGGCGTAGGCGTAGACGACGACCAGCTCGATGACGAAGTTGAAGCAGTAGAAGCACGCCTTGGAGTGGTACCATGCCGGGTCGGCCGCGGGCCGGGGCGTGGTGAAGTTGACGCCGATGCGGAAGCCCGCGCCGAGGGCGAGGATGGTCGAGGTGAAGAGGAGGAGCCAGATCTTGGTGCGCTGGCGGCCCTGGCCGAATTTTTCGGGGCGTGGGCGCGCCCGTGGAGCGACCACTGTGATAATTGTGATGGGGACGGGGAGGAAAGACAGCACGGCGAGGAAGGTCCCCGCGAAGAGTTGGATGTCGCGGTCGATTCGGCGGGTGTTCGGGTCCAGGGTGAAGAAGGAGTCGACGGTGGCGGTGATGACCATGATCAGGTTGGCCGCGACGCAGAAGTACAGGAACTTGAAGGCCCAGCTCAGGGAGCGCGACCACCCGAGGGCCGGGTGGTAGGACCTGATGAGGCGCTGGCTAAAGATGAGGTTCACGATAAATAGCAGCAAAACGCCTGCCTGGACGAAGATGTTGGCTGCGATGGCGATGTTCACGCTCCGCGGATATGACGCCCAGACTATGCGAAGGACGAGGGTCGTGATACGGGCCATGCAGAAGCCGAATACCAGGGCCGAGAAGACGAATTTGTGGTCCCGCTTATGATTTATTCTGAAGATGGTCATATGCGTCGCGGCGCCTGCAATGAAGAAGAGCAGCAGGACGGCGCAGATGGGGTCGTCGACGGAGACGGTTGGACGACCGCCCAGGAGAGCCGTGGTGGGCGCATAGGGAGGCCCGGACTGGGATGAAGTTTAGAAACTTTTTCTCACGAGGAGTTGTACAGAATGCCTACCATCGCCTGGGGACCTTTTTGTCCCGTTGCCGACATCGCTGGTGTTGATGTTGGTATTCCCTGGCTGCTGGGTATGTGACAATGATCGCGACAGTACGATCGCCTTATGATTGAATATCTGAATAGAAACGAGAATTCACGTCAAGGTGGTCATATCAATGTCGAATAGTATTCGGCGGGCTGATGACGTCTGAGTAGGGCAAGGGCCGTTCGCGGTAGTACATAGACCGTCGGGGATAGTCTCGAACAAAGATGAACCAAACGGTTCATCCGAATCTGGAGGGGTTCTTGTGCACGGGGCTGGTGTTGCACAACAGGAAATCTCGTGAAACCAGGCCATGCGATCTGAGCCCGGTTTCGACGGACTCTTACTTATATACTACCTTAATAGAGAGGTGATGGAGAAGGACCTACTCATTGATAATCACTCACATTCAGCAGTCCACGGGCTCGCTGTTCCCCGCAGGACCGTCCAGTTCATCAGTGACGCACCGTGAATGTGGCGTCTTCAGCTCCAATGGCTAGCTAGGCAGCGCGACATCGTCGGTGAAGATGAATGGGCGAATAGCTGAGTCCGCTCTAGTCATCGGCGGGGTCGGGACAGGCGAGGCCGTGCATGATGTCAGCAGATTGGGGTGGTTGGTGACCGAAGACTCGGGTCGAGGTCGGGAAAAATGGAGCGCGAACCTCCGTCGTCCGTCCTCCGTACCTCAGCAAGCGAGCGAGCCGTGGGGGGGGCTAATGATTGCAGCATCAATTCCCAGTCATCCATCCTCTTGTCAGCGTTGCATGATCTGGGAGCACTCGACCAATGTTTCCAACCAGATCGTCTCATCTGCCTTGTGACACGATGAAGGGCACAAAACCACAGGACAGGAGGCCAGTCCCAGGTGACGGGCGATTGTCCAAGTCTGTGCGGAAGCCAATCTTGCACCAACTGGCAGCCAGTTTCGGCAGCATCCGACTGCAACCACTTGGGGGCACTTGGGGTCTTTGACGATCTGTTGCGATGGGGCTACGACCCGTCCTCCTGTTACTGCTAGCCTCAGCTGGCCTTCCAAAAGGCTCCTGGAATACCACAGTAGCTTGTGCCCTGACTTTGTGCTGGAATCAAAGCGCAGGCTAGCTTGGAACGCGTCTTCCCGCAAGCAGAAGCGCACTGCAAAAGTCGACGTCAGTAGCACATGCCGGCCATGTTGATGCGTGAAGTATGTCTGTCGTTGATATTAGCCTGATCATGTGAGGATGAAGCTTTGTTTCCCTGGAATGGTGGCTGCATGTGGCCAGGGGTCGGAGGAATAAATCCAGTGGTGATCAGCCTCGCGCTTCTTAAACGAGGCTGGGCCAGCCCGATATGGTCACCCCACAGGAGACTAATACATTATGCCGAACGCGGCTGCTTCGG
Source organism: Diaporthe ampelina (assembly GCA_023522825.1). Classification (NCBI taxonomy): domain Eukaryota; kingdom Fungi; phylum Ascomycota; class Sordariomycetes; order Diaporthales; family Diaporthaceae; genus Diaporthe; species Diaporthe ampelina. The sequence goes on along the minus strand of JAMFTM010000121.1, from coordinate 57,875 downwards.
GCCCTGTTGTCGCTCAACCATGGCTCGGAACTTGGAGCCTCAAGATCATCGCCGCCAATCGGCCGTCTGACCGGCGCGCCCGCGGACGACGACCGCCGTCGCTGCCGCCGGGCAACCTTGTCAGGACGCCATTGGGCTGGTCACCAGACTGGCGGGACGTGTTTGCATTGACGAGTCTGCGCAAGGCTGCCTGAACTACTACCTCGGCAGTCCGCACGCGGGAGTTCCCTCAGGCCCGAGACTTGGAAGAGCTGTCCCATGGATATGCCTGAATGGCATATCCAGACCGCCAGACGATCACGATGTTGCGGGTAGATTGGTCTTGGCTGCCTTTCAGCCGCCCAGCGCGGTCCAAGGGCGGCGGGGGAAGGCATATAACCTTTCGCCGGTATTGTTGCTCGAAGTGGTGGAAAGGACGAACCCCGCGCTCGTGCAGCAATCACGTCTTCGTCATTCATGCGGCTGACTACGGGGCGAACCACTCCAGAAGCGGGTGTGATCACGCGCGCATCGGCGATAGCACCGTTTTGTTGAAGATGGAGAGGGAGGGCTTCAAGACAATCAAGTCAGACATGTGTCAAGAGGCCTGCCAGCTCGACACCCGGCGCAAGCATGTGCGGGGAAGAGGCCTCTGCCGCCATCACGACCTGCACGACAGGATTTCGTCTGAAGATGTCGTCTCAACTCTCGAGCTCAGCCGGCCCTTGTATCCATGGACCACCGGGGGCTGAGCGTCACAGGCCCCAGGGATTTCCGGGCTTTTACCTCTCGCTTGTTTGCGCTGCGAAACCTGTGTGCGCAGACAAGCTTGACAAGGAGGGAGCAGCACAGCTTGCCTGGGCAGATCATCAGGCAGGAGGGGTTCGAGGACGTGAAGACGTCCAAGAAGGGCAACGGTGATCTCATGCCAGGACGTGAGAGGCTGAGCTGATTGATCCTCTTCGAATGAACTGCCCAAACAGGCCTCAATCGCTCAAGGATTTCCTGCGAAGCTCTTGGTCCCTGCCGATGGATCGTGAGCTTACTGGTACGGTGGTCCAGTCATCCGGAGTCCGTCGAGCTGCCAGCAAGCATGCAAGCTCTCCCTGCCTCAAGCACCTGCTCGCGTGCTTTTGTTTTTCTGATGACATGGCAATACGAGAAGACGCGCCTGACAGGGCCAGGAGAAACAAGAAAAATGAAATCAGTCGGTAGGGCGAGGACCATCCCAAGTCAGCCGACTGCGACTGCAGCAAAGATGCAACTGCAACACGGGCTAGGACTGAGCAAGTCGATGCAATCCGACTCTAAGTCTTCGTCCCTCCCACTGACGGAGGCTTGGGGCCAGTCCGGTACGGGCAGTCTCAGAACTTGTCTCAAACAGCCCAAGTGGCTTCTTCCCGGCGACTACCCAGGCACTAGCTCCTTTCCCCACGCCCTAGAACGGCGGCTGCTCGTCGTTCCATTCCTCGACTTGACTCGAGCCCACCGGCCGTGTCGGCGCTCGTGCTGCTGCTCGGCCCTTCCTCTGCGTGCGCCTGGGGGTTCTTGGTCCCCTAACGCCCGCGTGTAACTCGACCAGTGGCCTCACGTTGAATTACACCGTCAATGCCAGCCTGCCATTGGACAGGTCAACACATGCCCATATCTCCTGTCGCTTTTCCCTACGGTCCTGTATTTTCGTGTGCCTAATTTGGCGAACTCGATGGATCCCTGCGGGACTACACTCCGTTGGAAGTAGTCGGGCCGCGGTGGACAGGGTCAAGAGCTGTGAAAAGACTCGTGGCGGCCGACGGGGAATTTCCCAGATGGCTTGGATCCATGTCCCTTATCTTCCTAGCATAAACCAAAGTGATCCTCCCGCGTCCAACTGGCACTACCATGTACGAGGTGTGAAATTGTGCTGGCCCGAACTGTCCGTGTCCTCGACGGCCTCTGCTGCAGCTGTCAATGCGGTTCTGGCTGTCCTGACAGGCCACCAGACAGCCCGGACGGTCCCAGACAGGAGGAGCCAGCCAAGAGAGACCCGCGCCCTTGTTCATCGCAATCAAACAGGTGAGGGCTCTGTAGGACCAGCATAAAGGGCGAGCAGCCGCGCAGGGCCTTGTTGTCATGCGAGAGCCCTATCAATAGCTACCGCTGGCCAGTGCGACAAGCTACCTGGGCGGGCGGTGCGACGAGGTAGCACGGATACAACAGCGTCGTGATCCAATGGTGGGCATGTCGTAGGCCTTTCTCATTTCAGGCCCTGCTCTGGTCGCGCGCAAAAAGGCAAAACGATGGTATCCCCTGCACGACTGCTCAGCCCCGGACCCTGTTCCTGATCGGCTAGCCCATCTCGGCTACATCCCCAAATTAGGACGAAGCTCTTGTCTGCGGTCGTCTTGCGGTGGAGGGTGGCTCCCCTTTCGCAATCACGCATTCGGACGGGCCTCTGCTGCTGTTGCTTGGTGTTTGCGTGCGGGCTTTTGCTGTTTTTGTTTCCCCTTCCTTTCCTCACCACCAGAATCTGCCGTCGTCGCGGATCCCTCCCCCTCACGCAGCACCCTCCTAATAATCCTGCCCTGCTGCTCGATTGCGTACATACTCGGACTGGCCGTTGAGGGGGAACGAGGTGCAATTGTCCATACACGTTTCCGACGCTGTGTGATTCATCTACACACACACACACACACAGCATTCACACAGCACAGCAACACAGCACACGGCAGACAAATCGACCGCAATCTCAACACCCTCCGCCGGAGACCACAGAGAGAGAGAGAGATTGGTTTTGCTTCGTGCTGCTGTCGTCTCAGGTCTCTTGACTGCCACTCATTTTGTCCAATTGCGTCCACATCCCAACTACCGCGCCCTCTTTTGTTTCTGTTTGACCTGCTGTCGCAGTACATGGTCCCTACATACAACACATTCACATTTCATACCTACAATACGGTACACACGGCCTTCACTAATTAATTCTTCCCCATCCTGCCTCGCTCTCCACACCTCATCAGTCACCACCCACACGTCCACACATCCACACATCCACGCATCCACACACACACCACTTTCGCCTTCTTCCTCAGGTCTTACGGGTCGTTCTTCACACGGGCACTGCTGCACCACACCCGTCCATCTCAGTGTTGCCTTGCATTAGACCGGCGGCCCTCACCACGGATCCCCCCACCTCAGCTTGTTGGCGCTTCTGCACCTGGCGCATGATAAACACCACATAGTTCCTCCCGTCCCTGCAGATTGGTCCAACCTATCACGGCAAGAACAACCGCGCCCGAAGCTCCTCCTCTGGTCCCTAGTCCCCGGCTTCCTCGTGCCTTCCTCACCTGCGTGTGCAGTCTCCGTCTCTCTGCGTCCAGCTGCTGTCCTTCTTTTCTCTGAAGAGGCTTGCTCTTCCCGTCCGCAGCTGGCACAGTTTCTCGATCCAGAGAAGCCCCCACAACCACCACCGATCCCTCTCAAGCGACAAGCTGCCCGGCAACGCGACCTGACTGGCCCTGGCCAACCTCGCACGTATCTCCGAGCTCGTAAGAGAGGTTTGGTCTCAGCACGGCATCATCGCCACTTCGAGCGACACGCAGCATCACTAGGAGCTGTGATCGACATTGGCCGTCTCTCACAAGCCCTCCCGCTTGACTGTCTCGTCACTCACGACCACTCTACTTGAATTTCATGTTGAGCTTCGTACGACGATGAATTAGTTTCTGGCGTGATACAAAATCCACCAACACCCCCGTACCTCCCGCCTCGTCGCAGCCAGACCCGCGCTCTTCACCCAGACGGGCAACGATCGAACTCACGACAGGATCGCCAGTGCTGCTTCGGTGTGAGGAAATAGGCGAGGGTGAGGCCACGACCCAAGTGGCGTGTCACCTACGACCGCCAGCGCCATGGCCGAAAGCTGCATCTCCCTCCAGGGCTCGACGACATGTCCGTCGTTTCAGTCCGCGTCTATTTCAACAGATTCCACCCTGGTGGGCTTCTTGTGCGTATCTCGACGGAAAAACTTTCCCTGCATGGGAAGCATTGCAGTCTGACATTCTATCACAGTTCATTCCTCCAATTCGTGTCGGACCGTGCATCTTTTGATTCGCAACTCGAATCTTATGTCCAGACGACTTACGTGCAGGACAAGTTAGTTCTACTACAAGCACTCGTTCCCGTGCCGCTCACGTGCTGACAAGGTTTTAGATATCAGACATTGTTCGGCTGTGGTAACATCGAGCTGACCAACACTTCCAACCTCTACGCACGCTTTACGACTTCTGTAATATGTAATGCCATTGTGCAGAACTCGATCAATCCTTGCGGACTTTCATCCTCACAGTCCCAGCCTCTTTGCGCCGACACATGTGTAAGCAATTCTATTCATTGCTGTTGTGAGCTGTCTTACTGATCATCCCAAAGGCACAATTTGCACAGACCGAAGCGTACTACGTGTCTGATAACCAACTCTGCTCGAACCCCAGCAGCGGAGCTACCACACAGATCAGGGCGGATTTCACGAATTGTGCGCTGCCCGCAGACTCGCTGTCCTCAGATAGTTGCATCGATGGCATCGAAAACGAGCCGGACAACTGTGGGTTCGGCAACAGCACCATTGGCCTCTGCTCATATTGCGCATCCGGCGGCACTAACTCGACCGACACGTGTTGCTACAACTCGAATGCCGAAAACCGCTGTGCAGGCGTGACACTGCCTTCCATCACATCGACCATAACTCTGCCAACGTCCACGTCCAGCCCTTCTCCCTCGAGCACCGCGGCTGCCGGTAGAAGTGGTCTTAGCGGGGGTGCCATCGCTGGGATTGTGATTGGGAGTATTGTCGGTGCTGCACTGATTGTAGGCCTCATCTTCCTGTGCTGCATTTTCATCCGACGCCGCAAGCGAGGAAGTCAGCATGGAAGCATCTTCAACCAGCCCTCCCCCGCGCGGAGAGGCCCCATGTCTCAGGCTGGCCCCCCTAGCACGACACCGCACGGATACGAAGTCCTGCCTGGCGGTAGGATTGCCAGGATGTCGGCTCTAGAGGGACACTCAGGAGACGCACCTTCCCGCCATTCCGAAAGCGCCGCGGCAGTCGGCGCTGTTAGAAGCAGACGCGTCGAAAACCACTCCTCTTCCAGCGAATTCGGGGACAGCCCGCAGTCGGAGCCCCGAGCAGGTGTTTTGCGACCACCACCGACGTCGATGTTGAAGAGGACGGGCTCGCTTTCGAGCGGATCCGTGCTTCTTGCCGGTGAAGATGCTGGCAGCAACGGAATGTCCTCACCACACGCCGTCGCGAGTCAGCAATCAGAGCAGTTGCCGTACTTCAAGGACTACTACTCCCAAGATGAGATTCACCCTGGCGACCGCGTCGCCGTGCTTTGGGCTTACCAACCACGTGCGGCCGATGAGTTCGCCCTCGAACGTGGTGACATGCTCAAGGTTGTCGGCATCTGGGACGATGGCTGGGCGACTGGTGTGATGGTTGACGAGCGAGCTGATGAATGGGAGGCTAGACGCCAACAGCAGCGAGACAGCGGCGTCTCAAACACGTCCGGCCGCGGTCGCGACCTATCACCACCCGCCAGCGGCGAGATCAAAGCCTTCCCACTGGTTTGTGTCTGTCTCCCGGAGCACTGGAGGAAAACCATCGACAGCGACACCTCGACCGAAGCCGCGTCTAGTGCCCACCAGCGCTGATGTGTACATTCGCCACACTAATTTCACGACTATACGACTTTCTTCTCCCGTATCGCGTCTTGACCCAGCCAGAGTCTTGCATTGCAGGCGTTCGATACCATTTTTCTTTACGAACAGAGGAGGCAGATGAAGCATATTTGGTCTGGGATGTCTTGGCCCAGTCAGTCACGCAACAAGCACCCACAGTGGTGTGCCCAGTGACGGTCTCGCAGGATGACCAGGAAACATAGAGCGATTCCAACAGTGCTACGACACGCTTAATGCCCTTTACCTTAGACGACCTAATATCTTCCTTTCTCCTGTACCCTCCCCTTTCATTTCATTATTTTGGTCTAAATATACCCAGGTTTGCGACGAGGTGTTTCTAGGTGGTGGGTGACACGAGGGGAGGGGCACAAAATCATGTAATTTTTTGCCTACCATTCAGGAAAGAGGAGATGATATGCGCTAGGAAGGACGCTGAGGATTACGATGCCTTATGCAGAGGACGGGAGATATCGAGTTAAACGGCTTAAAAGACCCGCCATGATTGGCAATTGACTCAACATTTCCCCACTTTGACAAGTGCAAGTGCATTGCTATAGTGACATCTCACGCTGAGTACTTCAAGATCAAAGATTGTAAGCAGATTGTGAAGTAACGATGTTTGCTGTTGGCCTCGTGACCAAAGCAGCCACGAGATGATAGGGCGGCCGAACATTGTGAGCAGGGTGGAATGCTACCGGCTCTTGCTCTTTGAGTGGCTTATCTTGGTACTTGACTCCATGATTTATTACATGAAAGCAAAATTGAAAGGTTTATAAACTCTGATTGTGCTTCATTACGGCGATGTGCGTACCTAGGTGACCATGGCCTTGTGATGAAATCTGGTGTCGTCACCGGTTCACCAATGGTCGACGAAGAAACCGTTGCAGCAAGCGGCAGGCAACCGCTGGGTAGCTAGCTAAGGGACCTAGACCGCACAGGTACCTATTGTTAGGTAGCTCTTGGCCAGCACGCCCACGTCTTGCCCGCTATGTAAATGTACAGCGCTCCGGACGCCGGTGATCTCTCGAGTTGAAGATTTCCGATCAGCAAAAAACAGCAGCGCCCGCCCGTCAGGCTTGATGGTGTCTCGCAGGAGCTAGGGTGACCAACATGCTCCCAAATCCACGCGCTTACTCGCACCACAAGTTGCGATAGCTCTTGTTAGCTACCTAAAGGAACCGTCACGGCCTCTGCGATCGGCACCGCGCCGTCCACCTTCGCGACGATGGGGCAGGGCTTCTCCGTGACAACGCCTGCGGCCGGCGCCGCGGGCATCGAGGTTCCAGAGCTGGCAGACCTCGTCTACGAGAAGACTCTTGGGTCTGCACGGTTCATGAAGTCTATCCGGGCCCGGCATCACGATGGCGTCGTTCTGGTCAAGGTGTTTATTAAACCCTACACCCCGATGTCACTGAGCCGCTTCAGGCAGGAGATAATTCGTAAGGACGCCTCTTCGATCCCTCCCTGGGATACCTTTGGCTGAGAGATTGTACCTTTGCACAGGCGAGCGCAAGCTCCTTGCCGACATCCCAAATGCCCTCGGGTACCAGAGGGTTGTCGAGACCGAGACCAACGGCTACCTCGTCCGCCAGTACCTCTACAACTCTCTATACGATCGCTTGAGCACGAGACCCTTTCTCGAGGACATAGAAAAGAAATGGATATCTTTCCAGCTTCTCTGCGCTCTGCGCGACTGCCATGCGAGGGATATCTACCACGGTGATATCAAAGCTGAGAACACGCTGGTGACCTCGTGGAACTGGCTCTATCTTACCGACTTCTCCTCTTCCTTCAAGCCGGTGACCCTCCCAGATGACAACCCAACCGACTTCTCCTACTTCTTCGACACGTCCAGCCGGCGAACATGCTATATCGCCCCAGAACGATTCGTAGCGCCAGGCGGCAATGCAAGCCCCAACGCCAGCTTGACGTGGGCCATGGATATATTCAGTGCCGGGTGTGTGATCGCAGAGCTGTTTCTCGAATCGCCCATATTCAGCCTGAGCCAACTGTACAAATATCGGAAGGGCGAATACGACCCCGGCATCTCCCATCTGAGTCGCATTCCGGACAAGGACATACGCGAGCTGGTGGCGTCTATGATCCAGCTGGATCCGCAACGGAGGTACTCTGCCGAACAGTATTTGGAGTTCTGGCGCAACAAGGCCTTCCCCGAATACTTCTACACATTCCTGCACCAGTACATGGAGGTCATTACGGATCCTTCCTCCGGGCAATATCCCCTCTCGGGCGCCACGAGAAACCTGGGCGAGGCAGATGAGCGCATCGATCGAGTCTTCTATGACTTCGACAAGATCTCGTACTTCTTGGGATACCAAAACGACTCCCGAGGCTCAGAATCGGTTCAGCTTCTGCCAAGGCTTGGACTGGGCCATTTTCCTGTGCGGCTCAACATCCCTAACAACGAATATGCCGTGTCTGGCGATGTCAAACCGGCCTCCGACGATGGCACTTTAATATTTCTGACTCTCGTCGTGTCATCATTGCGAAACACAGCGCGAGCGGCATCCAAGGTTCGAGCTTGTGACGTTCTGTTGGCATTTGCGGAGCGGCTGACAGACGAGGCAAAACTCGACCGTGTGCTGCCATACCTCATCTCCCTCATCAACGACAAAGCCGATATCGTTGCCATCACCGCTGTCAGGACGATTACGCAATTGCTGGCACTTGTGAGGTCGGTGAACCCCGTCAATGCACATGTTTTCCTCGAATACATCCTGCCGCGCATGCAGTTAGCTCTCTATGGGACTAGCACTCTGCCCAGCCCGCTGGTGAGAGCAACATATGCATCTTGCATTGGTAGTCTGGCGACAACGGCCAAACGTTTCTTACAGATGTCTTCAACCCTTAAAGCCGCGGGGACGATGGCAGCTGCCGATCCGGAAGTCGAGTCGGGGACCCAACCAGATGCGAATTTCGACGGCTTGTTCGATGAAGCTCAGCAAGAGCTGATCGAACTCTTCGAGGCACACACCAAGAGTCTCATCGAAGATGCCGATCCCTATGTTCGGCGCGCTTTCCTCAGCTCTGTTCCCGAATTATGCTTGTTCTTTGGAACCGCCGAGTCTAACGATATCATACTCACGCACCTCAATACTTACCTCAACGATCGCGACTGGATCTTGAAATGTGCCTTCTTTGAAACTATCGTTGGAATAGCTGCATTTATGGGCAGCGTCAGCCTTGAAGAGTTCATTCTGCCCCTCATGGTCCAGGCTCTGACCGACACGGAAGAGCATGTAGTCCAAGGCGCATTGCACTCATTGGCAGAATTGGCTGGTCTTGGGTTACTGTCAAAGCCCCGGCTGTGGGAGCTCACTGATGTCGTCGCCCGATTCTCAATGCACCCAAATATATGGATCAGGGAGTCAGCAGCTCATTTCATCTCTGCCGCCGCAAGATATCTGCCGCCGGCAGACATCAAATGCACACTGCTCCCGATGGTATCCCCTTTCCTAAAGACCATGGTTATGCCAAACGATTTCTCCGAATTAACGTTATTGGACGCGCTCAAGAAGCCCCTCTCTCGGTCCGTGTTTGACCAAGCTTTGTTGTGGGCGGTACAGTCCGATAGAGGTCTTTTCTGGAAGACGATGCGCAATTTGCGTAGGCTCTCTTTCGGAACATCGAATGCCATGCTTCCAAATCGGTCGTCCAAGGAGTTGCATCCCAAGAGCCTCAGCAAGGTCGCGAAGAATGAGGAGGATGAGCAGTGGCTCGGCAGACTCCGGAACTTAGGTCTGTCGCCCAATGATGAATTCAAGCTCCTGGCACTCCGCGAGTTCATCTGGCGCCTGAGCCAGATCAAGGCAAGGGACTCGTCTGCAAATGTCACTAATCCCGAGCTAAACGACATTATAAACCTGCGCACTCTAAACGTCACCGTGCAGACCGTCATGTTCGACGAGGAAGCCCCAAAGAAACAAATAGCCGGGGACGATGTGGACGTGGACGCCAACGCGCCGCGCACGATCACTGACGCACTAATGGATGCATCTATGAGCATCGATGACCCAATAGGGAAGCGGAAGCGCGCTGCCATCAACACACACCGGGTCAGACTGAGCAGTCAGATGAATCTCTCTCCTAATCCAGACGACCGCCAGCCCCTTGAGGATGGAATTCGGTCCCCCAACAGTGAATCGTCCAGAGACCAGACCCAGATCATTTCAGCCCGCCCAGTCGATACAACTGAAGAGATTGCGGGCCCTGCGAAGAGGGCGCTGCGGCATACTTCAAGCGCGATCAGCCTGCTCAATAGGAAGGACAGAAGGGACAGTACCAAGGCTACAGCAGAGACCGGCATGACCGACGCGAACGCCACGGGGCGCGTTGAGGGCCTTTTCTCACCGGCCACGCCTCCTAGAATGTCCATCGGAGGTGGCGATGACAATGCCCGAGCCCACCTGCATTTCAGTCACAACTACCCCGGCAACGATCCTCATGTCTTGAAAATGCTTGACTCTATGTATGTAGACAACTACCCGCATGATATTGCCGAGTTTGGACCTCTGGTCACGCCGATCAACCGCCGAAAGGTCAGTAAGAACGCGAGTGGGCAGGTTTCAGAGGGCTGGAAGCCGACGGGCAAGATGATGGCGACCTTTTCCGAGCACGTTGGAGCCATCAATCGCGTTGTGGCTGCCCCTGACCACGTCTTCTTCATCACGGGCGGAGACGATGGTGCCGTGAAGGTGTGGGATACTGCAAGACTGGAGCGCAACATTGCTCACCGGTCGAGGCAGACACACCGGCACGCGCCAGGCGCAAAAGTCCTCGCCTTGTGCTTCATTGAGAACACGCATTGCTTCATCAGCTGCGCCAGTGACGGAAGCGTACACGTTGTCAAGGTCGAAACCGCCTATGCAACTACCGCGATCCGTTACGGCAAGTTGAGGCTGTTGAGGGAGTACCAGTTGCCAGATGATGAGTTCGCTGTCTGGTGCGAGCACTTCAAGCAGGAGACCAGCAGTGTCATGGTCATAGCCACGAACAGGTCACGCGTCCTTGGAATCGACCTGAGGACCATGTCTCTGCTCTACGTACTGGAGAACCCTGTCCATCATGGAACACCTACCTGCTTCTGCATCGACAGAAAAAAGAACTGGCTCTGTCTCGGTACTTCACACGGCGTCTTAGACCTTTGGGATCTCCGATTCAAAATGCGGCTTAAGGGCTGGGGAGTACCAGGCAAGTCTGCCATCTACCGCCTCAGCATCCATCCCGTCAAGGGCCGTGGTAAATGGGTCTGTGTCTCTGGCGGGACAGGCCAGGGCGAAATCACCGTCTGGGACCTGGAGAAGACCCTCTGCCGGGAGATCTACCGCGTTGGTGGGAATAAGGAAGGCCCCAGGGGCTACGACGCCTGGGAGGTAGATGAGGACAGGCCGGAGGGGATGCTGGGCCGCTTCGCGACGAACATTGAGCCGAGCGCCACAGGCAACGCGGACAGGGGCGTCAGGGCCATGGTAGTAGGGACCGGGTCCCTCGAGGGCGGCGAGCAGCGCGACGTGAGGCACGCGTTCCTGCTCACGGGCGGCTCGGACAAGAAGCTCCGCTACTGGGACCTGACGAGGATCGAGAACTCGACCGTGTTCAGCGGGCTGCAGGTGGACGAGGGCAAGCCGACCTACTCGGCGAGCCACCCGACCACGGCCATGACGCTCAACACGGAGAGGCTGCCCCGCGGCCAGGGCCAGGGCCAGGGCTCGGGCGGCGCGTCTTCTTCTGCGCGGGGTAACAAGACCGAGGACAGGCGGAGCCGCCGGTCTCACCACGGCGCCGACCGGGGCGGTGCCAGGCCGACGAGGTCGACTGTCATCTCGGTGCAGCAGCAGCAGTTGCTCAAGGCGCACCTGGATTCTATACTGGACCTGGCGCTGCTGGAGAGCCCTTATACGATGACTGTGTCTGTTGACCGGTCTGGGGTGGTGTATGTGTTTCAGTAACGGGGGGGGGGGGGTATTGGGTAGAGCATGGCGTATGGGCAAGGTGTAAGGGGCGTCTGGGTGGTCTTGTTCCAGTGGTATGCGAATAGAAATAAAATACCAAATCACAGTAAAACAGACCTGCCCTCTGGACTGGTTGTGACCAAGCAAGCTTCTACAACCTAGTACTGTTGGTCATTGAAACTAAGCTGGGCTCCGAAATAGGCCAAGAATTGGGCCATCTGAGAGTTATTATTTCAAAATCTAGACACATGTGCTGTTTGCTTTGTAGATTCAAAATGTATTTATTCATCACGGATCATAACCAAGATGTATAGTGTGAGTGAGTGTAAGGCAGTTACAATTCATGGCAATGTAAATGTCAGGGTTAGAAACCCTGGTGGCTTTGGACGGGCTGGACGTCACTGCTCAGCTTGGTGCCGCTCTAGGCAGGGACCCCTTCGCTGAAAAAGTTACAGGCAACACGCGACAGCGGCGGGCCTGGATATCTCGAGCTGCTGTCTAAGTCGGCCACTCATTCTCCTGCGACTCGACACAGAACCATCCTGCGCCCGAGCCTCTTCTCGAAGAAACAACAACAATCTCCTCGCGCCCCGATTGAACCCAGCGACAACCCCAAAGCAGAGGTAAAAACCCGCCCGTCGCCAAGATGGTGAGGCTCACGGCGGACCTGATCCAAAACTCCCTCTCGTACCTCAACCCGCTCAAGGAGAGGGAGCTTGACCTCCGAGGTGCGTTTAGAAAAGGACAGATGCTACACACATTGGTCTTTGCTTGAGAGAGCTAGAGTTGATATCAAATGTTTTGTCTTGTTGGCAAATAGGTCACAGGATACCGACCATTGAGAACCTTGGTGTCGCCGGCGTACGTACCAAAACGATTTCCTATCCCTCCAATCCATCTCTGATGCGCGCGCCTGGCATTGCTAACACCCGATGAACTGGTCGCAGCCACAAGACGCCATCGACTTCACCGACAATGACATCCAGATCCTCGGCAACTTCCCGCTGTCCCCGCGGATACAGACGCTGCTCCTGGCGCGCAACCGCATCTCGACCATCCAGCCCAATCTGCCGAACGCGATTCCAAACCTGAAGAACCTGGTGCTGGCGTCGAATCAGCTGGTCGAGCTGTCGGACCTGGACGTGCTGGGCAAGTTTGCGCGCCTGACGCAGCTGGTGCTGGCGGATAACCCCGTCACGAAGAAGGAGGTGGGTTCCCGCAATACAGGTCGAGGCTTTAATTGAGAATGGAAACGAGGCTTACTGTGTTCGCAGCACTACCGATACTGGGTCGTCTGGCGGTGTCCCACGGTGCGATTCCTCGACTACCAGAAGGTCAAGCAGGCGGAGCGGGAGAAGGCTACGGAGCTGTTCGGCACGGAAGAGGAGCCCACGGAGCTGGCTTCAAAGGTAGGAGGAGCGCCATTTGAAAGGTCCCCCTGTTGTTGGGGACATGTGCTAATCCAGGACGGCCGACAGATCAAGGGCATCAAGTCCCAGACGTTCAACGTCTCCGCGACAAATGGCGAGTCTGCCGGCGGATCGAGGATGAAGCGCCTTAAGCTCACGGACAAGGAGAAACAGAGGCTGCAGGAGAGGATCAAGAAGGCCAGCAGCCTGGAGGAGATTATACGGTTGGAGAAGGAGCTGGAGGAAGGCCGCTTGCCTGCTGGCATCATGGCCGACGACGCCATGGAGGAGTAGGCCAGGTTGCTGTATTGCTTGGGTACAGGACATATCACACAGGGGTACTGGACTTCCACACCCAATGTTGTGTCGGCGCAATGGGCTTCAAAGTTTGGAAACATGGCACTTTCATTGAGCGGTCAGGTCCCACCTCAGCGCACAGGATCGAAGGCTCCCGTATAGGCCAGAGAGGGTCTGCATTTGCATTTGCATACGCTATATGCTCTGCTGAAAAGTCAAAATAGCAACGGGATTAATGCAAAATACCACCCATTCCGAAAGCCTTTCCTGACCAGTATGCCTGTTCGGCCGTTGTACAAAACATTAGCCAACTGGCCACACACCGCCGGATACCCTTATATATCACGAGTTTCTCATGAATTCTTGGTGAACGCCATGCGACCTTCAAGTCGAACATCCCTCGGCAAGCCTTTCAATTCAGGATTCCAACTCGGTAAAATCATACTGCTGTGTCCTCACTGTATCGGTTGGCCACATGGAGGCCCTGGCCGGGGAGATCATCACGAACCGGCGCCGTGCCTTCATCGGGGTGGCAGCTGGGACATCGAAGGGATTGGGCCCCCTTCTCCGGGGGGATACGCCAGGCCCTAACCCGTCATGTGCACGTCCCCGTCGTCCACGCCTGACGCCGGTGCCAAATGCTGCTGCTGCTGCTGCTGCTGCTGTGCCTCGTCCTTGACCACGTCGTGCACTCCGAACCCGTTAATGCTCTTCTGCTTCTTGCCGTTGGGCTGGCCCGCGGCCGCAGCAACCTCGTCGGCGTGGCCGTCAGCCCCGGCGGGCTTACCGCCGCCCTGCAGCTTGGCGCGCGTCTCGGCGGCCTTGTGCTTGATCTCCTTGTAGGGCTGGGTCTTGGGGATGGTGTCGTCGAGGAACTGTAGGTTGTCCTTGGCGATGACGGCGGCGGCTGGGAGGTGTTTAGTATGTTGGCCAGTCTCAGATGTCATATGAGGAAGAGTCTATTCTCCTTACATAGGTCCTTGTACTGCACGTTCCTCCTAGGTTTACGGTCGAGCTTGGCCATGTTATGGCCTTGTTCTGCGAGATACTGGATGAACATTTCCTGGGAGTCACTGTCAGTGACTATATTCAACCACTGTATGGCGGCTAGCCCGGTGAACTCACGGTAGCTAATGTGATGGCGAATGCCGCATTGTTGGAGCAGACATTGATGTCTGGGTCTACTGCGATGATCTTCTTGACTCTTGATACTGGATCAAAATGTCAATACTCCAATTCTTGAGGGATTGAAAGTCGCAGGTCGGGAGCAAACTCACATGGAAGCTGAACTGTGCCCGTCACCTCCTTGCGAGGCCGGATAGGAGTTGTGTTGTAAGGCATCCTGCCGCCTCAATCTTGAGTATATCGCAGGTTGAGGTTTGAGGCTCTTGTGCTCGTTGAATATTGCACAAGAGTGCTTGAGACTAAGAGCTTCGTGCGGGAATAAGTGAGGTTTGTGAATGTGAAGGGCTGACTGAGTTCGATGTACAGTATGAGATTCAGTCTGACCCTGGACTAGTTAATTGAGACGCGGTTCTGCTCACTAAGTGTGACGCGACTGCAGCCAGGTGCGAGGCCTATGGGTCGGTATACCTAGGTACCTGGACAGTGTAGGTCGGCAGGGATCAGGGTGTCAGAAACCAAGTCGCAGCGCTGAATACGTCGTTGGATAGGGGACCCGCCTGCCTGCCGCGTGTCCTGCCGTCTCGGCTACAGTACTTAGACAGGCGGCAACGGGCCTCATCTTCAACCTCGACGACTGCATTGCGACTATGCGATGATGGATTTACGGCGCCGGCCCTCGGTGACCTCGCGCCTCTCCTTTGCCGTCAGCAATGCTGAGCGCGGCGAGCCTGTAGACCTGCCAGCTGTCGCAGCCGACCAGCAGATCGAGGAGGAAATCGCCGAGATCAAGAGATACGAGGTGCCGTCGCTTCCCACCCCTTCCTTGGCCCAGCCCCATTCTCGTGCTGCTGAACCTGGCTAATGATGCGCCCAGGACTTCACAACCATTGGTGCGCCCCCATAAGACCCAGCCGCCCGCTCAAAACATCCCACACACACACTCCCATACTCACGCCGCTACACAGATTGGGTCCAGGATGCCGCTCAGGAACGACAGCGCCGGAAAGCGCGCAGGAAGCGCACCGCCGGCCTCTACGACAGCGGCCAGGTCGACTGGAGGCACCGGCTGTTTGCCCTGTACGAGGCAGCCCAGGGATGGATCGTAATCACCATCATCGGGGCTGCCATCGGCCTGAACGCTGCCTTACTGAACATCATCACGGAGTGGCTGGCTGACATCAAGATGGGATACTGCACCACTGCATTCTATCTCAACGAGAACTTTTGCTGCTGGGGCGAGGACAACGGCTGCCCCGAGTGGCATCGTTGGACCGGCTTCGAGCCTGTCAACTACGTAGTCTACATCATCTTCGCGGTACGTGTAGCGGCCCAGGCCACCTGCCGCGCTCCAGTTGCTGATCTCAGTAGACCATGTTTGCCTTTGTCTCCGCCACTCTTGTCAAGTGTTATGCGCCTTATGCGGCTGGGTCTGGTATCTCCGAGATCAAGTGCATTATCGCCGGGTTTGTCATGAAGGGCTTCCTTGGGTTTTGGACCCTTCTGATCAAGTCCATCTGTCTCCCCTTAGCCATTGCTTCGGGCTTGTCCGTTGGCAAGGAGGGGCCCAGCGTCCACTATGCCGTCTGCACTGGCAACGTCATCTCGCGCCTGTTCGACAAGTACAGGCGCAGTCGCTCCAAGACCCGTGAGGTCCTCAGCGCCTGTGCTGCTGCAGGTGTAGCCGTGGCCTTCGGAAGTCCCATCGGTGGCGTCTTGTTCTCCCTCGAAGAGATGAGCAGCTACTTCCCCCTCAAGACCATGTGGCGGAGCTACTTCTGTGCTCTTGTCGCAACGGTCGTGTTGGCCTTCATGAACCCCTTCAGGACCGGCCAGCTTGTCATGTTCCAGGTTACTTATGACCGGTCCTGGCACTTCTTCGAGACGCCATTCTATATCCTGATCGGCGCCATGGGCGGTCTCTACGGTGCATTTGTCATCAAGTGGAATCTGCGATACCAGGCATTTCGAAAGAAGTATCTGTCCAAGTATCCTGTCCTCGAGGCAACTCTCCTGGCGACCGCGACTGCCATCGTCTGTTACTACAATGTCTTCCTCAGAATCGAAATGACGGAGAGTATGGAGATCCTTTTCCTGGAATGCGAGGGGACGGAGGATTATCACGGTCTCTGTGATGCTCCTAACCGACTCTGGAACATCTTCTCTTTGCTTTCGGCAACCATAATCCGGATCTTCTTCGTAATCATCTCGTATGGTTGCAAGGTTCCTGCAGGTATTTTTGTACCGTCCATGGCTGTTGGAGCTTCCTTTGGCCGGGCGGTTGGCATCATTGTGCAAGCCATTCACGACGCAAATCCCGACAGCGTCTTCTTTGCAGCCTGTGAGCCTGACGTACCGTGTATCACGCCAGGTACCTATGCTTTCCTTGGTGCAGCAGCAGCGCTCAGCGGCATCATGCATATCACAGTGTCGGTCGTGGTCATCATGTTTGAGCTCACCGGGGCGCTTGTCTATATATTGCCCACGATGATTGTCGTTGGTGTCACAAAGGCTGTCAGCGACCTCATCGGAGGCGGAGGTATTGCAGATCGTATGATATGGTTCAGCGGTATGCCGTTCCTCGACGGCAAGGAAGAGCACAACTTCGGGGTGCCTGTTTCACACGCCATGACGACGGACGTGGTCTCCATCCCGATGTCTGGTTTGACGCTCCAGCAGGTCAAGCAATTACTCGCCAACGGGAGCTATCAAGGATTTCCCATTGTCGAAAACGAACAGAACAAGATCATTGTGGGATACATTGGTCGTACTGAGCTGCAATACGCCGTCGACCGGCTAAAGAAGCAGCGTTCTCTGAACCCACAGGCGAAGTGCAACTTTGCGTCGTCCACCAATGTGGCGCCTACAACACCGTCCACAACACCGTCGATCACGGTACTGGCTGATCCCATGTCCTCGACGTCCATTGACTTCACCCGTTACGTGGACTTGACCCCAGTGACAGTCCACCCCCGCTTGCCGCTGGAGACAGTTATGGAGCTCTTCCGCAAGATCGGGCCGCGAGTCATCCTCGCTGAGCACCATGGCCAGCTGAAAGGACTGGTCACGGTCAAAGATTGTCTCAAATACCAATTCAAGGCGGAAGCCTCCGAGAATCCCCGTGATGACCAGCACCTCCTACAGTCGCAGGAGAAACTGTGGGGAGTGTTCCAGCAGGTGGCGGGCTGGGTGTCGTCCAAGGTCAATAGTGCTTCTGGTGGGCGGATCCGGTTGAGCGGGAGTGCTGATGAGGCAGATGGTCTCATCATGGACGGTACTGAGCAGGTCGAAGATGAAGGGCTTGAATTAGAGAGTAGAGGTCACGACGATAGGCGTTAGGTATTGGATATTTGTTAGATGAAATGCATTCATTTAGAGCACAAATCTTCCCAAGGGCAATCTATGTTCAACGTCGCCCTTTGAATGTCGGTGCCCACCACTTTAAGAGTAGTTTCACACCCTGTAACCAGGTACAGGCTTTGCACCAGGTCGTTCGTCGGTACTCACACGCTTGTGAGATTCAGCTCCTACAGGGTATTCTGGGCCAAAGCCTTCTATGGGATAACCCCCATATACCAAACAATGTACTCAGGTATGCAATTGATCCAGAAGGGTCTCCGCGATAAAAGCTTGCAATTTTCGATGTGACTACTTCATTTGAACCATGTCTACCATACTAGCTTTCCCTCATTAAGGATTGACGTACAAAGGCTTGATGAAGTTCCATCCGTCAAGCTTCCGGGTTTCCACAGTCTTGAAGTCGAAATCGTCCAGGACTCTCAACGTAATCGGCCGCAAGTCCTTGGTCTTCTCCCGCCACCCCCTGGTAGTGTCTCCCAAAGCTTCTTCCTCCGCATCTGGGAAGTCTTGGGTCAGCAAATATAGCGCGCATATCGGGATGAGATATCTGAATGCACTATTCGCGAAAATTGGAACACAAGAAGTGCACTGAGTTTGACTCGAAGACTCACCAGTGAGTGGAGTAGGTGTGTTGCAGATATGGACTCCGCAGTGCCTGCAGAACGCCTTGCGAGTAATGTTCGTGTTGAATAAGAGATAATCTAGGTTCTCTTCGCCTTCGATGACCGTGTCCTCCATACGCGGATAGATCCAAATGTACGCACCCTGTGTACATATCAGTCAGATGTGTTGGGCGGCCACGGCCTCTACCTAGGAAGCTTACCCTGCTACAGGCGCTGCAGTTGCACTCGCAGATTCTCTCCTCATCGACAGTAATGTCCCGCTGTTCCAAGGGCTTGTCGACCCTGACAGCCAGTGTCACCTTGCCACAGTGGCAGGAGCCATGATCTGGTTTTTTATTAGCTCGCCAGAGGGATACCTTCTAGAAGCACTCGTTCGCGTCTACACGCACATATCTTGCCGCCTTCTTTGGCGGCCAGCTCGGGGCCTTTGTACACGGCGGACTCGTAGGGAGGGCCCAATGATTTCCCGTCAAAACTTGAAACCGATCAGCCATAGTTACCAGGGACGATACAGATTCTGGCATAGCTTACGGTTTGACATCGAGGGACGATAAATCAAGATTCTGTAGGGCTCGGGCCTTTGGAAGTTTAAGCATGATATGCCCCGCACATTCGTTCTACCCTTACCGGCTTGTGTGCTTACATTAATGATGGTCTTCTGTGGGGTGGAGCCCAGGACAGCGGTGCCGCATTTGGCGCAGAAGCGGTGGGCAAACCCGCCCTCGTTGAAGGTGTACGTTGCTAAGTCATCGATGCTGCCCTTCACGACATCCAGCTGGTTTGGGATAAGGTACGCGTATCCCTTCTTGCGGCAGATGCTGCAGTTACACTCGGTATACGATGTGATATCGGGCAGCTTGGCTTCGAAGACGAAGGTCCCGCAGTGGCAGTTGCCCCGATACGTCTTGAGATCACCATCTGAGGACATTGTGGCGGTTAAAAAATTGGATGTGGTGATGATATATCCTTTTGTACACGAGCGCGCGATCACGAGTGGATCACAGAAGAGACGGGAGGTTTATGAGCCTTAGGCACTTCACCTCCTGAACAGGAAGATAAGCTGGCGTGCATCTGCTACAAGAGCTAGGCAGCCGTCTGGCTACTCTGCCGACCCCGGCATTCTGTGGCGCGTTCCGAACACAGTGAGCTGAGATTGTACGCCCTTGTGTCTGACATTGATGTGTCATATCCTCGGGACATGAAGTGCCTGGCTGGGATGTAGATCTCCGGAATGCTTGAGCAAAGATCGCTTCTAAAAATTACCGTGACGGCGGACAGGGCCGAAAGAATGCACCGCGCCCCTGGTCCTGACGTGACGATGATACAGCATTCAGTAATGAGCCACTGCGCGCTGTCAGGTGATTCGGCTCCTCTTAGTCCTTGCAGCCATATTGTGAAGGCCATCATGCCCTGTCTGCTTGCATATCGAGAGAGCCAATTGCAAATTAACCGGGATGAAATTCCTGCCAATCACTGCCTCTGCATTTTGTAGCAAGCGGATTGCCGTACGAGAGAAGCGTCAGGCTGGAAATAGCCATGGCCGAAGTGTTCGGCGAGGGTGATGTGGGCTGAAGGTGTCGGGGCCGGAGCGGACCTAAAGGAACCGGGATTTGTGGATCAGGACCTCCGATCACCAATCTCAAGCCGCAGTGTATGACATTGGCATATATAATCTCATTGCCTTTTATTCCCTGTCAAGTGTGCTGCAACCTTTTGAGGGGCTATCGCCTGCATCTGCATCGGCCATCACAGCAAGCGCCGCCGCCGGCCTCGTGCCTTTTTGGGTATACTTGCCCACTGCACCCAAGATGGCCCATGGGGCTTAGCGTGTGGGTAGATCGATACTCGTTGACGATCTCGCTCTATTCAATGTTACGCGACGGCCAGGCGGATCGCCTCGACACGTATATGCCGGTCTCCATTAGCACCATGGGACGATGAGTCTCGTCCAAGGGAAAGGCATCGTGGAGGGCGTTATTTTGGTTCGCCCCGCATTGGGATGCATTGCTCCCTTCATCGTACATGTACAAGGAGGTGCCTTCATCAGCCACGCAAGTCACGAGAGTAACATCGCCAGGCACACCCCCGTGATGTCAGGGGCGACATAGATCTATTGCGGCCTTGTTGGCCTTTCAAGTTGGACCTTGCCAGGCACTAGGCAATATCCATTGGAACTTCTTGCCGGCGTAGCTGTTATTCCGAGAAGACCACCACGCCCTGTCGGGCCTCGCTGCCATCTTGGACCCGGCAGGTACGGCAGCCGTAGCATGTTGGTCCAGAAATGCCGTAAGCATACCTGAGTCTTTGTAATGTGTAAGTGGAGGCCCAGGACCCACAATGAAACGCTCGCAAGTCTGCTGACATCGCGGGCGAAGGCCGCTGTGTACCTTTTCACTTGAGCTGTTGTACAACTATGCAGGATGGAGCCTGCTGCGAGTCGCGACGGGATGCTCGGGATGCGGAGTATATAGTTGGTTCCACTTTTGGTAGGTCGAGTAGGTGCGACGTGTGTGTGGTAAGACGATCCCTGAGAACTCTGTCTTCTGCTCAGTAACCAAGCGGAGCGCTGTTTAGTCCTCGAACCGTGGTCAACCGAGCAAAATGCCGCGCGGGTGGGTACTCTAGGGATGGATGGTACACTAGACGCGTCGTCCATCGTGATGGCCGAGAAGCAGCAGGCGGCTCTGTTGGCCCGCCCCAGAGGGTCAAGCTCTCGGGCAGTGAGGGGTAGATTTCCTGGCGCAGGGCTGCCCAGCCCAGTATAAAGAACATCACGATGGTGGGGCACGCTTGGAACTGTAGCTGTGGCTGGAATCAGAATCTGAGAATGTACATCAGAGTATGGCGAACCAGCTTGTTGGCATAATGGGAATTGGTAGCACGGCAGAGGCTGATACAAATTGGCCCGAGTGGCACAAGGATGAACCCCTGCAGTTCGTGGCATTCTCTCGTTCAATGACACGGGATGCCCACTTTAGATGAGGAGAAAAGGGCGCACGATGATGATGCATCCATGATGATGATGTCGGCAATAGCTGGAGAGGACTGGAGCAGAGGCAGAGCTTCAAGACCTAGGTAGGAAAGAGGGAGAGAGTACCTGGGAGGACAGACCCAGAGAGGGCAGAATATAGCACATAGTGGGGCATGCGGTATAAGGTACCTAGGTACCTAGGGTGGACACAGCAGAAGAACACTGCGGAGGCAGGCACGGAAGAGAGAACTGACGTTCCTGAGAGACGAGCTTGTTGCACCAGGCAGGGGTGTGGCCGCGCTAATCCTGCAGAGGGCGCGGGGCGGCAAGCTGACTGGTGGGTCGAACTGACCTCCCACGCTGGGCCTCCAAGTTTGTGAGCCTTAGTGACCCTTCAACCCCATCGCCGCCTGCATCCCATTACAAAACAGTATTTGGCCACTTTGTTGCGCCCGGGAGCCAGTCCAAGACCGAGCACAGGAACAGGTGGGCTCTCTCGGTGCTTCCCTGGCCTGTAACGACCTTCCTACGGCGCAGACTAGATCCTACATCCCTGCCATGCCGTGCGAGGTGCGGATCCATGTACCTCTGAGGTCGCTCTACCCCTCAGCCTCCCTCGACCTGCCATGTCCCACTTCCTCGGGCGCGTGGAGCCACCTACCACGGCGATCTCCCTCTGTGGGACCCAACTTCACGATGGGCTGCCTGGGCTGGGATTCCATGACATGGACGTGCTATGGCACGGATGAGCAGACCTGCCGTGTATGGCCGAGGAGGTCATCAGAAACCGGCTAGAAGCCGTCTGCACCTTGGGAAGCTCGACACCAGAGGCCTCGGCCTGTTTGGTACTCGGCATGTCCACTCCACTATGGACAGTCGCCATATAGTCACCCGTTTAGCTCTTACGCGCGGTCAGAGAACATACCTCATCGGTACCATTTCGCCTCCCCAATTCGGATCGCTCTTCGGCAAGCCGTCGTGTCACTGTCAAGTCCCTCGATCCATATAAAAGACTGCGTTCTACACCCCTTCGCCTGCCGCTATTTCGGTCTCCGTCTTCCCTGTTGTTGGCTCCCATATTCACAATACCGTACAATCCACACAATCATGACTGTGGCCGCAGAGACTGCCGTTGTTTCGAACGGCGTCGTTCCTGTCGACAAGGCGAGCAGGACGGGAACACCACCGCCAGCATCATCGCCTGACTTGGACATTATTGATATTCGCTGTGCTGCTGTGGAACTCAACATCAAGGAAGAGATAAACTCCCTCTTCAAGGCCCAGGATGGCCCAAGGAGGCTTCCAACCCTCCTCCTATATGACGAGCGAGGTCTTCAGCTGTTTGAGGCGGTACGGCTCCTCCCTCTACCGTCCGCCTGTGACTGCAAACTCATGCTGAATACGTGCTAGATCACGTACCTGGATGAGTACTACCTCACGAATGATGAGATCCAGGTCCTGAAAGAATCAGCTTCCAAGGTCGCCGAGATCATCCCCGACAAGTCCATGTTCATTGAGCTTGGGAGTGGGTATGTCTCGGAAAGTCCCGTCCCCCATCTGGCCTGGGACCTGATGCTGATTTCGTAGTAACCTGCGCAAGGTCAATTTGCTACTCGAGGCCTTTGAACGTGCCGAGAAGCAGATTGACTACTATGCTCTTGATCTGTCTCGGCAAGAGCTTGAGAGAACCCTTGCTCAGCTCCCCGTCTACAAGCATGTCAAGAGCCACGGGCTTTGGGGCACTTACGATGACGGCAGGGAATGGTTGAAGCGGCCAGCTAACATGAGCCGTCAGAAATGTGTCGTATCCCTTGGGTCCAGCATTGGTTAGTTATGTCTAGACGCTGGTCTTGCCTCCCTGGGCTGCAACGGCTGAGATTGGCGCAGGAAACTTCCTCCGCCCCGAAGCGTCGGATTTCCTGAGGGGATTTGCAGATGTTCTGAGTCCTGGTGACACAATGTTGGTTGGCCTAGACTCGTGTATGGATCCGGCCAAGGTCTAGTAAGCTGCTTTTTACACCCACACATTCAACCTCGCACACGACTAACGTGCCTACCCATAGTCACGCGTATAATGGTCAGTCCCGCCGGTTCCGCAGGCACTATCCTACAGGAGGCATACTGATTACCAATGGACACCGTCAGATCGGGAAGGGGTTACCCATGAGTAAGATGTACCACAATAGCTTCGTATACTGACGCGCCGGCTAAGACACTCTCACAGCTTTATACTCAACGGGCTGGTCAACGCCAATCAGATTCTTGGCGAGGAAGCGTTCAACCTGCAAGACTGGAGGGTGATTGGGGAGTATGTGTACGATGACGAGGGAGGTCGTCACCAAGCCTTCTACTCGCCAGTGAGGGACGTGGTTGTCCTGGGGGAGACAATCAAGGCGAATGAGCGCATCCAGGTTGAACAGAGCTTGAAGTACTCACAAGCCGCCGCCACGAGACTATGGAGCTTGGCTGGGATGACCACGGCGGACCGGTGGGCCCTTGGCTCGGAATACGGTGAGTTCACAACTACCTCCGAATTATATCATTGTCCGACCCCCGGCCCACTCTCCTTGGCTGGCTGCTCTATTTCCTCTAAAAGCAGCTGTGTCAGAGAGGATGACGGTCCCCCACGTTTCTGGCACAATACGACCAGTCATGACCCGTTTCTTCACGGAATTACCCCCTAACTTGCCTCACGCATGTAATCCCCGCCCTATGCGTGTGTCTGCTGATGCTCCGGCTGCTGCGGGGCTCGGCGGACTTGCGAGGCTAGGGCGTGCGAGGCTTGGGTTCAAGACATTGCTTATTTAGAGGCTCGGCCCTACTGGTCACCCAAACTTTCCGACCCAACTGCCTGGATCTTATCTGATTGACCGTCCCTGCAGGTCTCCACATGCTAGTCAAGCCCAAAATGCCGTTCAGCCTAATACCTTCAGCTTACGCCTCGTCCGCCTTGCCCACCCTGAGCGATTGGGAGGGCCTCTGGACAGCATGGGATACCGTTACCAGGGGCATGCTCCCTCACGAGGAGCTCCTGGACCGGCCAATTCGGCTCCGAAACGCCTGCATCTTTTATATCGGGCACATACCGACCTTTTTGGACATCCAACTCAACAAGACAACCAAGACTCCCCCGACCGAGCCCAAAAGCTACGCCGCCATCTTTGAACGGGGTATTGATCCTGATGTTGACAACCCTGAGAGATGTCATAGCCACTCAGAAACCCCAAAGGAGTGGCCCCCGGTCCAGGAGATTGTGACTTATCAGAATGATGTTCGGAAGAGGCTGCGGAGCTTGTACGACGGCGGGGCTGAGAAGATCCCGCGTGAAGTAGGGAGGGCGATTTGGTGTAGCTTTGAACATGAGGTCATGCATTTGGAGACGCTGTTGTACATGCTCTTACAAAGCGACAAAACGCTGCCACCGCCCAACACAGCGCATCCGGATTTCAAGGAGCTGGCCGTGAAGGCCAAGGCTGCCCGGGTCGCGAACCAATGGTTTGACGTGCCGGAGAAGGAGATCAGCATTGGTTTGGACGATCCGGAGGATGGAACTGACCCTCATCGTCACTATGGATGGTACGTGAACGACCAAGTCAATGGAGGATCCGGTGACCAACAACAACTGACGAGGAGCAGGGACAATGAGAAGCCCAAGAGGAAAGTCAAAGTGCATGCATTCCAGGCCCAGGGTAGAGCCATTACAAACGAGGAGGTAAGACACAGTCGCCCGTTATATAATGGAAAAACGACTAAAGCCTCGACAGTATGCACAATATATGCACGCAACAAATACCTCGCAGTTGCCAGCATCCTGGGCAGAGGTCAAGCCAGACGAGACTCCCAATGGCGATGCCTTCGCGACCGGGCCCGCGGGCTCAACTCATACGAATGGACACGCTCATGTGAATGGCCATGCAGATAGCCACCCATCATTGCCAAGCTCTTTCCTCTCGAGCAAGGCGGTGCGAACTGTTTATGGCCTTGTGCCACTGGAATATGCCCTTGACTGGCCTGTCTCCGCCTCATACCAGGAGCTCTCCGGATGCGCATCATGGCTAGGTGGGAGAATACCCACTTTCGAGGAGGCGCGTAGTATCTACGACCATGTCGACATTCTGAAGAGGAAGGAGGCTGAGAGGAAGCTCGGGAAGACGGTTCCCGCAGTGAACGGGTAATGATACGCCGCCCCTTCCTGTGACCAATATTTTTGGTCGAGATCTTTTTCTTCGAAAGTGAGTCACTAACTGGAGTCGTTGTATTGTAGTCATCTCAGCAACAACGGCGTCCAAGAGACACCACCATCACGAGCTACGGGAAAGCCAGGGGACGATGGAGATCAAAGCGACCTCTTCATCGACCTCGACGGCGCAAACGTCGGGTTCCATCACTGGCACCCCGTTCCGGTCACGGCCGGCGGCAACCGATTGGCCGGGCAGGGCGAGATGGGTGGCCTCTGGGAATGGACGAGTTCACCGTTAAGGAAGTGGCCTGAATTCGAGCCCATGTCCCTGTATCCTCTCTACACAGGTGAGTGCTTGAGATGACATGACTGATTAGCTCGGCGTGGATGGCATTTGACTGATCTCATGGCTCTGTAGCCGACTTTTTTGACGAGAAGCATAATATTGTCCTTGGTGGATCATGGGCCACCCACCCACGAATTTCTGGGAGAAAGTCATTGTGAGTGTCACTCTCGAGCCATAGAAGAATTCGAAATTTTGTAGGCTGACTATTCTCTCCAGCCTCAACTGGTACCAACGGAATTATCTGTTCGCATGGGTTGGAGCCAGGCTTGTGCGAGATGTCCAGTAGATGACTGGCGCCAGTCCCCTCCTTGCCGTCCAAAAGCCTGCTTCAACACGGGCTAACGTCGATTCATGTATTATTTTGCCACTCAACTTGGCTTAAAAGTTTATAACATATAGGCATGCGACTGGTGTGTATGAGGACAATAACATACATGATTTATCATAACACCGCCACACCTTCAGAACGACGTCTAATGTCACACCAGCACCCCTGTGCTTGCCTCCTCTGGTTTGTGGGAAGTTGTTCGTCTACCTAGATTCTCCCCGAAGAGGGTTCCCTCGAGGAAGCTATTCTAGGTAATTATAGGAGGCTGCTTCAAAGGAAACTGTTCACCAAGAGGTTACCTTACAGGAGGTTTTGGTGAGGGGGGAAATACTTAAGTACCCTGGCCGCGGCAGACACCGGAGTCCAGGACAGGCGTGAGTTTCACGGGGCACCTGGGGAAGGCATATATCTTGGCCTTTGGTTCATATTATTTCTATTGACTACACTCCCAATCTCTTGGGGAGCCCAGTTTGAGCATAATTCATATCTGATCGTTACTCCTTTCCAGCCTGAATCTGAGTTAATTCATTGTGGGAATGAAGGTGCCGGCTTGTACTTTACTTACTATGGCATACTTGGCCATTAACTAGGTAGTAAATGTGCAGCACTCGACCGCGCCAGTACACCAGTACACGGGGGTACCATACAGCGACTCGCTGTCTCCGCACTCGACGTCTTGAAGTGGCGATTCGGGTTGTCCCGCCCTTGCCGTTTGCGTGCCACTGAGGCTCGATTCGACGGCAGGCACAAGAGTCAACTCAGGAAGCATAAATACTGAGAACAAAGTCGAGAATGGATGCAGGAGTCTTGACGCCTTGCTCCGTGATGAAGGCCTTTACCATCTCCGGGGGCGTGTAATCCGCGCGCCACTGAGATGGCGACTGGAGTATCGGCGCGTCCGAGTCGCCGCCCTTCTTAAAGTCCAGAATAGTCTGCTTGATTCCGAGCTGCCCAGAGACGTCTTTCTGGTCGAAGGGGAGGATCATGGCGAACTTGTGCGTCTCGGTGACAATGTAGAAATCCTTCTTGAGGACCTTGGCGGCCATGGCGAGCTGGTAGGTTCCCATGCGGCTGAGGACACCGCCGCGCTGGCAGACGGCCTCGGCGCCGACAAAGATCCTGTCAACCTTCCCGAGCTTCATGGCGTGGGCCATGCTGGCGACGTCGACTGTTGACACAGAGACCCCACGCTCCCGCAGCGCCTTGACGGCGGGCTCGCTGTCTGCGCTGCCGTCCATGACATAGATTACGCGGAAGTCCGGGCTCCCGTTCAGCTCCGTCCTCCTCTCGGCGGCGCGGAGCAGCATCTGTTTGACGCAGCGGCTCCCGCCGCTCGTCATAATGGTGGACCCGGGCGTGACGTAGCGCGCGCCCACCTCACCGATAGTGATGCGGGCCGCCTTGGCCTGCGCGGCAAAGTTACGGCTGTTGCGGACCAGGTACTGACGCATCTCGTCGAAGCTCATGTCCGAGTTGCTGGCGACTCGCATCTTGGAGCCCTTGTCGCCGGCCTCCTGCCTAAGGGACCGCAGCAGGGTCCTCATGAAGAGCTCTGCGCCGGCGGTGGGCGGTATTGGGTTCGCGACGGAGCTCTTGAGGAGGGCTATCTGTGTGTTTAGGATCTCGATGGTCTCGAAGACGGTGGAGGCGGTGGTATGGCTGAGGAGCTCGATCAGAGCTTCTATGGCAGCGACGGGCATGGAGAGTTCTTGGTCTTCGGATAGAAGGCGGTTGTAGGTTGCGACCAGATCGAAGACATCGCCGTTCTCGGTCCTGACCTCTCTCACCGGGGTAGGAGATCGGACCGGGAGGTCTTTGCCCGCCGAGGCTGGCGCCAATTGATCTGTCGTCATCTCGATTCTCCTGCAGACGACCGTATGGAGGGTACGGGTTTTGATGCGGTGGTGTTCGGGGCTGTGCTTCGAGTCTGTGATGGTATTGGCGCGTAAGAATCTTCTTGTTGTGTGATCTGGTGCGAGGTCTGAATTTGTGTGTGAAATATGTTTGTCGTGTACTCGAAAAAGGTTGGGATCAATTGCAGAGTGGGATGAGGTGAGTCAAAGCGACAGTGGTATTCTGCCAGGCTGGAACTCCTTCACCGCTTTCCACTTCAGGCGTCAGTCTCTACAGGGTCGTGGAGGGGTAGCTTGCGACAGCCAGAACATCACTCATTACAGAATGTCCATCCAGAGGGTCCCCTGAGGAGGCTGTCCCCTAGAAAGCTGTCGCCCAGCCCCTAGGAGCTAATCCCTTAAGAGGCATTTCTATGAGAATTTATCTGTTTATTTGCAGATGGTTAAGGGAGTCTAAGAGTCTCCCCTGTAGGAGGTTATTCTGTGGGAGATTGATTTATGTAAGGTTAGAAGGCCATCCTACAAGAGGTATTCCAGCACTAAGGTAATTCTACAGGAGGTGTTTGTCCTCTTGAATTGGGGTGAAAGATGCTGTGGCTGCGGGTCGTGGAGGGGCAGCTATGTCCGGACAGGGGGAGCTCCCCGGTAGCCAGATCATCACTTGTCCACTCATAGAAGTTACGTCCATATTTGCCCCTGGAATTGGTTTCGCGTTTTGTTCCACCTCTTTTACAACTACATCTGCGACCCATTACTTTGTCGGCCAGGATTCGCTTTTTACTCTGCCCACGATGGAGTCGTTCGATCCTGCAACGGGCCAGCAGCTGCCCTCTGACGCAATCCAGCGTATCCTCTTCATCGCGACAAGTGTTCATGTCTACAATATCCCGCCCCTGGCATCGACCAAGGGCTACACTGCCGCCACATGGACTGAGGACCCCAAGCGACACATCATAACGTGTCGGCTGCGGGTCATCGAGACTGCTTTGCCCCAGCCAGGCGGGGATGACAAGGTCAAGACCGATGTCGTCCTCGAGGACACATCTAGCGGTCAGCTCTTTGCCGCCGCCCCTTACACCACGCCCGCCGTCGTAGAGCCCGCCCTTGACAGCTCGCGTTTCTTCGCGCTGAGGGTGCAGGATCCTAGCGGTCGGAAGGCCACCCTTGGCATCGGCTTCGAGGAGCGAAGTGAAGCCTTCGACTTTGGTGTCGCGCTGCAAGACGCCAGGAAGGGGCTGGGTCTGGACGGCGGCCCTTCCGCTCCGTCCCAGCAGCAGAAGCAGAAGGAGAGTGCCGAAGAAAAGCGCGATCTCTCCTTGAAGGAGGGCGAGACAATCACGGTGAACCTCGGCGGTAAGTTTGGGCGGCGACGGCCCCAGAACGATCCCGAGCCTGCTGGCACCGGCGCCAGTCTCTCCTCGTTCTCATTGCCGCCCCCTCCATCTGGATCTACTTCACGCGGGGGTTTCTCCCTGGCTCCTCCGCCGAGCGCCCAGGATGTGAAACAGGACCAGAAGACTGCAAAAGACTTGGGATTCGACGACGGACAATTTGGCGAGTTTGCCTGAAGGGTAGTGGGACACGTACGTTCCGTAGCCCAAAGACCGGGCCTGGCCACATGGCTGAACCGAAATTGGGTCTGCACACGAGTCACTCAAAAACATCCATTGAACAGATCACATCGCGCGTTGAGATGTACGCTTTGTTCGCGTCGGTATGAGCTCGATGTGAGAACTCGATCGTCTTGAAAAGACATCATATTTGAAGTCAACTATACTACATTCGGCCCCGAAATCTACACGCTCATATTTGGTGCCGGTACACCTGCAAGATTTACATCTTTAGCCAATCACGAAAAGCGCCAGATGGTTTTCAATCCGGGCATGCTCATCCTCTTATCCTTTGGCGAGGGGGAATATGCGTCAGCAAGCGACCACCGCCGGACAGGTTCCATCACCAGGCTGTGCCGCCTGACGTCTTCCACTCCAGCCGATGAGCCGTTGGTACCGTGCTCTGCTTCAGACATCATCTGGTCCAGGCTCGCGATTTGCACTCCCTGCTCGTATGGCGCGGTGGGGTCCATGGCTGGGAAAGTCGGGCTGAAGAGGAAAGGAGAGTCAAGCGGGCTCGGAGGCAACGACGTTGGAGAATATAGGCCTGCAGGCAGGGGTGTGAGAGGCGATATTGGTGTCAGGGGCGTTATAGGGGGCATTTGGACCTGGCCCCAGGGCTGCAGCGGCGAGTAAGGATATGGACACAAAGTGGTCTGCTGGGCCTGGTAGAAGTATTTGAGGTCTTCGTTCTGCAGATCGTTCAATCTCAAGGTGATGAGCTCTTCCTGCTTGCGGGCCTCAGCGATCTTGCTTCTCAGCAGACCAGCTTCTTTTCTAAGCTTCCTCGCCTCGCCCTTGCTCTGCGCAGACCCGAGTTGTGTTTCCACATTGTGAAGGGCATGTGAGAGCCTTTCGCCCCTGGCGTGCTGTCTCCGCAGGTTTTCGACGAGGTAGGAGCGCTCGTTGGACATTCCGACTAGGGGTTGGCTGTCGAAGCTCATGCTGCGATAGTTGCGTGCGGGCTCCGTGCAAAGGATCGGGCTGGGGGTATAATTTCGTCTGGCTGGCTGGAGAGCAAGATCTTCCATATGCTGCACGAGGCCCCCCAAATTTGAATTGTACCCAGGCCCTTCGTACTGGTCAGCTGAGGGTTTTCGAAAGGACATAGTCGCTGCGTCTTGGATGTGATTTGCCATTGGCTTTTGACGGGCGTTGAGTGCTTGAGTTTTTTTACACAAGTACCGGCTGGATGAGCCGTGATCCAAGACTACGAGTATACCACTTTTTCTTGTAAGCACTGGCTCCTCATGTAGAGGCAAATGAACGGCAGCTATGAGACAAAGGCAACGTTTGTTTCCAGACTAGTGCGACCTCATCATATCTTGATACTCGCCCGGGCCACGCCTAAGCTGCCGCTTGGTCTTTGTGACTTCAGACGCCAAAAATGCCAATTCTCACATGCGCTACATTTGTTCGAGCCCATATTGACGTCAGGACGCCCGACGGCTCCAGGGCAAATATCGAGGCTTGCTTGAACTCGACTAGACTCTTGTGTTTGCCGATGGTAGTCTGCAACGTTGGGAAGTTGAGGAGCTAGGGCGAGGGATATCCAGAATAGTGTCGAGATTCTTGGAGCGATGTATATCTGTGGTGTAAGTGCAAAGTGATGCACGAGTATCCAACCAATGCATTTCACATGTTGAACATCCTGCACAGTGCTCGCTGTCCAATCTCCTATGAGATCACATGCGATAAGTCACTTTGTACAGTACAATTTCGTAGAGCACAACTATCATTGGGTCGACCTCTCTGAGGAACATTCCCTGTACCACACCGCCGTGTTGGAACCCTCCTTTGGGAAATTCGCCCATGAAATGACTGGGTGGAAGTCAATGAAACTACAAAAGCTCCATAGTAGCCATTTCGTTTTCGCGCTTCTTTGAGAAAAGAGGTTCAATTGTGTTGCCGTGAGAATGTGCGTGATTATTGTTCGTTATCCGGTAATGTTCTCATAAATTGAAGCCGTCGTGCCCTGACAAGGAGTTGAGGTTAGCGGTATTGAATACGTCAAGGGCCTGACAGATACACAGGTTTTACCTGGAGGGTCACAAAACCGCCACAGTCCAGCCGCTTCAGCAGCCTTCCTTACCGACGAGATCTCATCACTGGTGACGGCGCGGTTGATATCAGAATAGCGCACATCTTCGTGACCTCTGTCGACATCTTCAGCTTCTTTGTCCTTCCCGCCACTCGTTTTGCGCCGTGGTTTGCCGACGTGCGCATCTGGGTGATACTGCTCCATGATGTTGACGAAGCAATCTGTCGAGACTTCCTTCGCTAGGAACTCCATGATCTTCCTGCTCTCTTCTTCCAGGCCGGGCATGACGAGATGCCTCACCAACAGGCCCTTCTTGGCTATTCCGTCGCCTGTGAAGCATAGGTCGCCTACTTGCGCATGCATTGCCTTGATACTCTCCCTCGCTGCTGCTGCGTAATCCGGAGCTTTGAGCAGGCGTTTGGAAGTGTTTGGTTCCCAGACCTTGAAGTCCGGCAGGTAGATGTCCACCAGCCCGTCGAGCAGCTCTATCGAGGCTAGTGAGTCATAGGAAGACGTATTGTATATGATCGGTAACGTTAAGCCCAAGTCTCTGGCGTGCATAATCGCAAGCGCAACCTGGGGCACGA
This sequence comes from Diaporthe ampelina, assembly GCA_023522825.1. Lineage (NCBI taxonomy): Eukaryota > Fungi > Ascomycota > Sordariomycetes > Diaporthales > Diaporthaceae > Diaporthe > Diaporthe ampelina. The sequence continues at coordinate 25,485 of JAMFTM010000121.1, read as the reverse complement.
CGTGCTCAGGTGTGATAAGATTGATGTTGTGAGTAGACCCGACCTCCTGAAGCTTGACGAACCACTCGCCCAGCTGCTCAGGTGTGAGGTTGAACCCTTTCTTCTGGTGCGCAATGTCATGGTTTTGGCAGAAGGAACATCGCAGGTTGCACATGGAGAAGAAGACGGACCCCGAGCCGTTGTGGCCCTGCACGCATGGCTCTTCACCAAAGTGCGGCGCGATGACATTGACCACGACATCGGTACCGATCAGACAGACGCCGGTCTTCTCATAGCGATTTACGCCGCAGAGCCTTGGGCAGAGGTTGCAGTTGCGCAGATGGGCGTAGGCCCTCGACCGTTTGAGGGCAGCGTCCCGCGACGAGAGCGTCATGTACTACGTGATGCCGAACAGCATTAGCTCCAGCGCCAGCACCTCGGCTCAGTGAGGGAGGGAGCAGTCATTCATACTCGAGGGATATGATCGTCGAGAAGGAAAGGAGGCGCCAAGTGGAGTGGGCGTGCTTGCGGGAGACGCCTGGCTTGGGGCTTCCAAGCGAAACGTGCCACTGCCGCCCGCTTCATCGTGTAGCTTATAGCGCCATGCGCCGTCAACAAGGGGGGTTCAAGTGAGCATGTAAGCCTTGCAACTTCCTGTTTTAATACCGAGTTAAATGGTGTCAAAAGATCATGACAACCGCGGTGGCGCGATGCGTAATCCGCGGGTAGCAATATGTGAAGTCCAAGGTTTCTGGGGGTGGATGCCAAGCTGCCAGGTACTAATTCACGGGTGCTGCCGCCTGGGGAAGAAGCGCTTGTACCTGTGGAACTGTTATAGCAGCTAGATGTGCTGCAAATCACATCATACTGATTACACTTCTCCCCACAACGCTCATAATATACATGATTATAAATATAATTTCATTCGTGAAGTATATACTTATCATACAAATCTCTACTGTCTAATGTTCATCAAGTCATAAAACCGTTCGTCCACCCAAACACCTATATATATGTAAATACCTCTCTTAGATGACCTGCAACCTCGAGTGAAAATAGAAACCATACCAGAACGCCTGATAAAAAACCATCAAGAAACAAAAGAGACTCAAAAGAATGATCGTCCTTCACCTGTTACCGGATCGAGAACCAAACACTACTTCCATCTCTTTCAACCTTGCACCAGTCCGCTCTGTCTTGACTTGTACTATCCGCTTCTTGTTGTCGAAATGGGAAATGTCGCTCGCTTACGTATACTTCCTCCGGGTCGCTTTTCAGCAGTATGCAACGATGCATGCCTCCCGAGGGGAACTTGTGCTACATAGTTAGTAATGTCTTCGGCCTTGTTGTCGCTGTTGTTGTCGCTCTTTACAGCCTTCTTCTTGCTATTTACACAACGGGCAATGTCGAGCTCTCTGGTTGATAAGAACTGAATAATCTGTGATGGCGTAGTCACATCGTCGCTCCCATCAAAACTTGCTTTTACAAGATTCCAGAGCAAGGTCAGGGCCCTCTCCGATGCCTTGCGCTCGCTCGTTGCGCGAGCAAGCTGCTCGTTAATGATGATCTCCTTTGTGACGATTTCCTGGATGAATACGCTCATGTGCCGATTCTCCTCTGTAAGCCGGCGGTTAGACTCGATGAGAGGTTCGAAGTCTGAGACAACGACGGAGGGTAGACTGACCTTACTCGAATCTGACCCACTTGTCGTCGTCTCAAGCTCGTACAAAGAACCATTGGACATGCCGATGTCACTCAAGCTGTCTTGGCTCACCGTCCCCTCGAGTTCGTAAACCCACTCACTGGATGCGTCGAGTTCCCTGAGGCTGCCCTGACTTACCGTCGCCTCAAGTTCATAAACCGATCCGCTAGATCGGTTGACTTCACTAAGGCTGCCTGGACCTGCCGTCCCTTCAAGTTCGTAGATCCCCGAAATGTTAGGCAGACTTGCCCGAGTCGTTGCTTCCAACTCGTAGACAAGGCGTTCGAGGCCTGCTTCCTCCGTTATTGCGGGCAGTACCTTTTCTAACAACTCCTTTTCTTCTCTAGTAAAAACAGTACCACGTCTTTTGCTGGACTTGGACCTCCTCAGCTTCCGGACAAGGACCGGAGGGTTGGAGCGTAGAGGGTCCGGGCCACCCGTGGGGAAAGGCCCTCGTCTGCCGATATTGGCTCGGGGTGTCAACAACGGGCAAGGAGATGGGCCCTGAGCATCACTTACTGCTTCAGATGTAGAGATCCTCTTCGTCTCCCCGTGCTTATGGGTTGACCGTGACCGCAGGTTTGAGACTGCACGCTTCCTCTTCAATTTGGGTGGGAGAGGGTTGAGCAGCTTGTATACATGCGCGAGCACAATGGGGACGCTTGTGCTGTGGGGACGCATGCTTACAGCTGGGCTTCTAGCTACCGTTGAATCCAGGTTTCCAACGGCGCTGCCAGTGCGTTTCTGCATGTGGTCCTTGAAGGGCATCATCTCCTCAGTTGCTGATTTTTGGTGTTGAGCGTTGTGTTGGGGAACTGATTACAAGGAGAGGGATTTGTGGCGACTTAAAAGTCATGCTGGTGGCCCCTATGAAGCGGGTGCTGAAGATTTATAAAGGGCCCATTCATACATATAAATAATTCTTATTGGGAATCGCACAATTGATTGTGCCGTAATAGTGGCAAAAGCGGCTCAGGCTTTGGGGACAAGGCATTCAGAAGACAAAGAATCGAGCCAGATTCCTTATTGAATTGAAGAGCCTGAAAGAGATACAGACAAAACAAGTGAGCAATGGCAACAATAGCATTGTAATAGTGACAAGCGTAGAAGTTCCACGACTCGGCAGCGCAGATCAGTCGCTGTTCTATTCAGACACCATGGCGGAATTCAGCTCCGTTTCCTTGAGGCGCCGCCGCCCCGAAAGCCGGGACGCCGGGTCTTTGTGCAACTGAACACCTCGTCAGTGTACATGCATATGATTGCAAAGGCAACCGCTTACCTCGTGGTGGCCGCGTGGCAGCAGCAAGTGATCCCACAAGTCCCTGGCTCGTTTTCAGATGAGAGCTTAGCCCAACTCCTGTAAAACTTTCCGTGTTTGCTCGTGGGTTGTGCTGCAGCTCACGCAATGGTTGTCTCACGCGTCCCGACCCATGAAGTGGTACTGGAGTGCCCGACATCATTCCGGGCACTGCTGACAGGCCAAGTCCTTCAACACCCGGTGGCTGTCGATGTTTCATAGGTGTCATTGGTGCACCCACTGCACAATCATTAGGATTTTGAGGGCCTGAAGGTCGTTCTGGTAACTTGCCTTGGGGGAACACTGGTGCGGCCCAAGTTCCAGCTCGAGGATCGGGCGGCATCATCTGGGGCTGCACAGGCAAGGATCCGGTGCGGTCCGATCTTTCGGCGTACTGTGTTGGACGCAGTGGTGTTCCGATCTGATGTTCATAGACTCCGCGATCTGTCTGCTGGGCCGCATAAGAGGAGGCTCCCTGAAGAGTGGTGTCAACTGCATCAGAGGCGGCATCCTGTATATGGCCGAGCATAGCCTTGCGTTTGAGCTTGTCGTATAGCTCTTGCGTCTGCAGCAGCTTTCGGTTCTTCTCCTTGTACGCCTGCGCTAATTCTTCATTTTTTCTGCGGAGGCTGTCGTGGTCGATGTTCATGCCTCACGAGAATTAGCTGTTTTCTCGATCAAAGATTGCTCCGGCCAAGACTTACTAGCCACTTTATTTTGAAGGGTTGTGAGCTGGGCATTCGCATCACCGATGATGTTGTCGAGAGAAGTGCTCAGCTCAGCATATCGGCTGGTGAGGACTTTACAACGATGGGCCTCCCAAGTCCTTGCACACAGCCTTGTTAGAAGCCACGGGCGTCATGTGTATCTGTGTGAGCGGCAGGGGGACGAACAGATCCTGCGTCATCTGGTAAGACCAGAAGCTCAATGCACGACCCGCACATTCCATGATGGCCTCTGGGCTCAGGCCACTGAGGACACTGGTCTTGTAGTCCTCACTTGGGTTGAGGTTGGTGATCATGGCGTCGTCGGGTCTCGGCAGCTGAGTCTGACATGCTGGGCACCTTCGGTGTTCAGGCGCAATCCCGTTGAAACCGGAGCGGCTGACACAGTCAACGCAGAAAATATGACTGTTGGATTGTTCAGATCAGTAACCGTGAGCCAAGCATTCAACGTAGAGGGAGTCGACTACCTGCAGGTCGTGACCAAGGCCCTCTCGCGCAGTTCCACGCGACATTTGATGTCGTTGCATCTGAGCGCGTGCTCCATACTTGTTATCTGTGCCAAATACCCCCCTGGTTTGATCATCTAGGGCTCGTAGACAATCATGACACCTCGACGGCGCGCGGTTGTGGGTTCTCATGTTTGGAGATGGGAATGAGAAACTTGGGCCTGCTAATTCAAAGACTAAAATCCACAAGCTGCAACTACATGTTGCCATACTGAGACGTTCGTGACTTCCACTCTGGCAAGGCCATACGTTTCTGCAAGGGTGCAGCTATTGGTCCGTCAGTGTGGTTGGTGGACGTCCCTTGTATCTTGCACCCAGGTCTGGCAGTGTGGGTACCTCTGCGCCTGTTGCTCTGTGCCTGGCGGCTTCCCCACATGTCCTTTTGCCCCTCTTGCAGTGGCTGAAGCTTAGCCTGGCTTACCTCACCCAAGCTTATGTTGACTTCATTCCAAGACAGTCTGAGGCAGGAAACGCCTTTGATGCAGGCGCGTTGTTGGGTTGAGGCAAGCAAATCGGCTGAAAAAATATCAGGAAGTCAGTTTCTCTTTCTCTTCTGTCTGGAACAAGATCCTGATGCAGAAGGAGGTTGCTAATGACAGTTGCTCCCTAGATGGCGGAAACCGTGGCCATCCAAACGCCACCGGTCCTTGAAGGACAGGTGCCTTCGGAGAAGGAGAAGAAATATGACCGCCAGCTCCGTTTATGGGCGGCAAGCGGACAAGCTGCGCTGGAGTCTGCAAACATTCTGCTTTTCAACACAGGCTCCGGGGCTGTCGGTGTTGAGGCCCTCAAAAACCTAATCCTGCCGGGTAAAGTCGTGCCCTGAACAGCCACTTCCTGAATTCACGCTGACACATCTGCATTCGCCCAGGCATCGGTCGGTTCGCAATTATTGACGATTCCACGGTGCAAGAGGCCGATCTTGGCGTCAACTTCTTCCTGGATGAGAATTCTCTGGGCAAGTCGAGAGCCCAGTCTTGCACAGAGCTCCTTCTTGAGCTGAACCCAGAGGTCCACGGGGAGTGGTTCCCAAAGAACCAAGTATGTGGGCCCAGTGATTCTCCCGATCAAGGGACATACTCCTCAACTTGGACTTGGCTGATGACTTGCACCAGGAGCCGTTGGACCTGGAAAAGATCCTCTCAGCATCGCCTACTTTTACCATGATCATGTACACCTTGCCAATCGATCCAGCCCACTTGACGGTGCTGCAGACGTACGGACGCAAGCATCTCACCCCACTAATTGCCATTCATTCGGCAGGTTTATACTCGTACTTTCGTGCGAGCCTTCCTGGCACTTTCCCTATCGTCGACACTCATCCGGACGAGGCCTCCACTACTGATCTACGTCTGCTCTCCCCATGGCCTGAGTTGCGCGAATTCGCTATTCAGATGACGCAGGATATGGGCTCCATGGACAACCATGAGCACGGCCATATACCGTATGTGGTCATCCTGCTGCACTACCTAGGAAAATGGAAGGACACGCACGGTGAATACCCAAAGAACTACGCCGAAAAGACGGAATTCCGAAAAATGGTTGCGAATGGAGCAAGAAGGGATAACCCGGAGGGTGGCGAGGAAAACTTCGACGAGGCGGTGGCGGCGGTCGTGAAGACCGTAGTGCCCTCTAGTCTCCCGTCGAGCCTGAAGGAGGTGTTCGACTACATTGACACTCAACCAGTATGTTCAGCTGGCAATACCGAAACATTCAATAGCCAGAGACGCTAATGTGGGCTGCTTCAGATCGAGGAAAGGTCGAGCTTCTGGATCATCGCCGACGCAGTGAGGCAATTCTACAAGAAGCACAACTGTTTGCCACTACCGGGGAATGTACCGGACATGAAGGCGCAGTCCAAGGTCTACATCCAACTACAGAACATCTACAAGGCCAAGGCTCGGCAAGACGTGGCTGAGGTACTGGGCACTGTCAGGCAGAGTCCAGGTGGCGAAGATGTTGATCCTGGAGAGGTTGAACTCTTCTGCAAGAATGCAGCCTTCGTCAAACTCGTTAATTCCGGGGCCACTGGCGCTGATCGCCTTGTCCAAGTTGCCAGTAAGCCCTGACTCACTTCCTAGACTAACCGCGTGGCCCCACGCCCGGTGAAAGGCTGGGGCGGGGGGTACATGTGCTAATCAACGACTGCAGAGGAGGAATTGGAAAACGACGTGAACATGGAGGCCATGATGATGCCTCTGTCCTTGATCCCGATATACTTGGCACTCCGTGCGACATCGCACAATGGTCAAGCATCACCCGAAGAGATATTGAAGAACATTGGAGACATTGTCCCAGAAGCCGCCCAAAATGAACGACTCGTCAAGATTTCCAGAGAAGTGGCACGCGCCGGCGGCGGAGAGCTGCACAATACGTCCGCTCTCACAGGTGGAATGGTGGCTCAAGAGGTCATCAAAATCATCACGAAGCAGTACATACCGGTGGATAATACGTGCATCTTTGACGGAATCAGCAGCAGATGCCAGGTTCTTCGTATCTGAACGGTCGGGAGCGATGATGGTTTGCATCGGCTTCCACAAACGGTCTTCCAGGTATGTGCCAGCCTTCGATGGGAGCACCGCCCGCATATTTCCCGGCTTGTATTTTCGGGGCTGGATGACTCTGGCCTTGCCAATGAGAGTCGAGAACAGCTGACGGGCGCTTGGAGAAGGGTGTATGGGACCTGACGCGGCCCCATTAAGACAGCAAGCGGGCACGAACAATCCAAAACCGGAATGATCTCTTGGCCCAGAGACGTTGGCTCAATCTCGCGTCATCCGGACCGCGGCCTCCAAACCAGGGCAGGCTTATACAAATAGATGGCAAACTTATCGGGCCGCAAGTCCTAGATTGCTAGCAAAGCCAGTGCAACCCTGGAATGGCTTTTGGTCCGGGAAGGGCGTCATTGCGGCGAACTCTGACCGTGTGTGCCAAAGAATTGAAACATTTACCACCAGCTACCAGAATGCCTTTCCCTGTCCTGCTACGGTGAAGTAACTTCAAAGGCAATTCCTCGGCGAAACTCGCGCAGCCACTGTGTCCTTCGCTGGAATGATAATGCGTAACAACTTGCACCGTCGAGCTCTTTCGAGTCGATAACACACTGCCGCGAGTGCCAACATGTGCCCATGAACGCATGCTCTCTCCAAGCCATCTCCACTTTGCTGGTATACGATGGTGCCGTATAGTGACTTACGATTTCCCAGAGTTCGAGAAGCCCCGGGCTAGGGAGTTCTCTTGTGCCTGGATCGTCGCTTGCCTCCCAGCCAGAACAAGCGGGACCATGCTCGCGAAACACAAATTGCTGACAAGTGTGGGTGGACCTAAGCTGCCGAGATCTCCAGAGAAACATGGTTGGAATTTACAGGCATCCTAGGCACATCTGAACTGTTCTCATGGGAGCATGAAAGTCGAGATTGCGGTCGGTTTCGACGCGGCATTCTCAAAGCTCTTATTGGGCGACACCAGCACAGCCCCCGGCCAGAAGCACAACTCACAAGAGCCTGACAGCTGTCTTTGCACCAACATGGACTTCCCGTGCCGCAGCTCGCTTGGGCTTCGAAGTCAAAATCTGACAGCTCGGTAGCCGGCAAGCTCCAGTCTACTGAAGCGACTCCTGCGAAATGTAAGGTGATAACGCCGGGAACCGCCTTGTGTGATGAAGGCGAGCTGGGAGAGGGCGTCATCAGAGAGTGCTGAATGCGACATTCCATCGCGTTGCACTACAGATGATGATGTAGAGCCTCGCTTATTCGAGAGGCACCGCGGACTGGCGAGAAAACAAACCGGCTACCTGTCATGTGGACATCAAATTTGGACAATACTGCACTTGGGACACCAGGCCGGGCCTGGATGCCGTTACCATGCCCACTGATTCGGCACACTCGCACAAATCCCCCAAGGCAGGCGAGGTATATGATCAGCGGGCGTTGACGCTCATTGGCCTGCCTCGGCGCCGCCCTGTCCATTGTGCGGAACGCTCTTCTGCATTGCCAGGGGGTAAGGATTACCCCTTTTGGGAAATCCCGTCTGGGTTCTTCACTGTCCCACAGCGAGAATATCCGCACGTCTCCATGCCGACAGGAGCCAGAGTGGGCAGCATTGAGTGCAGGAATATGTCAATTGGTATGAAGGTGAGTCGGGTCGCTGATATTTCGCCCGGCACCGCACCGGGTCCCAATAACGGGCAGCGAAAATAGAAGCAGGGGCATATGCCCACGGTGTTTCAGATCGCCAGTACACTTGAATTTCCAGCAATTACCCGCGCGCTCGCGACTGATTGGGTGGACAAAATCGGCAGAGAGACAACCCTGCCCATCCGATTTCTAACATCTGACCTGCACATCTTTGATGATCATATGCAAACGGGCTCGCTTGCCTAAAAGTCCATAGCACCTGCATGCTGCCCCCGATTCACCCTACACACATAGTACAGAATACCATGTACAAAATGCGTGTGCAACATGTGGGGAAGTCCAACTGCAACGGTGACTGGCTGGCCGGCTCGACGCCTCCGTCAAGTGTCGCCGAAAGTACTACACATCAGAGTTGACTGACAAGAGCCACAACATGCTACACCCCACCAGCCCACCAGGGCCACCAGGGCCACCAGGGCCACCAAGGGGTCACTGGCAGGATCGCACATCCGGTCACTTCGGCCAAAGAAGCTCCCATGGCCCGCCCCCTTACTCATCCAGTACCGGGACGCCAAGCCGCTACCGCCTTCAACCGCCATCGTCTCATGCATGCAGTTGACCTCGTGAGACAAAGTTGTACCACGATGGGATGTGGGGACCGAGGCGCCGGAAGTGGACGGGAAGGACGCGAGCAGCGGCAGGCGGAAATCCTTCCTCTAACGCCGAACAACACCACGCGCACCCACCGCCTGGCATTGCTTCGTTGAGTCCGGGGTACACACCTAGGCGAACGGATTTTTAGAGCCTGTCAGCACTTGATGCGCGTCACCAGGCTGTTTCCTTTCCTGGGGTATTTTGCGGGGTGAGCGGTCGATCGCGACGCCGTCCCAGGGACGACTAGAGGGCAACACTAGGGTCCAGCCCAATCCTCGCCCGTCGCAGACCACCACGTCCGCAAGCCCGGCGGCTGAGCTGATCATTGAGAGACAGAGTCCACAAGCAATGCGCCGTGGTCGGCGGTGGTGGAAAGCTTTTGTTGTGCAGCTTTCCCCTTGCCTCCACCTGCAAATGCTCAGGGCGTGCATGGTAAGTGGACCGCCTCGAGGAGAGCCGCCCATCCACACCGACTGCGCCCAAGATGCTACTTGAACAAGTCCCTAAGAAGGGCCCCCAAAGAGGCAAACCTCAGCCAGACGCTATCCCAAGAAGGGGGACGGGCGCGAGAGGCGACGTCGAGTCGGGTTTTGGGCGCTTCGGGATTGGGCCGAACCACACCCATTGCATCAGTGAGAGCATCGTGGTTCAGGCGCCATCTCGCGGGATCCATCACGCTGACTCGAGCCTGCTGGCGCTAAGGGCGAAGGTGTCTATCAAGCCTCACATCATGGGACAAGACACGCAGGGCCGAGATTCCTGTATCAGGGCTGAGGAGGCCGTCATGGTCAGCTACGCACTCATCGCCCAGTCGAGCCGCTTGGAAGCGGCGCGGTGGCTCGAGGTGCTAGCGATTAGGTCCCAGAAAACGGCTGCGTGTGGGCACCACTTCGGGCAATGATGGGCGTGTTGCCAGGGGCAGACGGCGTGCCAGGCAATATCGAGCTGTCAATTAACCGATGCTGGCCACGAACGAGGGAGTGCCACTGCCACTCCTGTGGTGTAGTGGTGCAGCGGTCATGTATGCGATGGTCCAGTGGTCAAACCAGAAGCGCAGGCTGGTGGCGCCGTGCAACGGCAGCCTCTCCAGATTCCCATGGCCAGCAGTCCCACTGATTGGCCCAGAACATTCGATCCTCCACATTATTCCCCATCATATCCACGGCACGGCTGCCGCAGGCCATGCGGCTTCCCCACAAAGTCGGTTCCAACGATGACCAGCGTGTCTTGAGTTACACAGCACGCGTTGGCGTCGGCGTCCAACAGAGATCGATGGGGTTGGCGATCTACCGTCATGAGCCCGTTCGCCCTGCCCTCGACTGCTCCGCCAACTGTGCTTTTTGCTCGTGCGGTCCAACCTGTCAGGCTTTCGGGAACACGGCCGTGTCCTGTGACTCAGGCACGGCGTCCTGCCGGCCCACACGGCACCCGCAGTGCAGTTGTGTGAGTGGCGCTGCGAGAAGTAGGTTCGAGTCGAAGCCAGTTCACCACAGGTACCCATGTTCACACGTTGATTAGAGTTTGTTAAGGTTGCTTCCCTGCTCTGCATCATCTCACCCTTGCTTGTGCCCTGGTCCTTGTCGCGCCACACTCCCACGATCCTTGCCTGTTCCTGATTTGCGGTACTCTTGTCCCTCCATCGTCTGTCTGCTACGAGCTTGTTCCTTTCCGTTCCCCCTCACTGAATTTCCTGCCGAAGCCGACCCATGCTCTTCCAGCAGTCAGCCGACCTGCGTGCCACCCACGATGCTGACGGCCCAGCATCATGTAGCCGAAGGTATATCGCAACGTCTTGTCTGGGGTCACAGCCGGGCTCAAGCCAGGTCACTTTGGGACTGACAGTCACAGTACGGCCACTGGTACACCAACTACTACAATATGAGCTGTCTCCTGAGATGCTCGAGCTGGGGCGAGCCGTGCACCCGTCAACCGGCTCCCCTGCCTCTGCTGATTGTTACCGGGCTGTCATTACAGGACCTGGCAGTCAGGGCTCACTCGCCTGTTTTCCTCCACCTTGAAAATTCAACTTGCATTTCACTCAGCTTCACCCAAAATTGGCCGCCGGGGGGGCTGGCCATATGCTTGCTGGGTTTTACTTTGGGACCGATGCCCCATTTAAGCGGTCTGGCTCGGGAACTTGTATATTCCAGACGGTTTCTGGCCAGTGAAGTCCCATACTCTTCCTTTTTCTGTCTCTGCCTCTGGCGTAGCCTCGACCGAGCATGGGGCACTCGGCATTGACCAGTCCCCTTTGCCCACCATCCTCCTCCTCCTGCTCGTCCCCTCCCCCCCTTTCGAGCTAACTGAGGTACAACGACACAGCGACACGGCCCCCCCTCCAACTTTGGACGGAGACTAGGGTTGGTGCTACATAGTACCTCTCCCACACCAGGTCCCTTGCCAAGTTCCACCTCTCACTGCCCTCGGTACAACACCACGCTGTGGGCAACTAAATTGTTCCCCCTTCTCGGCCCCTGTCGACCTGGGTCCCCAAGCTACTCCGCAGTCCTGCACTTCCCTGGCGATCCGTCACTCAAGGTCCCATCCCCACAGTCCAATTTATTCACCCTTGCCCACCAACACTGGCGCGCTATGTCGATATATAACTATTTGCCCCCATCCTGCCTCTCCCTCGATTTGGGTGATCTGGGAACAGATGAAGTCCTCGACGGTCTTGTCTCTGTGATGGCCAAGCTTTAGATCAGCTTCATCTTTCTATTTGCTCTTTGTATATACCACTTTGTCTCGTCTATGACTGTACATGCTTCCACGACATAACGCCAGGACCAAATAACCTCACACCCTACTCATATCCATCTTACTGATTCGCCATGGCGCCGGCTACTACGACATCCGCCCAAGGTGGCATGTTTCACACGTTCCAGGGAGTCACCCCTCGGAAACCAGCTTCAGAACAGCAACAAGAGAACCCCAAATCCAGCAGTGCTTCCGCGGCAAAGAGGATCACAACACCTCACGCGTGTGCCGAGTGCAAGCGCCGTAAGATGTCAGTTACAGGACTCCCGGACTATGATATCCCGGTCCCCCAAACTGACCCTTCTCTGCCAGTCGATGTGATGGCCAACAACCTTGTGGCCAATGTCTATCCAGCCGTGCCCCCAAGCGTTGCTTCTACGACAAGCATCGCCAACGCGTGATTCCATCACGCAAGTAAGTACTCGTCGGCCGCTCCAACAGCACAGGTCCTAACTTGCATAGAACCCTTGAGGCCCTGTCTCAGTCGCTAGAGGAGTGCCGGTCGATCCTGAACCGGCTGTATCCCAGCCATGATGTCCAATCTCTCCTGCCACTCTCGCGGCACGAGCTATTGGAGCTTCTCGACCGCCCTTTCGTTGACACATCCCTCCACGGGCTTCCGTCACCACCACTCACATCACCAACCCTGAACGGCGAGCTCGACTCACCAATATGTTCCACCTCGGGCGAAAGCCTGTCGACGCTGGAGCAGCTGCCCGGCCGAGACACCGAGTGGGATGAGGAGCGCAGAGGAAGGGAGCCGATCCCAGTGGAAGCCGACGACGTCAACGCACTCTCCCTCTCTGTTGACCGGCAAACCTCGTACCTGGGCGCCTCATCCATCAAGGCTGCGTTGATGGTCATGCTCAAGGTCCAGCCCCAACTTCGGAATGCTCTAGCCGCACCCCTCAACACCTCTGAGATCCCACACAGCTTCCCTGCAGCTCGAACCAAGTCATCGACGCCAAAGGACCCACAAAGGATCCCGTGGTCATGGAAAGGCCAGACCCTGATCGACGCCTACTTCAAGAGAATCCATGTATTCATCCCAATGCTCGACGAGACATCCTTCCGGGCCGATTACCTGGAGGGACAGCGATTCGACGTCCCTTGGTTGGCGCTGGTCAACATGGTCTTCGCCATGGGAAGCATCGTAGCGATGAAGTCAGATGATTACAACCACGTCAACTACTACAACCGAGCAATGGAGTTCCTACCACTGGACGCTTTCGGCAGCAGCCACATTGAGACCGTGCAAGCACTGGCCTTGATTGGTGGCTACTACCTGCACTACATCAACAGGCCAAACATGGCCAACGCTGTTCTCGGAGGCACCATCCGAATGGCAAGCGCTCTTGGCCTCCACAGGGAGAGCCTGGCCCAAAGCACCAGCGACGTGTCGGCCGCAGAGACCCGGAGACGCACGTGGTGGAGTCTATTCTGCTTGGACACATGGGCGACCACGACAATGGGACGACCTTCGTTCGGACGCTGGGGATCAGCAATTAACATCCGGGCTCCCGAGTTTGGCATCAACTCTTCCCGAGACTCCTCACAGCACGCAGGCATCCTGCCACTGATCGAGAACATCAAGTTCTGCAAGATTGCCACCGCCATCCAGGACACACTGGCCGTAGCACCCCTTGTCTCAACCGAGGACCGCCACAGCCTGGACGGCCAGCTTGTCAACTGGTACAGCAGCCTCCCATGGCTCCTACGGACTACTGACCCCTGTGCCGAGCCGCTCTACATTGCCCGCTGCATCATGAAGTGGCGATACCAGAACCTCCGCATGCTCCTCCACCGCCCAGTGCTCCTCAGCCTCGCCAGCGCCAACGCGCAGGAGGCGACCGACGTGGACATCGCGGCAGTCGAGACATGTCGTGAGCTGGCCAAGCACACCATCGACGACATCGCGCGGGAGTGGACACGCAACCAGATGCAGGGATGGAACGCGGCATGGTTCCTCTACCAGGCGGCCATGGTGCCCCTCGTGTCCGTGTTCTGGCAGTGGAACAGCCCGCGCGTGCCCGAGTGGAACAAGCAAATCGAGACGGTGATTGAGCTGCTCGATGCCATGGAGGACTGGTCACTGGCGGCACGACGCAGCCGCGAGGTGGTCTGGCGCATGTACGAGGCCAGCCGCACCATCGCACACACGCGGTCCGAGGCGGCCGCGGCGGCGCCCTTGACACCTGGCTCGCTGCACAGCCTGGCCATCAACACCGACATGACGGCGCTGCTGGCCGGCTCCCCCGGCTCTGAGCTGCACATGTCGCCCATCGGGCTGGGGCCGGACGGCATCCCCATCATGGACATGCTTGACCAGCATGGCCTGCTGATGGACCACGAGGGCATGTACTGGGGCCAAGCCGACGACATGAGCCTCGACCCGTACTCGGCCGTTCACGATGGCGGGATGGGCCTGGGCGCCCCACAGCAGCAGCAGCCCATCGACTACAGCATGCTCACGGGGGCTGGTGGGCACCACCACCCCGGCTCGCTGGACGGCGGCTATCCCTTTGTGCACTGAGCCTTGGAATTCTTCCACGGCACCGCCGGGGTAGTATCGCCGGTGCAGCCCCATACCATGGTTACATTTTCCGTTTTCCGGCTGATACTCTGCCACGCGCTAGCGGGGGTCGCGGGTTGCATCCAGCCTCTGCTCCTTGTTTCTTCCCTCTCTCTTACTCCCTTTGAGCACGGCCTCATCATTTTTTGTACATACCCTTTTTCTTCTTTTTCTTCCACGTTTCCCGAAGCGGGCTTGCTTGCTTGTTTGCTTGCTTGCATGCAAATTTCCTTACGATGTTGATGACGACATACCACAAAAAAAAGGTCATGGAGGCGAATTGTGTCTTTCAATACACCAAGGGGGGACACAAGTCCGAGAGACATGGCTGAGAAATGCCTTTTGGATTGGCTACGATTTGTATGGGTTACGGGGGGTGGCTTGGTGTTCAGGATGGGAACCGAAGTCCATGGCCGAGATGCAGTGAGCCGGCCAGGCAGTACAGCAGTACAGTTACTTCACAAAGGGAAGGGAGTGGGTCCCCATGGGGGAATGTCTGGAAACCGATAGGAAGCAGTTTGATGAATGGTCAGGCCATTGAATACTATCAAGTCCTCAGGTCTCACAAAATCAAGACCCAAAAAGTTACCTCTCAAGTCTAGCCAAGCTTCGCAAGTGATGGAACGCAGTGAGCCTCCTCCTCCTCCTTCTCTCACCTGAGGTGGTGGATGTATTTTTCCGGACCACGTCACTCACACCCTCTCGGCCGGATATTGTGAGACAAGGCCGCGGCCGCAAAGGCGTGGGTGATGGATCATTGTACCACCTCTATAGTACACAGCCATGCTGACATTGACATTTACTTGCTATACTATACCACTCACTACCTAGTTGTCTTTCTTTTCCTGCCAGGCTGTATACGTTGAACCACAGGATGCAGGTCCGACACCTGCTGTGCTGCGTGTGGCGGGGTTGGTTGGGTTTGACGCGGTAGCGGACGCGCATTGGGCTGGCTATTTTTGATTAGAAGTCACCCAGCCTTTGCCCCACCAATGCAAGCCTGCGACGCCACCAAACAAGATGATGATGGTGGTGGTACTGTGGTAGTGTTGGTTGGTGGTGGTGGTGCCCCGCTGCCGCTCCCCATGGGGAAACGGTGCATGTTCATATCGGGGCGGGATCTCTGCTGAGCCGTCCCGCCGGCCCCCCACCCATCACACACAGACACAGGGAAAAGTAAGCAGGGCAGGCGAGACACAGCGAATGCCATGTGGTAGCGAGATTGAGGTGCGGCTAGGGCATGGACTTTTGCTCTTGATTTCCTTTTTCTATATTCCCGTGGAGCTAGTTAGATGGGAGGGGACGTGCACCAGGAAAGAAGGAAAAAAGACCAAGAGGCCTGACATGTTGGACCCCTGGGCCGGGTGTTGGTGTTCCTACTGCTGCCCTGCTTCCTGTGCGCCTCGTCAGCATTTTGTCATCGCCACAGCGGTTGCGTTCGATGATGGCACGCGCGAAGGAGGCGAGCCTATCTTGTTGGGCGAGGGAGGCTTCCCTGGTGCCCCTTTCATCTAATTAGTGGCAAATATCTACACTTGCTGCGGTGCGGCGCGGTGCTCATAGGCCAGGTAGGTCCTAACCTGCGTGGCATGGTCTCGTCCTCCTCCTCGCTTCTCTTTCGCGGGAGATCACCTGCTGGGGCTTCTCCTCATGGGATCAACCCCGTCCGGACAAAGATCAGCCCCTTCCACGTCGTCAGGGTTCGTCCTTTTTCCTGTGGCGTTGAGTTCGGGGACCTGGGCTCGCCTCCTGTGAACCCAGCACGGCGGGTAGGCATGTAGGAGGCCACCTGTACCATGTAAGGGGGGCCCAGGGCCGCCTGAGACGAGCGAGATGGGCGAAGTGGTGGTGGAGATCACAGCCTTCCAAGACACACTGGGCGATGATCTTCCCTGCTGTCGTGGAGGGAAGTCTATCGATCCTGCCCACAGATCCCCTGTTGTGGTCCTGGCAGGGGAACCGGCCGGCAGGAGGTGAGTGAGTGAAACTGGCCTACCTGTCCGGCTGACCTCGCTGGCACCGGCTGGAGGAGGACAGACAGGCTGGCAGGGAGCTCGGCGCCGGTCTGATGGGATCCGGGCACACCTCCGGACGAGAGATATGAACGAGTTTCCCCTTCGAGACCATGACTCGGCCTGGACACTTGCGGGTGCGGGCGCCTAGTCAGTATCATTGGGCATGATGGCAGGTCGAGGGCGTCAGGATGGGGGGCAGGTGACACATTTGGCCCCCTCCCTGCTGCGTGTGCGTCTGGAGTTGTTCTACTGCGCGCACTACTCTGTTGTGTGTGCCGCCAAGTCAAGCCATGGTGCTTCGACTTGTGCGCAGACGCGCGATGGGGATTTTTCCCGACTGGCATGGGAATCTTAAAACGGTTTCGCGATGGCATTGGCGTGTTCGCGTGGCAGGTCAGACAGGGCGATCGGCGTGGAGGAGGCTTAAAGGTAGCATGCGCGTGCTGATCACAGCAAGAGCTTGGCCGAGTATGGATGGCGTTTTGCGGGGCCGGTGCGACTGTGCGAAGGTGTGGGCCTCGCTGCGAGGGTGTGAGGTAAGGTCTGGCTAGAGCACCGAGGGTCCCTCCACCACGAAGCCCATCAGGTCCCTGAGGTCGACTTGGCAGATGGCTGGTTTCCCGAAGTTCCTGTTGGATACCACGATACCTTGGTACCTGGGCCAGATGCGCAAGGGCAGATGCAGGTCCTTGGGTAGGGAAGAAGGTTGTTTTTGGAGTAGGGTTGGAGAAGGGTGGGGTGGGCACGAGCCATGGAAGCTTTGCGATTGGGGGCCAGGCGCGGTGTGGGGTCGGTTTTGGGGAAAGGCTCTGCCAGGCCTTGGACGATCGACAGGGAGCAGGGCGAGATGAACTCCTGGAGCAATCTGGAGTTGCGGCCCGTCGCGAGACGTCGATGGGAGGTCGCCGCTACCTAGATTTGTGCCCCATCAAAGTGAGATGTGACGTTGTCAGGACATCTGGCACACCTGCCCCACCCCCATGCGGGGCATACCCTTGTGCTGCAGGGGCTGGTACCTGCCCATGTACCCTGCGGGGCGAAAAGGGGTAGCATCGAGCAGCCAGGAAGCGGCTTCGAGAACAGACAGCGCGTGCCGGCTGGACTGCCCGTCTAGGCTGGTGCCATCAACGCTTAGTTTCCTGGCCTAACCAACAACGGCATTTGACTGAGAAAATTTGTGATGATCCACAACTTACGGGCATACGGAAGGCAGGGCTGGCTGGGGCTGGCTGGAAGTGCGAGTGAACCCGAGTACGCGCCGGCACGGCAGCCATCCAGCCTGGCAGCCGGGCAGTCATCAGTCTCTCGAGGACGGGCACCCGTGTTCGTCCAGGCTCTCAGGCTGTGTGCACGCGCCCGCATGACCGCAAAATCATACCCGCGCCGCAAAGACCTCAAGGAACTTCGGCCCTGCTTGGAGGCTACCAGCCCAACCGTGACACCTATAACAGACACGTCCTATTATCATATGCTGGCTGCCATTAGCCATCCAAAGTGTCCTGACACGGGGCCGAACCAACAAAAACACGACATGCACAGCAACTAATCCACCTGACAAGTGACGGCGGACCACGGCCCTCGGACGAGTCCAACCCCATCCATAACAGCCCACATATGATTGACTGCTGCTACGTTCGTCTTCATATACGCTACACCTTATTACTCGCTCGCGTATACGTGCGTGCAAGGCACAGCATCTCGACAATGCCCGGCTCCAGCCTCCGCAAGCCGACGGGTACGTACAGTACAACAGCCTGATCCACAGCCATTCGATCCAGTCCGTCGAGTGGAGAGCACAATGCTACTGCAACTGACATCTGCTGTGCAGCGGCCTTCGCCGTTGCTTCTTGCTCTCCGCCCGGGCGGGCACCAGTCCGATCTGGACGTTCTCCCCTTCAATCTGGATCAGTTGGTCGTCTGTCATGCCGGCACTCGACAAGGCGCTGCTGTCGGCTCTTGTTGACCGGTGAAGCTTGATGGCGTCGTTTTTGCATCCTGACCCCATACTGCGCACTACCTAGGGCCCATGCCGGCACTCGACTTATGCTTCCCTCGCAGCTCCAGGAGCAGCGGCTGGCTGGGGGCTGGCTCCTCGGCGGGACCCGACAGGGGCCACCCCTATATACCAGCCCGGCCTTGCTCCTGTTTCGTCCTTGCCCGCCTGGATCCTGCTGCACTTGGCCAAAAGCTTCTTGGGAGGCTGCCGGCCCCCGGCGATATAGAGTTCTGGACCCTCATAAAGGAGGATGCAAAAGCCCATGCTACCACCCCTCCCTCCCCCGGCCCTCACCATCACCCTCGGCATCGCCAGTGGCATTGGCCACGGCAGTGGGCGATGAAAGGCGGGGCGGGCGTGGATAGCTGCTTCTTTCGGCCAAGAGCGCCCGATTAGCCAAAGTACGGGAAAGATGGCCCTCGTCCTCTGCGGGGAGGGGGAAGGATCGCAAGCCAGACAATGGGTGGAAATCGGTGTTTATCCAGCGGGCTACTGCACACGCAGCCCAAGCCGACCCAGAGAAAAAGAAGGAAAATGATGGCATCGGCTGCTTGTTTCCCAACCCCTCTCCAGACCCAAGCGAGCGCAACGACCTGTTGCTCTCCTCAAGCGAGCTGTCGCAGCCACGCGTGCGTCCGCATATTGATGGCATGTGGCTTGCATACGGCATGAAAAATTGTTCCACCAGACCAAAGCATGGCAGGCCCAAATCAATCTGACACAGCTCGGTCGAGAACTCTGTATGCAGTCCCCGACAGCCCGGTTACCCGTGGACCTTGGTTGGGGGCGCCATCGAACTCTCGCCCGGGCTGACTGAGACCTTTCTTAAAGCCTGTCAGGGGTTGGGGGTGGTGGCCTGGCCTATATGCAGGAGGCTCGAGGGACCGGGATTGTTGGGGAGCCGCACTAGTTGCGCGGCATTCTCACCATCCGCGGGAACCTCATTTTGAATGCTCAGGCACCCGGTCGGAAATTTCTAAGAAAATAACTTCGTTGGGCCTGTGTCATGTAGAAAATGGGCTGGCTTTCGGGCACCACCAAGGGCCCGATCGCGCAGGCCTGGCCGACGTTGAGGTGTCAGTATATCTCCGGTGTGAGCAATTTACAATCCAGGTACAAGTGCAGTTGTACAGAGCGGCGAGTTCCGCGTACCAGATAACGCCGGTTCTATAGACAGTGAGTAGAGCATCTGGAACCAAAAACAGGTTTTCGCATTCGCGTAGAGCTGAGCAACGCCGCCGGCATTGTGGAAGCAAGATTGCGCAGCCAACACATTTTCGTGTTCCTTGAGTCTCAGACTTTCGTAGCTTGATCGATTCAGAACTCGTATCGTTTTGTGTACAATGGGAGAAAATGTGTGTTGAAGCTCAGGACGCAGTCTGTTCAAACTTTCCATTGCGATACCAAATTCTTAAGCTTTCCAAATGCGTAGCTCATTTTGAACAGAGTCTATGATCGCAATAATATAGCTGTCAGTGTGGTCCTGCTTTGCAAAATGCATGCTCTCTCGAAGGGCCCCGTGTATCCACTCAAGCAGGTTCCTTTCCAGTATTAGGCCTTCACATGTCTCAATCAAACAGAATACTGAGAGTCACAGATCTCACAATAGACAGACGGAATTTGTCAATCCTTCAACTTCCTACTTTTGACACAAAATGTGTGAACTCCTTGTTACAATTGCTGCCAGAGAACGCAGAAAGAGAATGGTGCTGGGCAAAAGCTTCCTATGGTATCAGCTAGCGTCCTCCAGGATGAGGACGAAGGCCTGTTGCCTTCTTCTCGATGGGTGCGCTCATCGGCAGGACGCCTGCGTTTTCGAAAGACCGGAAAGTCTCAATCCAAGTATCATATGTGTCGTCGAATCTCTTCCATCCGAACTTGCGTGCTTTCGCGACCGAAGTGATGGCTAGCCAGCCTTCACCCAAGCCCCAGTCTAAAATATCCCAGGTGGCCCAGTCGAACGCCTCAGGATTTCCACCATTCTTCGCCACTACTTGTTCCCACGCGGCTCTCTTATCTTTGGCCCATTCGACCATCTTGATCTGACTATCCAACTTCTGAGTCTCTCCGCTCGCTGTCCACGCTGAGTCGGGGACTTCCGGTACCTGGGGAAGTGTCAAATTAGTCTGTCAGGTCATAGTACCCAATCTATATCGATTGACTAACCTCCATTCCAAAATGCCCACCGAGCTTTGCCCAGAAATACTTCCAGACAATGTAGTCCCCGTTGTTGTGGTTGAACGCCTCGTTCTTGGTGTGCTCATTGGTAGAAGCCCATACACTCATATCCGCGATGCTTGGTGCGTAGGATGCGTCGTCAACGGCATTGTAGAAGAACTTGTTTCCTGGGAACATTGGTACTTGCCCAAGTTCCCTGCAAATAAGGAAGTAAATAGCCACAGTGAGTGCCATTGACATTCCGTTCCCTAGAAATCTCAAGATTAGATTCAGGCTCTATGACACTATGGAACGGCGGAAGCAACAAAACCAGAACAAGGAAAACTGAAGCACGCAACACGTACCTGCAGGCGTGTAACCGATGATTCCCATAGGCCGGATGATGTTCCAATGCCATGCGCGCTTGGCAGCGAGTTCAAACATGAAGTCTTCTTGGATATAGTAGAAGTTTTCTCCGTAATCTTCGTACCGAGCCATGTCTTCATGGACTGGAACCTCTACAGGTCCAAGATGGACACCGTAATTCTGATTGCATAAAGTCAGCTCATAATTCACCATGGGATTATATTAATCGGGTCCCCTCTCGTACCTTGCCCCCAGTGTGAAGGATGACTCGTTGCAAAGACTTGCTGGACTCATCGATAGCGGTGAGGAAGTTCTTAAACAATGGCACGTTACAGTCCTTTAATTTTGCAAAATCCATTTCGTGAACGTAGGAGGCGAAGAAAGCGTGCGTCACATCGTGACACAGTGTCTTCATTTGCTCAACAAGCTCCTCAGCTGGTTTGAGGAAGTCCAGCGCAATGAACCTGATTCGAGGGTCCTGCCAAAGTGGCCATTTTGGAACACGTCTTGTTGTGATCACAATCTTGGACCTGCCACTTTTGATCAGACACCTTCTTGGATTGGGGGAAACTCCGAGACTTACCACTCAGAGGCAGGCTGACGAATCAGGTGCTCGATAATTGCGTTTCCAGTGATACCATTAGCACCAGAAACGAAAGCTACCTTGCTATTGGGATTATGAGTTGAGTTCATCTTGGCTGATGGCGTATGTCTAGGCTGTCCTCGTATTGTATGAGGCGGATTGTGCTTCAATGTTCTTGGCTGGAGATTTTGGGCAACACAATTTCCCGGTGATTACGCAGGAAATACTTATCGTGTGAAGGATATGAATTCCCCAAGGTATTCTGAAGTAGCATGTGAGATATTTGAGAACTAACTCCCTCGGATGATCAAATACCCCCGTGGATGACAAGTCACATAGGAAAATTTCAAGATCTCGCTCTTTCGCTTTTCGCTACTCCAAGTGGATACCATGCAGTCGATTGATGCATGTTATCGTCTTGCAGACTCCAGTGCACGGCTTCGGAAATATATGATGTACTGGACCTACTGAACAGACGACGAAGACTCCTTTCTCTGTGTATGCTAGAGAGCAAGGTGGTTGCGTGCTGAATCTATTAACTTGCCAACTCGTATACGGTCCTTTCACACAGGAGTAAATTTTGGAAAAACTAGAGTTCCAAAAAAGCACCATAGAGCTGAAGTGAATGCAAGGAATGACAACCTAGGTACTAAATCCGATCAATTGTGCGAGAGATACATGGACCCACACGCCCGGACTTTTGCCACTCTAGGTGGATACTATGTGGTCACTCAATGTATATTATTTGTCTGGCGGACTTAGACTCCATACCTCCGGAAATACCAGGCTTCATTCAGCAGACTACTAACAGTTGATAAAGGCTTCTCTGTGTATGTCGGAGAGCTGAACCTGGAGCAAGACACGGCTGCTAATTCCGCGATGTTGTGTGCAAACGACACGTAGACCCACTTGCCCTTGACCGTTGAGGTAATGATGAAATGCAGATAGGAGGGAAAATGATTATCCTCGGTTGCAGAACGCAAACCTTCCTAGTAATAACTCCGAACACAGCTGACAATGTTGGAGATAGTAGGCCCTTGGTAGGCTCACCGGCTTCCACTCAGCCACTCTGGCCGAGGAAAGTCCAGCACAACTTCCAGCTTGTGCACGCCGTCCGTATCGAGCTACGTCTCGTCCATAAATCCGACATCTAGCCCCTCTAAGAAGCTGAAAATGATCTGCTCTAGCGTAGAAATGCGGTCTGCAAGGTGCAGTGGAAGCATTCCCAGGTTTAGCTGTAAGAAGCCCATGGGTCCACTTTGCACGCTGAGGTGATTCAGGGTCAAATTTACACAATCTGGGATGTCTTACCAAGTGACGGTACTGAGGCTCATAAGCAGTAACACCACCGTATACTAGATAGTTAGACTCCGAAGTGCATCTTCTGATCGGAATCAGCCTAACCAAGGTATCCGCCACCTAGCATGGAACATGGTCCCTCAACTCTGAAAAGCAATATGGCGTCCTTTAGGGCATGATAGATCCAACGTAACCAGTATAGTGGTGAGACAGGAGGTTATAGCGGAGGCTGAACTGTGGAGCTACACGGAGCTGAAGGGTGTGTTTGTGGATAAAATAGTGTGTCTCTCCTGTTGAGAGCTCTTTCTAATTGGGTGATTTGCTGGGATAGTGAGGCTTACTTATTATTAGGGTGAGAAAGTCCTAGACTCTCATATGATTTCTTGGTGTTCACTGGTCTATAATATCATACATGAGACAGAAGTGATATATTAAGTACTTTTCAGAAGTCTAAAGATGATTTCAACATAACTATCACAACTGTTGATCCCCTGCATTCAACATTTTCCTTTGTGTGATTATGTACTGATGAAACATAGGCTTTTAGGTTTTAGAGGCTTTTGCGTCGTTTTCCAGTCTTCCCAACTCCTCATCCATCATCCTCGCTTTTACACTTTTCCAAACCATCACCGCCTTGCCAATCATCACCGCGGACCCCAATCTGAACAAGGAGAAACAAAGAGGCAATTGCCTGAACAAGGAGAGGAGACTGGGGCAGTGGGAACAATTCTACCGAGAATTTGGGTGGAAGCCAGCCAACAAACTGGTCGGACCGACCGTGACACCTACCTAGGCACCCAGCCGAACTCGGCAAACACTCGGGGGTCTGTTACATAGGCAGCGCATCTACATAAGGGACTACTAGACATTCCTCATTGTCCAAACTCCTCGAGGTGAAGCTTTTATAACCTGATATTGCAAAGCATTACCTGCAATAACTGAACCTGTTGTCTAACGAGTGCTAGAAGTGATACCGTGGGAAGTGCTCAAGTGCGCCCGTGGGAAATGCTGCTATGTAATCACCTGCCAGCTTCTCAGGCACCTGGGCAGATGCCACTTTAGCTACAAGGGGCTTTCGATACTTCTTCGGTACTTTCTGAGAATATGATTCAGTGTTGTGTCATTGGGGTAATGCAGGTGATAGCCACTAGTCAGGCGTATTGTCGATACTCGCAGCGCGAAATTGAATCCACTGACGAGGCAGTTCACGACACCCAACAGGAACGATCTAGAAGCTTGAGACGAAATTATTCGAAATGTTGAATCTCTGAATCCTGTCTAAAAAATTCGGCCGTAGAGTTAATCATCTACCGACCAGAAAACAAAAGGCACCCGGGGTATTCTCAACTCCGCACGTCTCCATGCAAATGTTTCAGTCATCGAAACCCTGGACGCCTGAAATGCGAAAGCAAAACCCAGAAAGGGCATCGAAGGGAGTATCCTGCTTATGCAGATGACTGGGATTCCACGGTACCAGGCGCCGCACTCTTCTCAGCCTCACGCCGCTGATTCTCGTGGCGCACTTGCTCTCCCCTCTGCTCGTCCAGAGAGCCTCTGTTGCGGCGATACGTGCCGAGGGTAAGGAGCACACCAACTCCTGCAATTATGGCGCACACTTGCATCGTCTGTGTGAATGCGTCGTTATATGCTCTGCGGATATCGGCTGGTGAAGTGGAAGTCAGGCCGGCAGGGCCTTCCGGTGGGATCACTCCGCCGAGCTGCTTTTTTTGCTGTACTGCTAGTACTGCCGTGGACATTGCAATGCCAATACTTCCTCCAAGCATTCGAGACTGAGCGATGACGCCTTGCGCCGGGGCTGCAATAATGCGTTGTCAGCTGTCACTGTGTTGTTATATGGGGAACAGGCTGTGTAAACTTACCATGCTCAGCGATAGGTGACTCCAGGGCTGTAAACATGGTTGCAGATGCCGTGATCATACCGTATCCCAGCCCAATAAAGACCAGGAAACCTAGGAACTTTGGCTCGAGTTTGGAAGAGTCCGAGACCGTTGTCTCGAGGGCCAGACCCAGTGTAACCAGAACAGAGGCAACAGTCATGGTCTCAGACAGTCGGTTTTGCCTCTTGCTCAGGGCACCTGTGATAGCGCTCCCAAATCCTGTGGCCCCCAACATAGGCAGCATCATAACACCGGCCGTGACTGGGCTCTTGCCATTGACGACTTGAAGGCGAAGGGGTACGGCGTAGAGTGTGGCGAGGTAGGCAAAACCCAGAAATATGGTGTTCAGGATGACCGCCGCAAAGACACGGTTTCGGATCAGGACAAGCGGCAACGCTGCCATCTTTTCGCTCCAGAAATGCTCGAAGGCGCCCTCCCACGCAAATAAGCCAATCCAGCAGATGAGGCCAACCACTAGAGGCGCGATGAAAGTTGCGTCCGACCAGGGGTTTTCTGCGTGGCTATACCCGGCATCCTGGAAAGCAAAGACGATAAGGACCGCGGCTGACACAACCAACAGCGACCCAAGGAAATCTAGGTCTTTCCATGAACGCTTCTGGATGTTAGGGAGGAACTCAGCCTTCGGCCAAGAGACGTAGAAGAAAACCATGGTTATGAATCCGATGGGACCACTGTGAGCAGAGTCAGGACCAGAACCTTATGGGCTGAGTGAAGAAGGAATGAGCAACTCACTTGATCCAGAACACCCATCTCCAAGTGGTGTAAGCAGTGAACAGACCACCGAGAATAGGACCAAGCACGCCAGAGGTTGAAAAGAGAGAG